>JAQNBH010000005.1:19304118-19843667 GCA_028752905.1 Cladorhizidae sp. MBARI D1340-BT2 | reverse complement strand
GGTGCATGACATTACGACTTGAACTCATCCCCTGACTATCAAGGGCACTTGCAGACTCTCTTGAAGTTTGGCTTCAATCATTCTGACCTCTGCTATCATTGTCTTTCCAAATGCCTTACTCTTCTGCGAGTCAAGTTTGAGTGGTTCTTTTGAATATCTTGCCAAGAATAGCTAACTGTGACTCAATAGACAAAACTAGGCTCTTTGTTTTGCTTGCCTAGCTAACTGATTCAACTTTCACATGCAAACCTCTAGCCCACCCCAACCAACTAATTTTCATGTCGATAATCATTACCACATCAATCGAGTTCAGATAATCCGAGTATTTAGATCATCGAGGTTCGGATATGCAAGGGTGTACTGTATATAGAAACAGAACTGACACACATGCATGCACATGCACATGGCATCAGAAATTGCTGGAAAAGGTCACCCCACCTACATGTAAATACAACAATGACTACTTGTAATAACTTACAATGACTACTTGTAATAACTTACAAAAGGTCTTCATGTAGGTGATACTTGCATTACTTCCATTGGAATTGGATACTCGGGCAATGTATTCACCCTGCTGCTTCTCAGGATAATCGAAGTCAACATGGACAGTGAGCTCCTGAAACAGAAAATAGATAATGCAGTCTACAGAGTTTGGACATCTTTCTTGTTGAACACACTCTCCACCTGCTGGTTATACGTGTTTTAATATGCCATACTGGGACATGAATGGTACTTGGGGAGTAATCTTTATGCTCATCACTGTAATGGCAAGGTCCTCGTAGCTTCAGCCAGGCAGAGCAGCGCACATGGCACTCTCTACTACTATCTGCAGTTATAAATCCGCCAACAATAGCAGTATAAGAGTTTGGACATCTTTCTTGTTGAACACACTCTCCACCTGCTGGTTATACGTGTTTTAATATGCCATGCTGGGACATGAATGGTACTTGGGGAGTAATCTTTATGCTCATCACTGTAATGGCAAGGTCCTCGTAGCTTCAGCCAGGCAGAGCAGCGCAGATGCAGCTGCTGGGCACTCTCTACTACTATCTGCAGTTATAAATCCGCCTACAGTAGCGGTATAAGAGTTTGGACATCTTTCTTGTTGAACACACTCTCCACCTGCTGGTTATACGTGTTTTAATATGCCATGCTGGGACATGAATGGTACTTGGGGAGTAATCTTTATGCTCATCACTGTAATGGCAAGGTCCTCGTAGCTTCAGCCAGGCAGAGCAGCGCAGATGCAGCTGCTGGGCACTCTCTACTATATCTGCAGTTATAAATCCACCAACAATAGCGGTATACTAGGAGGGGACTGTGACATCAGTTTTTATATGACTATCTCTGCCAAGCTAGACTATCATGCTCTTTTAGTAAACTTGAAATGAGAATGAGAGGGAGTATAGAGTTAGTCTTTACTAGTAATTGGTAAGGGTCTTAGGCAGGCAAGTTTTATTACATTAGCCCCCCTTCCCTTGCCACTTTTGACCTACTTCAAGTGTAGGAGTCGGGGCATGCTCAGTACATAAAAGTCAAAGAGCCTCAGCAGATGGTGCTTTTTTTCAAATACACGTAATCAATACTCGGGGGACAGGATGACATTCTGAGAGTAGAGAGTGCCCTACATGAGATGACTGGAGATGACCCTGAGAGTGGAGAGTGCCCTACATGAGGTGACTGGGGATGACCCTGAGAGTGGAGAGTGCCCTACATGAGATGACTGGAGATGACCCTGAGAGTGGAGAGTGCTGTACATGAGATGACTGGAGATGACCCTGAGAGTGGAGAGTGCCCTACATGAGATGACTGGAGATGACTCTGAGAGTGGAGAGTGCTGTACACATGAGATGATTTGGTGTGACCTGTTCTATTCCATGCCACATGTCCAGTGCAATTGCAGAGTCAGGCAAGCTACGATCAAGAGAGCCTTGGGAGGTTTGGGGCGTGCTTCTAATACCCATCAGGGGGAGGTTTGGGGCGTGCTTCTAATATCCATCAGGGTGGGGGTTGGGGCGTGCTTCTAATACCCATCAGGGGGAGGTTTGGGGCGTGCTTCTAATATCCATCAGGGGGGGGGGGGGGGGGGGGGGGTTGGGGCGTGCTTCTAATATCCATCAGGGGGAGGTTTGGGGCGTGCTTCTAATACCCATCAGGGGGAGGTTTGGGGCGTGCTTCTAATATCCATCAGGGGGAGGTTTGGGGTGTGCTTCTAATACCCATCAGGGGGAGGTTTGGGGCGTGCTTCTAATATCCATCAGGGGGGGGGGTTGGGGCGTGCTTCTAATATCCATCAGGGGGAGGTTTGGGGCGTGCTTCTAATACCCACCAGGGGGAGGTTTGGGGCGTGCTTCTAATACCCATCAGGGGGAGGTTTGGGGCGTGCTTCTAATACCCATCAGGGGGAGGTTTGGGGCGTGCTTCTAATACCCATCAGGGGGAGGTTTGGGGCGTGCTTCTAATATCCATCAGGGGGGGGGGGGGGTTGGGGCATGCTTCTAATATCCATCAGGGGGAGGTTTGGGGCGTGCTTCTAATATCCATCATGGATCAATGCAATAATGTGATCATAGATAGAAAAAGGCAAGTGAACTTACGGATGTTAGAGATAAGATGTTTATTTGGTGCTCGAGTACTTCAGGAGGTACACTATGTTTGCGGCGATGTTCCCACGTAACATTGAAAGGTCCCTCGCCAGTGTAGGCAACACTCAGTACAAATGAACTTCGTTCATAATATCCCATGGCATTATAACAGAGGTCAAAGTTCTCTCCTCTACAGCTGATATTTGGATTACTAATATGAGGAGAATCTGAAAGGAATAACACGCACACACAACACGCACACACAAACACCACAAATAATACACACTTGCTTTTGGCATTCCCAACTTTAGCTGAACATTATTTTCTGCTTGATGGAAGCAAAAGTACGAAAGTAGACAAACACATACACTAACTTCACCTCCTAGCCTGCCACAATACTGCACTATGAGATTAGATAGGTGTGCACACACATACACACATGTGGTTAACTTCAGTGCAGTTAGCTACCACTGCAGTCACAAAGAGAAGCCAGAAATATCAAAATACCCAGCACCAGTTCAGCCAACTCAGTGCAGCTTAAGTCTGTCGTTTCCATAATTCCTTTTACAGTATTCTTTGTAAACACAACTGCATTACAGTGGAGCTCGTTACATGACCTACAGCCAATCAGATACTCAAACACTTGTGAGACCAGTGTGCTCAAATAAATACACACCAACAAGTGGCACCATCAGGTGGTACACACTTTTGCAAAATCAATCTCTATACCTAAAAAGAGGGTCTGTCTGTCTGCACAAAAGTGTACCTTTACACTGGGACAGACAAAGGCTGTGCTGTGTTATGTGGCATTGGACTCCAAGATCACTGGAAGCAAGAACCACCAAACATGACACGGCACTTGCAATTGTTGGGCCATTTTGTTTAGGGATCGCACTGCTTGCTTTATGCAAGGTCTAATGTAGCTGGCCTAGTGTTGTTGGCAAAGACGCCATGTTTAGGGATCGCACTGCTTGCTTTATGTGAGGTCTAATGTAGCTGGCCTAGTGTTGTTGGCAAAGACGCCATGTTGCATTATTTGTTCGCTATCGTCATTCATGTACCTGACAATACTAGCACAAGTAAATGCAACATGACATTACTTCCAGCACGCTGCGCTAGCTGTGTTAGGCCTGACACAGGGCCACCAGCTACTAGCGAGGCTGTCTCTAGCTAGCCCTACTCATAAGGAAAATAATGCAGTAGCTGAAATGGTTTGCAGAGAGTAGTGCAGTTTTCGACATGTCGGACAAAAATGGAGTAGCCATAACAGCTAGCTCTGCCTGTCTGTGTATGCACGTATGAGTGTGTTAAGAGGCTGCTGGATGCCACACCCCACACCAGCTTGAAAATGCTCCTGCAATGGAGTACAAGTATCTCTGCTAGTTTGTAATAAATTTATACTAAATTGCAGCATGATATGCATCATTACAATCCCACTGCCAGATTCCATAGGAATTAACTATTGGGAAGTGCAGTTGCACTCCCTACATTGGTTTGACCCGTACTTTAAAATGGGGACACAGAAAGCTTATATCTCTGCTGAAGCTTACCTTGGTGGCTTCTGAGTATCCAAAATGGTGACTTCAGCCAATTTTGACCCAAAACAAACTTCGAACGTGTCATAAATCCTTCGTGAAGATAGGAAACTGGCAACCCCCCAAAACTGTATGTATGTATCTATCAACTATCCCCCCACACACCCCCACACACACATATCCCCCACCCATCTACACACATAACTAATACCCTCCATCATAATTTCAGTCCCAGAAGACTCCAAAAACACTCCACGCATTGCTACAACTAATCTAATTCATTAATTCATTTTTCTCTGTTCATGAAAACACCCGACGATTGTACAACCTATCAACGTCACAAACACCCTTGCACAGCCCTTCAACACCAACACCAGTTTAGCAGCTACTTATGATGTACATGTCTATGTGTACATATGATACGTTCAAAGGCACATGTGTCCACTTTGATAATAAACATGGTCAATAATAACTTCTCTGATTGGTCATAATTCTGGTGTAAGTAACTCCTTGCAGAAGGCTGCTTGACTATAAAACCAAACTCTTAAAAACAAGACGAAAATATTTTACAATAAAATATGGATTGATGCGCCGATGTAGCCAACCAGCATTTATACGACCCGAAGACCATAATACTGAATCCGTATTAGATTTGGAGTTCATTAGTTTGCTGCCTGCAGCAATATATTCCTGTAGCATTTCTTGTTGATTGGTCAATAAACAAGTGCTTGTATATTATATGTTTATTATAAACAGTTCTTGCTTGTTTCTGGATGCTACAGTAGTGTCTGTTTGACTTGTCTGTCTATACAAGGTTGGATCCAGATGAAACTTCACCTTCAGAACTAGATGGATGCCTGGATGGTTTTTATATAAAGTTTGGTATAGATTCAGACTGGAAGCCACACCATCGAAGGGCATAGTATTTGGCAATGACGGCCATCTTGATTTCACTGCGCAGGCATTGTCCATCTTCCCAGCAATAGCACACAAGTAACACAACATGTTGGCATTACCAACAAACTACTCAACACAACATGGTGGCATTACCAACAAACTACTCAACACAACATGGTGGCATTACCAACAAACTACTCAACACAACATGTGGCATTACCAACAAACTACTCAACACAACATGGTGGCATTACTAACAAACTACTCAACACAACATGGTGGCATTACCAACAAACTACTCAACATAATATTATGGTGGCATTACCAACAAACTACTCAACACAACATGGTGGCATTACTAACAAACTACTCAACACAACATGGTGGCATTACCAACAAACTACTCAACACAACATGGTGGCATTACCAACAAACTACTCAACATAATATGGTGGCATTACCAACAAACTACTCAACAAAACATGGTGGCATTACCAACAAACTACTCGACACAACATGGTGGCATTACCAACAAACTACTCAACAAAACATGGTGGCATTACCAACAAACTATACTCAACACAACATGGTGGCATTACCAACAAACTACTCAACAAACATGGTGGCATTACTGACAAACTACTCAACACAACATGGTGGCATTACCAACAAACTACTCAACACAACATGGTGGCATTACCAACAAACTACTCAACACAACATGGCAGACGTTCCAACCCCCAGAGATGAAAATTAGGGAGGCTTCGCCTAAATTACAAGAAAATTCGGTAGATTTTGCATAAATTAGGGAGATTTCTCCCAATTCTTGTGTATAGCTATATAGTTGCAGAAACAATGTAAATATTTATAAAAAGTTAAATATAATGATAAAATTCACTTCATCCAACTAGAATAAATTAAAATCAGTGAACAGCAGTATATATATAGGTAGCAAAATCAATAGGAATAGTATAAGTCGCACACTGAATATAAGTCGCTCTGAAAGACGAACTCCAAATGGAGCACACCAAGCTAATACACCACCGCTCTTGCACACACGCAGTCGGCGAGATCAAGAAATCATTTCGTGCTTGTGGCATCACTGTGAAGGTGGACGGGTCTGAAGATGGAGAAATTCACTGCCTCAAAGTTGATAAAGTAGCAGCTTTAGCTATCCCAGCCATTACTCAAGCTACTCGCCAGCTGTTGGAAGGAAGTGACAGCGCAGAAGATCGATTTGCTTCCTTGGACGAAGAGGATGAAGAACAGATCGAACATAACGAACTCATTGTAGATTACGATAGTAATTAGGAACTCTTGCCAGCCAACTACTGCCTAGATCAATGTCAATCACAACCACAATGATGCACACAAAAATGGTCAGCACAATATCGAAGACTGGCTTGGCACTGCGCAAGCGCATTGCTTGAAAGTCGCAACTTGATTTGGCTGAACTAAATACAAGTCGCGACTTATATTCGAGTGAATACGGTATATAATATATATAACGGACATTGGCTCAACTTGGCATAAATCCGCGTACAACTGCCACGGGCGCTGGAAGGAAAGAACAACAGTCTGTAGGATTTGTGATAGTCTATGGATTTGTGTTAGCTGCTAGTCTGGATTTAGCAGCTAGATTTTTTTAAATCGGGAAAATTTTATGAAAATTGGGAGATCGGGAGATTGGGTCCAAATTCGGGAGACTCCCGAAAAAACCGGAAGCCAACAAACTACTCAACAAAACATGGTGGCATTACCAACAAACTACTCAACAAAACATGTGGCATTACCAACAAACTACTCAACACAACATGGTGGCATTACCAACAAACTACTCAACACAACATGGTGGCATTACCAACAAACTACTCAACACAACATGGTGGCATTACCAACAAACTACTCAACAAAACATGGTGGCATTACCAACAAACTACTCAACACAACATGGTGGCATTACCAACAAACTACTCAACACAACATGGTGGCATTACCAACAAACTACTCAACAAAACATGGTGGCATTACCAACAAACTACTCAACACAACATGGTGTTACCAACAAACTACTCAATAACATGGTGGCATACCAACAAACTACTCGACACAGCATGGTGGCATTACCAACAAACTACTCAACAAACATGGTGGCATTACCGACAAACTACTCAACACAACATGGTGGCATTACCAACAAACTACTCAACACAACATGGTGGCATTACCAACAAACTACTCAACACAACATGGTGGCATTACCAACAAACTACTCAACAAACATGGTGGCATTACCGACAAACTACTCAACACAACATGGTGGCATTACCAACAAACTACTCAACACAACATGGTGGCATTACTGACAAACTACTCAACACAACATGGTGGCATTACCAACAAACTACTCAACACAACACGGTGGCATTACCAACAAACTACTCAACACAACACGGTGGCATTACCAACAAAATACTCAACACAACATGGTGGCATTACCAACAAACTACTTAACACAACATGGCGGCATTACCAACAAACTACTCAACAAAACATGGTGGCATTACCAACAAACTACTCAACACAACATGGTGGCATTACCAACAAACTACTCAACACAACATGGTGGCATTACCAACAAACTACTCAACAAAACATGTGGCATTACCAACAAAATACTCTGGCTATTTAGACCTCACTTTATACACATAGTCTGCCACCGAGGCTGCTTCTAGTGCTCATCTATTAGAACAACACCAGAGTGCTGAAGTTGAGAGACTTACAGAGGGCAGCGTGGTCTTCTACTGGTTCGATTAATTAAGTAATGTTGGGGGAAGGGTGTTGGGAGAGTAATGTTGGGGGAAGGGGGTTGGGAGGGTAATGTTGAGGGAATAGGGTTGGGAGAGTAATGTTGGGGGAATGGGGTTGGATGTTGGGGAAGGGGTTTGGAGTAATGTTGGGGGAGGGGGTTGGGAGGGTAATGTTGGGGGAATAGGGTTGGGAGAGTAATGTTGGGGGAATGGGTTTGGATGTTGGGGAAGGGGTTGGGGAGAGTAATGTTGGGGGGAGGGGGTTGGGAGAGTAATGTTGGGGGGAGGGGGTTGGGAGAGTAATATTGGGGGAGGGGGTTGGGAGGGTAATGTTGGGGGAATAGGGTTGGGAGAGTAATGTTGGGGGAATGGGTTTGGATGTTGGGGAAGGGGTTGGGGAGAGTAATGTTGGGGGGAGGGGGTTGGGAGAGTAATGTTGGAGGAATAGGGTTGGGAGAGTAATGTTGGGGGAATAGGGTTGGGAGAGTAATGTTGGGGGAATGGGTTTGGATGTTGGGGAAGGGGTTGGGGAGAGTAATGTTGAGGGGAGGGGGTTGGGAGAGTAATGTTGAGGGAAGGGGGTTGGGAGGGTAATGTTGGGGGCCAACACTTGGGGAGAGACCACGCCCTACACCTCATTTTGTACTCTCCTGCTGAGATATATTATCCATTCCCGGCAATGCTGGGTACCTCTACTAGCATATATAAGGAACACCTGCTACAGCCAATATATAAACCATGACTGAACTACTAGTGTCCACAGTAAGTACTTCATGTGATAGTTGCAGTGTGTGTTCGATAGCTTTCAGCTGACTTCATCAAATACACGGAAGATCTCTCTTTCAGTCAAGTTCTTCTTTTGCAACATTTCACCTGAATGCTTCAGTCCCTATCAGGGAAACCAAATGCTTCGCTCCCTATCAGGGAGAAACATTTCAACCAAATGCTTTGGTCCCTATCAAGGAGAAACATTTCAACCAAATGCTTTGGTCCCTATCAGGGAGAAACATGCTTCGGTCCCTATCAGGGGGAGATATTGGCAACAACCACAAGCTGATTGAAAGTGAAATCGACAGTTCCATTGTTGCCAAACACTGTGGTCCAAGGGTCAAACCTCAGAGAGAACACTAATATGATTAGTAATTGAGTGTGGATCATAAAAAACACATTGATTTCTAGCAAGTAACTAAGTATAATTTGTTACAAATGTTCGCAGTGACACATGCAAACATAAGAGTGAGTATCTGCGGTTATACCAAAAATGATTGGCTCTGATTCAGTGCATCTAGACCACAACAACA
The DNA here is from genome assembly GCA_028752905.1 of Cladorhizidae sp. MBARI D1340-BT2. NCBI lineage: Eukaryota > Metazoa > Porifera > Demospongiae > Poecilosclerida > Cladorhizidae > Cladorhizidae sp. MBARI D1340-BT2. The sequence goes on along the minus strand of JAQNBH010000005.1, from coordinate 19,834,539 downwards.
GTGCTAATTATACTGATAATTATATTATATAGAAGTCAGTCAGCAAAGCATGGGGCATTCCTCTTTGCTAGAAGTGGACTACATGTAGTTAGGAACATTGCCCAATGTCACATTATTGCTGGACCCGGATATTATTCTGTAACCACATGCTGTTGTGATTCTGCTGGACAGATGGTTGAGTTTTCCTGGAGGAAGCAACTTGAAGTAAATCATCATGGGGCATTACCATAAACTAGCAGGCGCTAAAAAAACATTGTAGTTACCATTTTATAACTCCATAGATTTTGCAAACTTCATAGTATGGACTTGATATATAGCTCAAAAGATAGGTCTCTCTGTGTGCTCTCTTTTGATACTAAAATATTTTTCATAGATATAGCAATAGCCAAGTTACAGGAGCTAAAGTGGGGGAGAGAGCGTGGTCAAGCACGAGGTTGGAAAATAATTCATTTTCCAACCATGCGCTTGACCACACACTCAAGTTTTAGCACCTAATGACACATTGTATGCAGTAGGGCTTCCTCTAGCCACTGGCGGCTCTCTAGCACTTGGCAATCTGGAGAAAAATGTGTTGCAAAATCAGGCACTCGGGTTTTGAGATTAGACCCACTTTAGCTCTAGTAACTTGTCTATAGTTATAGATATGGAAAATGTTTTAGTATCAAAAGAGAGCTCACAGAGAGACCTATCTTTTAAGCTATATATTACGGTCATACCATGAATTTTTCAGAATCTATGGAGCTATAAAGTGGTAACCACACAATGTTTTTTTAGTGCCTACTAGTTTATGGTAATGTCCCCCCCTTAAAAAAAACAACAACTTGGCCTGCAAGAAATAACTTGCCAGCTTTGGAATGGAACAAGCTAATACACCCAGGACCTTTCATACCCATAAATCCTTCTTCATCACAGTTGTAGCAGGGTAGTGCAGGGTAGTAACCACCATTTCCATGCTACATATGTTCACCTGGTGACCCATCCAACTGTAAGTGGCCACTGGTTCCAAAAGCACGGAGGAAATAAAGTGGCCAGGGTTACATGGCTACCACACTGACAAGCTAGAATACCTTTTCGCCACAAGAGCCAACTCAAGAGCGGTCTAGTGCACAGGCCAAGATAGTTGCTGATTGATGATTTCAAGTTCGGCAAAACTGCGAGTACTCGGTCTTCCCTCGCTGCCATAGTTTCCGTGCATGCACATGGTCGAAACTTGGTGTAAACAAGAGTAGGAATGTAGCTATGTAAGGCTGCTTTACTCACCAGTGACCACATGCTAGGTCTAGGGTCATCCCAAGATGGATACCCTGAATGCAGGATGTGGCCAGTGGTGAGGATGACACAGCATAGCATGGTACCAGAATCAGAGCCATGGTATTCTATTGCCAGGCCCAGGAGGATTCTGAGGCCAGGACTAGGGGGATTCTAGGCCCAGGACTAGGGGGGTTCTAAGGCCAGGACTAGGGGGGTTCTAGGCCCAGGACTAGGGGGATTCTAGGCCCAGGACTAGAGGGATTCTAGGCCCAGGACTAGAGGGATTCTAGGCCCAGGACTAGGGGGATTCCAGGAGGGGGATTCCATGGCCAGGTCTAGTGCCATAGCAGCGTCCAAGTATCCATGGATTCAAGTACTCCAAGATCAATGCTGCATGTATGTACACTGTAGTCAGCCACCGTCTCTACAGACACCCCACAATAGTTCCAGGTATGCATCCTGGGAATCATGGGTTGCCTTAGGAAAGGTTATGGCAGTACTAAGCAGCCCTCAAGCACCATTTCTTAGTGATGCCACAGTCGTCACCTGGAATTACATGATTTGGTTTGACCTGTTTCAGTTAAGACATGAACACTTCCACCTATGATGACCCCATGTTTACAGTTGCTCTAGATAGTTCCTCTTGCACCCACTGGCTCAGCTTTAGAGCTCACCCGTCATGCCAGCGTCTGTGTCACACTACCCTTGCTTCAATATTGCTAACAGCCACCACGTAGCACAGAGCAGAAGTAAGAACTACACACTGGTACTTTATCCAGCTTCGCACATAGAGTGCAAAAGTTTTTCAAACCAGGTGCCATCATATGTACATTCTCAAATAGGAACTGTGGTTACTAATTATATCAGTCCAATCAATCTGCAGTTGCTAACTATTGTGCAAGTTCCGCCATGACAATTATTTTGAAAAGAAATAGCCAACGAAAGCAATCATTAATCGCAGGCACTGCCTTTGAGGGACTCTTTCTGGCTGGCCCTACTGTTTTAAAAAGCTTGACTAGCTGAGAAAGGCATCTGCTCCTACTGGGTAACACTCTGATCTCTTTGCTCTTGATCCCAGATTGATCTGCTGTAAAGTTTGCTGTCGACCTAGTCCAACGTAAGACCTTTATTGCTTCCTTGACTGTTTATAATACAGCACATCATTAGCCTGTAATACAGCACATGCATAAACTTGATTGCTTATAATACAGCACGTGCATTAGCCTGATTGCTTATGATACAGCACGTGCATTCGCTTATAATACAGCACGTGCATTAGCTTGATTGCTTATAATACAGCATGTGCATTAGCTTGATTGCTTATAATACAGCAGGTGCATTAGCTTGATTGCTTATTATGCAGCACAACATTATTAGCTTGATTGCTTATTATGCAGCACATGCATTAGCTTGATTGCTTATAATACAGCAGGTGCATTAGCTTGATTGCTTATAATACAGCACGTGCATTAGCTTGATTGCTTATAATACAGCAGGTGCATTAGCTTGATTGCTTATGATACAGCACGTACATTAGCTTGATTGCTTATAATACAGCAGGTGCATTAGCTTGATTGCTTATAATACAGCACGTACATTAGCTTGATTGCTTATAATACAGCAGGTGCATTAGCTTGATTGCTTATAATACAGCACATACATTAGCTTGATTGCTTATAATACAGCACGTGCATTAGCTTGATTGCTTATAATACAGCAGGTGCATTAGCTTGATTGCTTATAATACAGCATGTGCATTAGCTTGATTGCTTATAATACAGCACATGCATTAGCTTGATTGCTTATAATACAGCACGCAATCAGCTTGATTACTTATAATACAGCACATGCATTAGCTTGATTGCTTATAATACAGCAAGTGCATTAGCTTGATTGCTTATAATACAGCACGCGTATCAGCTTGATTACTTATAATACAGCACGCGCATCAGCTTGATTGCACCATCCACGAAAATACTCACCAGCTGATCCTTACCAAGTACTTTATTCTATCAAGAAACAGAATAGTCATGGACGTGCTTAGGAACATTGGGAGTCTTCTGGTTCTCAAGTCTCCTTCAGTGGATCCATTGTACACAAGTTATGCACGGAAAAAAGATAAATTCATAAAAACAGAACCTTGTTGAAGATGCATGTAAGGGTCTCTTCACACTTTCTACCGCACTTTGGTCTTCCGGCTCACTAACATAATGAAGGATTCCAATACGCTGGGAGTCTTCTGGGAGCCAAGACCAGCTAAAAAGCTGCAGATGTAGTATTAACTGTGATGTGAGCTTTGTTTTGGGGGGTAGATTTTTTGTCCACCATTTTATAAAACCAATATATGTAGGAGTGCTACCGCATTCCACAGTAAGATACGTACATAGAGAGAACAACTATTCTCTAGAGCACAAGTGCCCTGGTTCCAGGCGGAGCTGAGAGAGAGAGGAGCTGGCCAAGGGCTTAGGTGGTTATAATAACAACAAGCGAGGGCTATGGGCTGTCACTCAGGATCACTCTGTGTCGTCCCCACTCCTGTCAACATTGTGGGGCTGAGGCAGAGCACATGTAGAAAGAGCAGAAGTTGCTAGCATCCTCCACAAAGCCATCAATGACATTTTGTACAGGGCTCTGGCATCAGCACGCATCCCTTCTAGGCTGGAACATTCGAGCCTGGACCTGTCAGATGGGAAAGGAAAATGTCCGTGTAGCAATGATCCCATGGAAAGATGGCAAGCCTCTGGCCTGGAATGCAACTTATCCTGCCTCTCTCGCTATGCCATGCCGTTGCCATGCCACCAGTAGAGAGGGAGCAGTGGCAACTTTGGCTGAGGAGAGGACAACTGAGTATCCAATATTCTCCCTTAGGCCCTATTCATTCATTCTCCCGCCCCCACCCACTCCCCAACCCCAATTACTATTGAGACTCTGGGGGCAATTTTTGGTTTGTAGCTATATATATTATGTTGGTCATTTAGTTAATTATTTTTTAAATTTGTTTTTTTTGTCTTGTTTCTTCTTTTTTCTTTTTTGTTGTCAAGTGGTTTTATTAGTAGTGGTTTTATTAGTAGTAGGTAGGTGGAACATTGTTAATTTTCATGTTTAATTTTTTTATAAAGAAAACAACAAAAAGCAAAGGAACAAAAAAAAACTGGAACACGTTCATATTAACCCTTTCACTGGCAGATTTACGGAGGACATTTTACAAAAATTGACACAATTTCACATAATTTTTTTTATAGAGGACCTGATGAAGACAAGTACCCAACAACTATATATCAGGTGATAGCTGATGCATGAAGGGACGTTATGTTAAATTTTTGTTGCTTAGCAACAAACCACAGAAATGTGAATATTGTTATAAGAGACAGGAAGTAAAATAAAAGGGTTTATATCGGGTTTATATCATCTCAATTTCATATTACACATGAAACCAGCATTGTTAGCTGGTCAACTTTTGGTCAACAACAACAACTGTTTGTAAAATAACCTCTCCTCCAACCCTGTCTTCTCCTCTGCTGCTTCCTCATCCTCCTCCTCCAGCTCCATGAGTGAAACTACCTTCCCAGGAGAAATAGTTCTTATTATTATGCTAGTTACTAGGCTTTACTATACAACTCTTATCTATTCTTACCTTGGGGGAAGTCTCCATGACCATCGCTATCGTCTGAAGCTTCGCTTGGCAGAGTAGGGCGATCTATACTTTGAAAACTTGCTTCGTGGTCGGTGCCAACAGCTTCTGTTATAGCTACCATAGCATCACTGTCAACTACGCCACTTCCCAGGTAAGCACAGGCACTTTCTTCCTCTCCTTCACTAACGTCAATCTCGGACAGGCCGAAGTCATCCTCAAATAGGAAGTGTAACGCTTCGTCTCTACTCTAAAGCAAGTCGCCATTTCTTCTTCGAGACCGGGAATTAACCGGAAGTGATGTTGTTTACTTCCCTTTCCTCATTCCGTATTTTCCTGATATTCAGGGGTATATTAGAGGCATGCTTTGGGCATATTCGTACAATTTTTGAAGTTAATACCGCGAACGGTTAATTTTTTATGAATTGTTTCGTCGCGGTTAATCCGTTTTCGCGACTTAAGTCGCTTATGCCAGTGAGAGGGTTAATAATGCACTCCATACTTTGTGAAATTAGCTTACCTAGTTACCATCTAGCTTGCAGTGGCTCAAAGGATTATCAGAGTCATAATATCAAATAAATAATTGAGGTCAGTGAACCATGGCTGCTTGGTTTATGCTCTCGCCTTGATTTTTCTGCCTTTGTGACTGCTAAATTCCATAAGGACATCCAAGATATCTTTATTTTTCTGTTGTTACTGAAGAAACAGCTCAAGGCCAAATCAGAAATGACTTTTCGGATTTATAGCTATACCTATTTAACAACATGATTACTTTACCCTTCTGGCTTTAGTGCTTGGTGCTCTACCATTAAAAAGACAACAGCTCTCACCTTAATAGTCTCAGTGACAAACTTGGCACCAATGACTGGTATTGCTTTGGTATGATTACCTAGTACTCTGGGACTACATGGCAAGCACCCACCATGTTGTAGCTTTTGCTGATTGTACAGCACAAGCGAGTTTATTTCTCAGCGAGAGGGAGAGTAGCCTGCACCGCAAGATTAAGGGCTTAGTTACTTCATTAATTAATCACTCACTTTCAACAGAGGAAGTAGACACTCCAAAAGAAACAGCGGTACAGACGAGAATGAATATAACCAGCGAAACCATCTTGACAGGACGATCGGTATTCCAGTATAATAATGAGGCCTACCCTGCAAGGGACTAGCGTAGTTCCCTACAGCAAGGAGACGGAAGTTCATTTTTAAGTGGAGGAGGGGGGTAGGGGGAAGGGGATTTCTAGCGGCTACTTATATACGTGGGGGATTGTCCCTTGAGCTTGGGCTGCGGTCTTGTAGTTCAGCAAAACTGCGCTTCAGAGGTGCTCGTTCCTGCGGGGCACGCTACGTGGACTCCACCAATTTTCCTAGTGACTGCACCAACTGGCATCTGCAATAAATAAAACATTTGACAGTGAAGTAGTTTGCCAATAAAAATCATCATATTGCTAGAGATATATACCAGCGGCGGATTAGTAACTAAGAATGCAGAGGAATTGAAGAAAACCACGTAACATACTTGCCACTTCTCGGCTCCGTTCCCTTTTCAGTGAAGAATGCTGGTGTCTTGGGTCTGAGGGTAATGGAATGGGGGAGGAAGTCACGGGAACCCAACACACAGTACATATTATAATGATATACTAGACTACTGCAACTGATGATTTTACAGTACACTCATGTCGATTTGGGAATGATAATTCTACTAAAAGTTAGATAGAGGGAATTACAGTGCAACCTTTGTTTTCTACAAGAAGTGGAAGGTACAGGGATTGATGAAATGTAGAGAGGAATCAATTATTGCCTTAATGTATCTCTAGTTCTTTTCTGTCATTGCACCTATTGAGCCTTCAATAATAACTTTGACTTGCTCTTACACCATGTTACAATGGCATTAACTCAGATTTGTTAATGAAGCAACACGAAACCTCTTCAACAGGCCAGGAGTATAAATGTGAAGATGTTACAAAAATTGCATCTACTTTCATCCATTGAATGGGAAATGTAAATAAGGTTGGGCAGTTTGTGCAGATTTTAACTCAATATGGGGTGCTTTAGACATGAATTTCATACTAGAAAAGTTAATGGCCATAAGATTTGTCTTGAGAGTGAGGCCTCTTCTAATTCTGTCTCCACAGCACTCCTTAATTTGGTGAGGTTAAAATTTGTTAGTTTGAAGAAGATATTTTTAGAACCAAAATCATCAAGAAGGCACAAACCTTCTTTAGTACACAACAAGAAGAAAACTAGAGTGGTGATAATTAGCTGATGGCATAACGTAAATATTAGACTTACTTTATCAGTTAAAATTAATTTCCCTGTTGGGGATCCCCAACCCATGGAGAACCCCAGACCACAACAGACTATAACTGAACCATTTTCTAATTAGGGCATAACCTAGTAGCATGAGAAGTAACCACTAGAATGTATAATTAGCTAGATCACGTGAACTCATATATTACCAAATAAGGTCCTGGCTGGGACTCGGGTGGTCTTTTCCTCTACCTCATCATTCATCCCGCAACTTCCCCAGCTACCAGAGACGACTCCTCTCCACTCCAAATACTCTACCCAGAAGACTTCTGCCTCTATTGATATGGCTGGTTCTCAAGTTCCATCTATACTTAAACTTTTGCTGTTTGTGTCCAACCTACCCTCCTAGAATTTTGGAGCCATGTCTACCAGGAACAAGTCAAAAGCTTTCAACAAAGACAGTACCCGTGATCTCCCTCTCACTTCATTTGATGCTGAATCCGGCCGCTCTAGGTCCACAGAAGCAGAGCCGTCGGAGGAGGAGCCCTCTGCATCTTCCACAGCCACTCTGCAGGAAAACGGCTCAGCAGACATGTTCATGACGATGCAACAGTCTGACAGAGAGGAGAGACGACTGGCAGCAGAAGAAGCCCGCCAGTATGAAGAGAAATGTGAGGAAGCCTGCCGACTCGAGTGTGAGGAGGCGGAGAGAAGGCGAATAGCAGAGGAAGTTCGTAGAAAAGAAGACCGAACAGCTGAAAAAGAGATGGAGCAGCACCGTCGACAAGCCGATGAAGAATGCTGGCTAAGCTCTTAACGGCCAACCAAGAAGCTACGGCCGCGGCCAAAGCTGATGCAGAAACTCGCAGACTCCAGGATGAGGACACTCGAGCCAAACAGATGGAGGAACTCCACCTCGAGCGACTAGCCGACAGGCAGGAGGAAGCCAGACGTGCTGTTGAAAGAGAAAAAAAAAGAGCAGCCCGAGATGCACCCAGACTGACTCCCATCACCGATGTTGGCAACATGGAAATGTTTCTGAACAATTTCCAGAGCCATATGACTCTATATGAAGTTTCACCTGAATACTGGACAGCCAACCTTATCCCCCTGCTGGACCCAGTATCCCAGAAATACCAAGAGCATATGCCTAACGATGAAAAGACGACATTCCAGGCTGTCAAGGCGGCACTGATCTCCCTGCATGGTATTACGCCAAACCATTACAGGGTCAAAATTAGAGACCTGGCTCAGCTGCCCTCCGAACCCTGCCAACAATACGGCCTGCGAGTGCTTTCCCTAGTGACACTCTGGGCCAAGGAGACATCATCCAAAGTGGATTTGATCGATCTTGTGAGCATGGATAAGATGCTGTCCACCCTCTCTGATCCCAAGGTCGAGTCCTGGGTCAGGGCTCGGAATCCATCCTCCACCAAGGAAGCCTCTCGCATTGCAGATGATTACATCCACAGTCTGCCTAAGGTGGACGACCCCAAGAAGTGGGCCAGGCCTTCCTTCCATAGAGGTACTGGACCGTTCGACCGCAACAAGCCTCGCCCTCAGGGTAAAGTACCCAATTCGGACCCATCCAAACCAGACTCTACCACTGTCGAAGTCAAGGCCCCTCTCCTCCCAAACTTCGACCCAGTGAAGGGCCCACGTTGCTACCACTGTCATGAGTATGGTCATGTGGCAGCCAAGTGTCCCAACAAAACTTGTCTGGTAAGCATGGTAAATCATAAGTTACCTTTTGTCACCATTCCAGGTACAGTCAACGGGAAAGAGGTCTGCCACCTCCTAGTAGATACAGCTTGTGACCTCTCACAAGTGCATCCCAGATGTTTGGCGAGGAACTATCACCGTGAAGGACAAGTGATCATCACGGGACACAATGGCACCTCCTCCAAACATCCAACCACCATGGTCCACCTCAGTGTGAGAGGAAAAACCATACTGCTAAGGATGGCAGTGAACTCTACACTACAATTTGATGGTCTCCTGGGAACAGATTTCCCTGAATTACTCTCTCTTCTTCCCCACTCAGGACCCAGACGACATGTGAACTATGTAGAGAACATGTCCTCCTCCACTGACTCTGAGAAGTCCAGTTTCATCCCCACACACAGAGCTAGACCACAGACCAAGACGCAGGTGCAGTCGTCTACTCCACCATCCTCTGAGTTGTGTCCATCCTCTTCGGATGAAGAACTGACCCAGAACACTGGGCCTAAAGAGGAGGATCATGTACCCAACCTATCCCCTCAATGCCACTCTATAGCTGACTTGCCTAACTTTGCAGACGATTTTTTTTGGCAGGTATCCGACAAGAACCGACCGTCCCGCCACCAGAAGAGGCTTGACCGACGTAGGTACGCAGCTGTACATGGACAACCAACGCTCCTAGATGGTGGACCTGACCAGCTCAAGGAATCCCAGTCCACTGACCCATCACTAAACATCATGCGCAAGAAGTGCAATGACAGGATTGCCCCTTTCTTCCTCCGAGATGGTATCATGTTCCGCAGCTGGATCCCACCTCATCAGAAAGAGCCAATTGACCAGGTCATCCTGCCACACAGCTACAGAGAGTCTGTACTCAGAACAGCCCATGTCACCATGGGTGGGCCACTTCGGTCGCAGGAGGACGACTGACAGAATCATTCACCGTTTTTTCTGGCCTGGAGTAAGACAGGCCGTCGCAGACCTCTGCAGATGCTGCCAGATATGCCAGCGCACAGCCAAGGGAACTACCAGGAAAGTTCCTCTGGTGCCACTACCAGTTATTTCAACACCATTTACCCGCATTGCCATGGATATGGTGGGACCACTGCCTGTGACCGAGGAGGGTCACAGGTATATCCTCACCATCGTGGACTATGGCTCCAGATACCCAGATGCAATACCTCTCCACACAACCACCAGTAAGGATGTAGCAGAGGCTCTGGTGGACTACTTCTCGAGAGTCGGACTACCGAAAGAGATCCTAATGGACAGGGGGGCAAACTTCTGTAGCCAACTGATGGACCACTTCTATGACCTCTTCAGCATACGCTCCATCAAGACATCGGCCTATCATCCTGAGACAGACGGAATGGTGGAGCGATATAACGCAATGCTCAAAAGTGGATTACGTAAGTATGTCACAAGATTTGGTGGGCAGTGGCACAAGTCACTGCCCTACTTATTGTTTGCTTTTCGAGAGACCCCACATAGCTCGACCGGATACAGTCCCTTTGAGCTGGTCTTTGGAAGAAACCCACGAGGACCCCTAGACGTGCTCAAGGAGGCATGGCAAGAACCCCATAGTTGCCCTGAAAGTGTCGTCTCGCACATGATGGCCACCTACGCTAGACTTGAGGCAGCCAGAGACATTGCCTCCATCACTGAACATGACAACAAGCAACAAATGAAGTTGTGGTATGACCAGAAGGCTCGGGAGAGGTAATTTGCGGTGGGAGATTTGGTCCTTGTGCTGTTGCCATCCTCCACCAACAAGCTTTTGGCGAAATGGCAAGGACCATTCCGCATCACTGGTATCCTCTCCCCAACCACCTACCATGTCAGGATGGCTGGCTCCAGGAAGCCTTCTCGCACATACCATGTCAACATGCTCACCAGGTGGGAGTCCCCTTCAGCGGTATGCCTGTACAGCTCTGTCGAGTCTCAAGTGCAGGACCATGAGGACATCCCTACCTGGTATGACACACCTTCACCTGATCCACCCAGAATAAATCCAGAACTTCTCCCGACCCAGAGAGAGGACCTACTCCATCTCCTTGCTGCCCACGACAAGGTGTTTAGCAATCAGCCCGGACTCACAGAGCTCACCTCCATCTCCATTGATACAGGCAAGTCTGTACCCCTTAGCTCTCCCCCTTATCGCCTACCTCAGGCTCGGATGCAGACCGTAAAGGATGAGATAGTGTCTATGCTGAGGGCTGGCATTATTGAGGTAAGCAGGAGACCATGGGCCTCACCAATAGTACAAAAAAGGATGGGTCACTTAGGTTGTGTGTAGACTACCGCAAACTCAATGCAGTGACACGCCCCGACCCCTTCCCTATGCCGAGAGTAGAAGACCTCTTAGACGGTCTCTCAGGGGCCAGTTTTATCACAACCCTCGACTTGATGAAAGGATATTGGCAGGTGCCAGTGGCCGAGGGCTCACGGGAGAAGACTGCTTTCCATATCAGTTCTCCGTGATGCCCTTCGGCCTCGTCGGAGCACCTGCTACCTTCCAACGCCTTATGAACTCTCTAGTGGGTGACCTGACGACCCACGTCGCTGCCTACATGGACGACCTGGTTGTCTTCAGTACCACTTGGACAGATCACATGGCTCACATACATGAGACACTCTGCAGGCTGGAGGGGGCAGGATTGACAGTGAAGATGAGCAAGTGCCAATTCAGCATGCACGAATGCCTCTACCTTGGCCACAGAGTGGGACATGGCCAGGTACAGCCTGACTCTGCCAATGTCCACTCCATCAAAAACTTCATTCGTCCTCGGACAAAGAAAGACGTCCGGTCTTTTCTCGGGTTGGCTGGGTATTACTGCAGACAGATGCCTCTGACGTGGGTATCACTGCTGTCCTCAGCCAACATTCAGACGAGAATGGAGATCGCCCCGTTGCTTTCTATTCAAAGGAAGCTCTGCAGCCGCGAGAGAAATTATGCAGCTGTGGAACGTGAATGCCTGGCCATAGTCGATGGTGTCCGACACTTCGAAGTCTACCTCACAGGAGTCTCCTTCACAATAGTAACCGACCACAGTTGTTTACGCTACCTACATAATATGAAGGATGTTGGTGGTCGACTGAGCAGGTGGTCCCTACGTCTTCAACCATTCTCCTACTCCATCATGCACCGTCCTGGAGCCGATAACAGCAACGCAGATGGTCTGTCTCGTCAAGCCTGGATCGCAGACACACCAGATAATCTGCCCCCGGACTCGCTGCAGGAGGGGGAGGGGAGGAGTGTTGGGGATCCCCAACCCATGGAGAACCCCAGACCACAACAGACTAACTGAACCATTTCCTAATTAGGGCATAACCTAGTAGCATGAGAAGTAACCACTAGAATGTATAATTAGCTAGATCACGTGAACTGTACATGTACCAAATAAGGTCCTGGCTGGGACTCGGGTGGTAGCCTATTTAAGGGAGCCACCATAGAGGCCCAGACAGAACCAGCTGAGTTGTATTCTGAATGAAGCATCTTCTATGATCTTTTCCTCTACCTCATCCATTCATCCCGCAACTTCTCCAAATCCCTAACAGTACCTTTCAACAATAATATCACAGCAGAATAGAAAAAAAGAATGTTAAAAAATGTAGAAGAAATGTGCTATAATTATAAGACAAAAGAATGTAGGAATGTTGGAGTCCTGATTCTTCTTAGCATATTTTGGGTTCATGGAGTTCTCCCCTGCTACAATGTTGAAGGAGGCTGTAGCGAGTCCTCTACCAATCAACAACAAAACAACAAAAATAATCAGGTCATAGTTATGTGCTGATGTGTGTAATGCCCAACAAGAAGGAAGATCTCTCACCACATCTGATTAACTGCTCAACTATTATCTCTCTCTCGCTCCTCTTATCAGGGTTACCCAGGTATTGCGGAGAAGTGATGCAAGTTTTGATAACAAAAAAAAGCAAAATCCCACCATAAAGTTAACTGATATGAGATGAATCCTACTACATGGTAAAGCAAGTCGCCCGTAAAAAGGTACCTGATATCATCTGCTGATGTCTGGTGTTTTCAGGTAAAAATGAGGGAAATCCAACTAATTGTGGCCAAAATGGTTAAAAAAGAGCTAAAGATAGCCTAAAATTATTATTCCAAAAAGAGGGGAAAGGGAGCTTTAAGGCTTTTTGAGTTCTTTTTAAACACACAAGGTTATGTTTGGCTGATGAGATATCTAGCTATATATATATACCTGGACAAAAAAGGGATGCAGTGCAAGTGTTGATCAACAATGTTGTTAAGGCTCATCTTTCTGAATGCCACAAGCTTGAAAACGGAGGTATATACCAGGACAAAAATAAACAGAAGTGACAAAAATGTTACATTACAAAATTCAATATCTAAACTTACAGGTACCTTATATGAGGTGAATCCTATTTATAGGGTGATGAAAATGTCCCTAAAACTGCCAAAAGAGCCTAAAGTTGGCTATTTCCTCGTAGCTTAGTTCCCCATGAAGCAAGACCTACGCACTCGGTCACTTTCCGATGGATACCTTCACTGCAGCCTGTTTCCTACAATATCTTCAGCTTTCACTAACTCCAACAGCCTCTTCCCATTACGGTTTAGATAAACTTCTGGCATTGAAATCCAATCACAACTTCATTACAGCCTTTCTCTTTACAGGTATATAGCGTCTGCAAGGGATTCCTGCCTTAACCTTCAGGTGACCAATGTTCCTGATTCCTGCATCCACTGCATTGTTATTCCATTTCGATGAAAGCAAGACTTTCATGTCTAATATATATGACCCATGAAATATCTCAGTAAAACCTTGGTTGAACAACTAGGTCAATCAATATAATATTATACTGATGTTTCAAGTGCATGCAAATTAAGACATACATTGTAAGAAGTTTTATATCCTTTTTATCCTTGTGCTTCTTCTTTTTCTTTATTCCTGGTAATTTATCTCCTTCACTCTCTGCTGAAACATGATGAGGTTCATAAACAGAAAACCAACAAAGGTAGCAGCAATAATCACCACCTTTTTGCATTACGTTTTAATAGCCATTCAAAGAGCTTCTTCCCTCTCTCACATTACAGGAAACAAACTTATTTAGAAGTACACTATGGAAAAGCATCAATCATGCTTTTCTCTATAATTATGTAATGTTGAAACAAATTAATAAAGGTAGCTTTCACAGGTGGACTATTAGAGAGGACTTACTGTAATGCTTAAGTCACTAGCATCAAATCAATATGCACAAGATAAGAATCAATTGGCATAACCTCCACCTTGTGTGCTATCCTTACACATGGATAATTAAAGTTCTGATGCATTATAGTATCCTGTTCGATAGCTAGATATACATCTACCATGGAAGAGTAGCTTTTAGCTTTTGTTTCACTAAGTAGTCCACTAGATAACAAACAATGAGACTTATAAACGTAATACACTGCCTATTTTTTTTGAAGTTATCATCTATGCACTTGCTAAATCATAGCCAGTGAACTTACTAAGGTACGTAGCTTTCCAGACTTCCTCTACTGCTCAATTGTAGATCTTGGGTAGATAACTGATCTGATAGCTATCAGTATAGATTATGCTGCAATTGGATAGGATCATAGCTATTTTTTTATTGTTGAAATCACCTAGGTTTCCACCACCTAAAAAGCCTCTACAACTAGGAAGCCTGTTGAAAAGTCTATCTGATGTAAGAAGCAAAGCACAGACTAACAACCTAGTCTAATTCATTAGGCATACTGGTGATGGGCATAGATCGGCAAAACGGGAGTGCATGACCTTCAAGTTCCCCCTAGTCAAGAATATGTGTATTGGCCCAATGAGATACTTGTTTTTAAAAGAGTCCCACTAGGGGAAGCCTTGCTAGACTATGGAGAAATAACAAGGAATAACAAGATAGCTATGAGACCTATGAAAAATCACAAGAACTCACTTAGCGTGTTTGTACACAGTGACATTACTCTAATACACAGTTGTAATATACATGCTCGAGATTAGATTAGTTGCCAATTGTTAAGTTTTCATCTGTGGTCTTGCCAGTTGAGGTAAGACTTGACCAATAGAGGCTGCCGGTCAACAGCTAATTTTTTAGCTATAGTATCCACAGGAAACTCGAGCACTATATTTAAAGAGCACTAAAATGAAAAACAGCATGTCAAACCTATGTCACTCGAGGATGTCCAGGTCAACAATTGCTTTTTTCTCTAGCTTGTTATCTGTAGTCTTGTCCAGTAGCCTTCAGAATAAACAAATAGCCATTGCTAGAATCAGAGCCACTCATAGCGTTTAAAGCCTTTGCATGGAACTTGAGCATTGTGTTGAAAGAGCAATAAATTATGAATGCAGTGGCTAACCCAAGTGCTGATGCGCCATAAGCCTTATCCATCCCCAGCCAGCAACGAATAAAACCCAAGAGTAGAGAACTACTACCACCCATGTTAGAGGTTATGCACGAAACCCAAATGCTGTGCTAATAACTAGCATGGTTAACCTATTTTTTGGCTCTTAGTAGCCATGCCCCATCCAGCAGCAGAGCTAGATATATCAACATCTATAAAAGGGAACTCTCAAGAGTAGACAACTATCTATGTCTTATATAGAGTCTCCCCAAGAAGGACATAATTATATATATAGCTTCAGGTGGCATAACATCTGAACCTGGTATATATTCTGCTCAAGCAATGCAAGTTGTAGCTAGAACATTTACTGGGGCAGTTATTCAGACTCTTGCCCTGAAAGATATACCTATCATACTGAGAATCAATGGTGCCTTGGTTCCCGCTATCTGGTGGCTTGTGCTCGCCTTCACTTGTGGTAGCTGAGTTGACAAGTTTGAAATGCAAGCTTCTGCCAGCTGCATTTTGAGCAACTGTACGACAACCTTTTTTGGTTTTAAGATGTCTGTTTGCTCACAGAGTTATACCACCCTTGCTAACTGTATAAGAAGAATCTAATATTTGATAATCTAGCACTGCTACCAAACTAACTCAAGTTTCTCCGATACATATAAAGAAGCTGATAATTCCTTATTGAAATGAACTAGCACTGACAACGAGTACTGCTATATAGAAAGAAGCCCATGACTACTGTGATCAAGACTTAACTTGCACTGACAGTGTCTATTTACAAACTAGATGGCCATTATTAAAAACAGCCACATCCCGCCTGCCAACAAACCAATAGCCGCTACACATCAACATTCATGTACCATCTTCTGCCATCATCAAAAACTTGTAAATATTCCTAATGGAGGATCACATTCTACTATGACCTATTGGACCTACTCCTCAAATGCCTATCAAACAGTGTGAAACCCCCCCAAATTGTATGCAGATTAACAAAAGGAAGATGAGTCATATAGATAGAGTCATACTCTATGTCAACCACAGCTTTCCTCACAGAGGAAACACTTTAAGAGGGGACTTCCCATCATTAGACTCACATTTCTGCTTCAGTAGATTTCCCAATAGAATGTTTTGTAACAACAAGACCACAGCCCCCAACTACTAATTACTTATATATATATATATGTCAGCCACATCTACTCCTACCTGACCCACAAAAAAATAGATATTTATAATTTTAAATTTATCATCAGTTTCTGGCATGTCGTCCCACCCCCTACAAAGAGAAAAAAATCTTAGCAGCCATGCTATACACAATGCAACATATCAGCAACTATGCTTGCAGCACTGAAGATGGCTGCTGCTCTAATCGAGGATGACATAACTGATCTAACAGCTAAACAACTTTATACCATCATATTGAAAAGAGAGCAACCAAGTTTTGAAGCATTGTATATTAAATGGGGGCGGGAGGGGGCTTGGTAGAATTGCAAAAAAATTAAATAAAAATGTTAATTTTGTGATCTTCATCTAGCAGAGCACTCATGAAGCCTACTCAAGTGTCCTTGATGGTATGATTTTAGCAACATTGATTTGAAGGTAATCTACCTCTCTATTAGGGCATTTTTCATTGGCATAACATAATCCATACTTTTCCATACTTCTGTCTAATACAAGGTTTTAGTTAAAGAATAGAAATCTACTATCAGATGTCATACATTGTCTCCTCTCCTTGTAGTATGAAACTGATGTCAAGAAGAACAAATAGTG
This sequence comes from Cladorhizidae sp. MBARI D1340-BT2, assembly GCA_028752905.1. NCBI lineage: Eukaryota > Metazoa > Porifera > Demospongiae > Poecilosclerida > Cladorhizidae > Cladorhizidae sp. MBARI D1340-BT2. The sequence continues at coordinate 19,817,579 of JAQNBH010000005.1, read as the reverse complement.
TAAATGTTTTATCAATTTCTTTGTGGTCTTGATGCATGGTTCAACCTTTTGAGGATCCCTATTATTGAGCAAATGGTCTCATCGCCTGGAACTTCTGGAGATATATATTACCCTTGAAGAGACGGCCTGCCTGGACACTATATTCCAGTTTGATATTTCCAAATGTTACACTAGTTGGTCTTATACATTACATCGTCGTCCAAGTAAAACTGGCACAGAAAGATGGAACATTTATCTTGTGATTTTGTGTATGCTGATCTATATGTATTACAGCTGTGTGGGTCTTTACTCCATCTGATTTGTCATCTATGGCTTATGTTGTGAGGAACTATACAACTCCAGGAGCCATACATTTAAAAAATGGGGGGATACAACTTTTGGGGTAAGCAAAAAAAAACAAGATGTATAATGGAAATGTTGATGTGCGGTGATCTTTTTTAACAGGATTAAGATACATTTGACATTTTCATAATTGATGATGGTAAAGAAAGAGTTGCCCTGTCTGCCAAGGTAAACGGAGGCACAGCATCCCTAGTGAATATATCAGCCATTGTAAATGACAGAAAAGCTATAAGTTGGTACTGCAGTGGAAATGGTCAGATGTGGAAGAGGGCATCTGTTATATACATACAAGGCAAGTCAAAGACAAATTTCCCATTACCTAATTTGCTCGCATCCATACAAAGTGATACTGCATGTTGTTCACTAACTTGACTTCAATTTGGCCATCCATTGTCATTCGTATTTTGGGTAAAAATTGACAATAAAAAGAAGCCTAGTTTGTTTATATAGTAACAGAAAATGTCCCTATGGGATGATGAGATTACACAACAGAGCCCTTGAACTATACAAGACTATTACAATAACCTTCTCAATAATCAACTTGAAATTTACTCTGTGTTTTGACTAGAGGCTCTAGGCTTCCCCAGGAATAAATACCAGTTATCACATCCGGTTCACGTGATAGACGTATCTGGCAGCGTATGCTTGCTCAACCAAGAATGATAAATAACTGAATACTAAAAAAATCTTGTGGTTGTGTTTTCAAGTTCAGGCTCTTGAGAGTGGCCACCCAGAAGTCGGGTAAATCCATTCTGGTCACACTAGGCGATTCTTGATTAACACCGACCATTCAGGAATGGGATTCACTAAATTCACTCGATCGGGGATGTGGTTTACACAAAAAGGTGTGGTTCCAGTCATGTGATATTTCCACCAGGTACAGGGGTGTGGTTTCACCAGGGAAAAACTTCTTTAAGTTCTGGTCAGGCGTAGGGTTGTTATCGGTGGTGCTAGAAACTGTGGCTTGGAATGGATACTGCTTACTAAAAAGCTGTGATGTAGCTATGCTGCTCTATCGGGGGCAGTGATAGTATAAACATTGCTGCTTGGACACAATAGCTTGCTAACGCTAAAGACTGTATCACCTCCAAAAGCCCTCAGGCTCTCACTTACAATCCAGCAACTCCAGCTTGATATCATGGAAACACAGGACTAGATGTAGATGATGGCAGAGGGTTTTTATGAATCTCATGGGACTGGCACTTGCACCCCCACTCAACTATTTTATGTCAAAACGTAACTCAATCAGACTGCCCAGCTTTGATCCAGTGTAATGTCTAATCAAAGCATCCAACCTGCCACAGGTCCACTCGGACCAGACAAGTTTGAAGAGCCAGTTTGTTGTGGTCGTCGCCTCCCTCACGATGGACGCAGTCGCGGTGGTGTCAACTCTCAAAGTAGACGTGCCCCCACACCTACTAGGCCAACCATTCCAGCCCCGTCAGAGCCTTTGACTCATGGCCTCCTAAGCCGCAGCACTTGTCCAAGACTGCTGCCAAGGTAACCCTGACCCCCTGTATCTTGAGGCCTTCGCCCTCCCAGGCTACATGGCAACGCCTGTAGCTACCACTAGATTCGTAGCTACAGCTGCCAGTTACTTAGCCTTGATCCGTGAGACTTACACCGCAATGAAAATTGCCGACAACCAGTTCTCCAGATCCGTATCACTCTCGATGTTCAGCTATTACTGTATCGAGTTGTATTGGGCCAAGATTTCCAAGATCAGAGCTAGTTTAATATGGAGATGCCTGACTTCGAAGAGGAACAGTTCGCCAACTTGTGCGAACTCTATCCCGCTCCAGGTCCTATCCATGAATTCCTTTGTGGATTAGGAGAGTTTACGGACGTTGAACACAATGTCTGTGAATTCTGATTCCCTACTGAGTGGATGCCCAGCCATGCCAATGTTAACTGGAAATGGTTGTCACGTTGCTAAACTGGAAATGGTTGTCACGTTGCTAAACTGGAAATAATCGTCACAATCAATACTAAGTCCTTGAACTATAATTATATGCACTGTTTTTATTGCCAATGTTAACCAAAATACTTTAGTCTTCATTAAATGAAAATCCGCAGTGCATATAATAATGTCTGGCTGAAAATAATATTGTTGAACTATATAGCTATATAGCTCACATTCATAATCACAATTTTTTTAACATATATACAAAGTCAACAGCAAAGAATGTTTTGAACAAGTCATGTTTTTTTATATGGAATATGGCCCTGACAAAGACCAATGTAAAGTCCCTCATGCACATTATGCCAAAGCACACAGAATGGCATAGATGATCCTCTCAACCACACCATCACCTAGTGTATCCCTTTTAGCTTTACCAACTGCTATGCATGACAACAACTGTCTATGGCTATACAGCTATGGCTCTGTGAGACTAGCCATCACCACTGGTTAAGACTTTCTTAAAGGCAACTCTCGTAAGGTGGTAGAAAATCACATGTCAGGGAGAGGATAGGGACAGAGTTAAAAGTCAGGGATGGTTGGGTTCTTTCCCGTCCTATATATTCTACTAGTCATATAGGATTGTCATATAGGATTTAAATATGCCATGCTCTAATTAATGGCTGTACTCCTTTTTTTCTTCAGCTTTGCAATTGTTGTTGATTGTATTGTGGCTCTGGACCATAACCTGGAGCTTTTGGGTCAAATTCCATCAAATCATCCTGCTGCATTCCAAAAATCATGTGTTTTGATCCCAAATTAAAATGTCAAGATGGCACTGGATTTGATGAAAATATTAATAGCTGCAATGAGCCAATTGTCATTGAGCTTACATAGTTAATTAACAATGTCATTGTGGTTTAAAGATCAGTAAAAGTACTTGGCAAGACAGTCTGCCATCATTGGAATTGGAACAGCTCCTTCTTACTTATATATACTAGTGTGCGTACATTGAAGTTGTGGTTCAGCTTCTTTGGAAAGGGAGAGATTGGTTAAAATGTTTGACTATAACTCTGGGTAAAATTGTCTCAGAAGTAGACTGGATTTAGACACAGTGTGAGAGTACTCTGCTATGTTCCCTTCAAAACTTGGCAATGCAAATGAGCTCCCAGTTATATTTCGATTCAGGAAGATACACCACCCAATGAGGGTGTAGCCACCAGACACATCTAGCAGCTGCAACCAATATTATTGATAAGTCTGTTCCATTATAGTTGACTATACAAGTGTGGCCTTCAGGGTCTCCAGGGCTATTAAGTAGCTTGTTTATTGTTGTTATAGCTAGTTCACCACACATACCAACCATGCCATGTCTTGTTGCTCTTGTTGACTAGCCTCGTGTACACCATGTCCACTACACAAAGTATCAACCCACACCTATCTTGTTGCTATTGTTGACTGGACCAGCCTCCTTCAAGGTAACAATTGCTATGTAGTACTCACAGCGATGAAATCCATCCAAGAGTACAGCCTTGGATTTTTGGTAAACACAAGTGCATCCATTAGCAAATAGCTACACTAAAGACTGTGCATGATGCAGTTGCTATTCTTTGGCTCGTCACGTTATAAAACTAAAGCTCGTACAGAGCCTTACCCCAAACCTCTCAAGTGATCGAGAAACAGAGTAGTCGTTGCCGTGCAATGGAGAACCTTCCGTACGCCAATGAAGCGTGTTGGAAAACAAACAAACCTAGATCCTTGAAGAAGAAGTTCAAAGTAATTTTTCACACTCGCTACAATATTTTTGTTTACTACCTAGCTCACTGAGAGTCTTTTTTAGCGACCAAAACCACCATTTCGTCTACTAAGGAACTGCGTAAATTTTAGTGAGTATGAGCTTTAGGATGGGATGGACGGTGTTGCGGTATCTGGTGACACCACCTTTAAAATGACCCTAGTATACAGTGACCTGCCGCAGGATAGAGTGACCCCCCATCTGGTCGATGATTGGCTTGAGGAAGCAGTTCATTTTAGCATAGATTCAGGAGGGGAATAAAGCATTTGTTATTGGAATAGTTAGCCAAGATATTAGTTCTGACCTGAGGATGGAGTGCAGTTGTGTAAGGAAACAGTGACCACTGTACTTGACTGTAACTGCCTCCTATCCTTGATCTTCAGTGGATGCAGTTAATTTTAGACACTATGATTTCAGTGAGGCAGACAGCTGGGGACTGCATTTTAGAATAGCTAGGGGAAAATATTTGTCTTGCTTAGTTGAGACCTATCTGAGTGCATTAACAGTGACAGAGAACAGTGACAGTGACCCCTCCTACCTCTGAATGTGTTTGATGACACTCTCCACCCACTTGAAGACTGTCACTTGTGTATCTTTACTGCTGAACTTAACCCAGTGGTTGCCCTTGATGTTATGTATTTGGATAGTTTCCTCTGAATGACTTTGTACACATAAGAAACCATCATTTTGAACCAAAAGTGGGGACTGCAACCCAGAAATGTTTGGGTATTCATTTTGAATAAGTTCCTGTGCCAAAGTGATGTGCTCATCAGTTAGCCATTTTCCAGTTTCCAACTCCTTCTTCATTCTTTCTGTAAATTTCCTCTGAAATAAGAAATCCAAATGCATGGCATTGTGGATTTGCATGACATGTACACTTTTATAAGTAGTATTTGGTAGTGAAATCACAAATAATTTAAGTAATATATACACTCCATGCAATTGTCATAATTATATAGTGTATCATGTTTCTATATGTCTATAATTATATAGAACATCTTGCAGCAACTATAAATATCATTAAAGGCACAATTATAGTAATTTTCTTGCAGGGCCACTTAAGCAACAAATTAATTGGCTTCACCTGATTTCCATCTTGCATAACCTCTGGCCATGTGGTATGAAAATGTGATAACAAAGGTACCACAGTACCAATTAACCATGTCAACAATAGAATATCTCTTTTCCTTGAAAATGCCTGGCATTTGGGGCCTAGGGACATTTCAAATGAAACATATTGGGTATACAATCCAGTACCTTGAAAGCATGCTTCTACACAAGCTACACAAGTGTTAATCTTGCATCACGAACTAGAAAAATAATATTTTGAATAATATATGTATCACATTCCATGCAGCTACGGGAAATTCTATACATTGGAGAACACAGGAGGTTGGAGACCAGAGTAAAAGTCACACGTGGATGCATGCAGATCCAGCAACTACAGGTATATAGTCAAGCCCTACATCTCTGCTGAAGCTCTGAACCTTGGGTTTGAGGTAGATGTGCTTTCTAAACCCTCCATTTGAAGTCTTCTCACAACAAGATTGGGTGGCAGTGGTTCCATTGAATGTTTAACGATGGCAGACCTTTTTAGTTTTCCTGTCTCAACTACCAAGACTATGCACACCAACACCCACTAAGTTATCAACCCTGATGAAGGCTGAACCATATATATTGATCAACACTGGACAAATAAAGAAAGAGTCACTATATGACATTTAGTTTTAATGTTATTATCCATAAACAATCCTCCTAACTGCATCATATCAAATGCCAGAGAAAGCAGTTCACTTCTGCTTAAAATATTGAACCTAATAAAATGTAGGTAACGTTATCACAGTCATCTTGGTGATACTGAGTCACTGACCATCTTTAGGTGACAATCCACAATTGTTTTTATCTTATGACCATTTCCAAAACAAGCACTTCTCAATAATCAATTTGAATTTTCTCACTTATGTTTCAGCTAGATGGTCTAGCTTTTATCTAGCCAAAACGTCAAGTGAGAAAATTGAAGCTGATTATTGAAAGTCATTGTATCTACATTATGTCCACTGAGAGTTTGTTGAGAAGAATACTCGTCAATAGTCCAATAAGATCAAAACCAACCTAGTAAGCATTTTCATAATAGAGTGTGCTACTTGTGTATTTTCCCTTTCACAATTATAAACTTATGACACTGTGGAATAGTGATGTGTTGATATAGAAAATTATGCAAGTTGAAGGACAGACACCAAGAGCTATCACAAATCTCCGGAGGGTCTACAATCTATGGTTTGTCCTCTGTATAAAGTCAGCGATAGCCAAGTGGAAGAAGTAGTAAGTGGACACCTCTAGTGGAGCCCCTAGTCGCTGACGGTAGAGGTGTCCCTTCTACTTCGTCAAGACATGTTGAGTTCGCCTGAGGGGGTCAGTTCCTATCAGTGACGGTAGGGGGGGGGGAACTAGTAGTACCGATTAAGTGAAAATACTAGGAACGGGATAGGAGGGGGTGGAGGGGGTGGAGGGGGTGGAGGGGGTGGAGGGGGTGGAGGGGGTGGAGGGGGCGGGGCGAGGCGGGTGGCCTCCGCCATTTAAAAGTGCAGTCCCTATCTACCGCCCATTTTCCATGGTTACCAATGAAGCTTGTTTATTGGCGTCTCGAGTTTTGCAATGGAGGATTCTTTAGCTTATTTATCTGAAGCGTAAGTTGATCTATATGAACTGTCGTGCAGTATTTCTCTGAGAAAATTTAATTGAAGAGATAGCCTTCGCCTCCCTCCCTAGTCCTTACCCACCTCCGTCTCTGCACATGCGTAAAAAAAAATGCGACAGTTGGGGAGTGAGTAGTCTCAGATTAAAACAAAAATTTAACTCACCTGATTAGCAATGTGTCGGGACTAGAAGCTTCCCTAGGACTTCTTCTGTCCTAAAATTCAAGTAGTAGAGAGGGAGGAGTAGTGGTTAGATGCATGGTAATAATGATGTGGCATTGATTTCCCATTCCTGATGAGGAGTGGAAATTCATATATTGACACACAGTAAGATAAGAATGTAGAAGTGGCATACCAATTTTCTTAGCCATGCCCATTTTTTATAGGAAAACTATAAAATGGGCATGGCACACTTAGTGTCACATAGGGGTAATTGAAATTATGTGGGAGTGAGCAATCATAACTTGTTCATTTCAATAGTTTTTGTTTCGAAACGTAGCCAATTCTATGTGCTAATTATGGCTTAATTATCTGTCAATAGCACTGAGGCATTAAAAAATAATTATTAAATTCTAATTATGGGTTATCTACACTTGCCATTTACAGTGCTCAGAGTACCCAAGATACAACTTAAGAATGACTACTTTCTTAAAAACACACACCCTCTTTCATTACTGGTGAGATGAGCATACAAAGTGCACAATAAAATGGTAGAATTGAAAACCTGGTCATGCAAGGATGGAGCAAAGAAAGAGCTTTCAGATGATATATACTAACGGCAAAAATTATCAGAGTTTGAAACATCAATAAACTGCTATGGGAAATCTTGTCTATTCAGGCCTATTCTCATTTATTTCTCAACCAGTATAAGCCAGTATACAATAACTGACAGCATAAAAGTAAGAATGTTTGTCTGAAACTTGAAGCACAGTTTGTATAATAGTGAAGGAATGCAAGGAAGAACATTTGTTTTGATGTGACCTGGTTTTCCCTTTCAAAAAAGCTGTGACAACTTCAGTTAGTCAACATCTCTAGTCTTAATGCGTTGTGATAACTGAACTCCTACTACATATGTGTTTAGGATAAAGGGGAGGGAGGGGCATCAGCTTTCTCAGCTTCACCTCTCCCGACCATGGTTAGGTATTGTCTGCTGGTCTTCACCTCTGCTCTAGTAGGATAATGTATTTTTTGGACCATCACACAAAGAGATCTGTTGGAATGCACTGGGAGGTGTCATTGTGTAGCCTATAAATAATATAGAATGACATTGGCATAAAATGAAAATAATAGCATGAGGGTGTAGTTGCTCTTACACATTTGTAGCCATGATCCATCAGTGGTATTGGGAAACATAAAGAGTTGCCACTCTCCTCTTTGATGTGCAAGTTGAAACAGAATGAGTTTTGTTGCTAATAAGATTTATGGCAGTCCTTTTCATGAGTGCAAGCACATGACTGAAGTCTGGTTCACAATATGATGCAAGGTGCTGCACTGTGCATATTGCAGATGTAGCAATTTTTTTAGCATGGAGTATAAAACCAGAACTACTATACTAAAACCCTGAGTTATCACAAAGCTCTATACTGGTATGTCACATTTAAAAGTTGCTAACCTGTAAAAATCAATCCAGCACGTAGGATTTAAGTGATTCAGATATGTTGGAGGTCAGGTAACGCCTATGAAATGATTAGGTAATGCATGATCGAAATATAACCATAGATGTGTTTGAAATAGATGCCGGTAGCTTGCAGCAAAATTGTAATGTACTATGTACTGGCAAATCTGTCTGAGTCTGTCCTCATTTAGCTTCTCATGCAAGGGATGTCCAGTACTGCCACAACCTTTCCCAGTTACTGGGACTATGCCAGGATGTCCCTAGTGAGGTTGCCTGACTAAATGCAGCATGGATACTGGAATAGTTATATCCTAGGGTACTTGTCAGGATATCTCTAGGCCTAGCACTGGAACACCCCTACCCTTAGAATCCTCCAATTCATGGTTTAGCTCCATAATACACTAGCCATAGTGGAGACGATCTGTAACCTTGTCTTGTTCCAGGATCCATGTTGAATAGTCAGTCATTTTCACTATATGTGTATATAGGAATGCATAGGCACATGTCTACTTTAGTAATAAACATGGTAAATAATAACATCTATGATTCATTAGTTCTGGTTTACCCTGGTTAACTTCTTGTAGGTGGCTGCTTGAATATTAAATAATAAAAAAATACATTAAAGATGAGTAAAAAGACAATATAAATAATGGACATTCTTGCGATAGTCCTAAGTATTCCTACAATACGGATATCCTAGGGCAATAGTGAACGCAATGAGTAAAGCAACTGCATGGTTATATCTACCACAAACATTAATAATCAGTAGTGGTATGTGCATATAAGAATTAAAAGGTTTTTTTTGATTTTTTAATGTCCATAAATATGTTTTTCTTTCACAAGTTAGGTGGGTTAGGTTCCCAGCTAAGGCTAGTGGCTATAATTAGGTGCTAGGCTGAGGGGTTAAGGTTAGGTGCTGGAGCTGGAGGCTAAGGCCAGGTGATGGCTAGGGGGTTAAGGCAAGGCACTAGAGATACTAGGTGGATTCTGTTTGAATTTATGTGCAATAAGGTTTTGTGTCAAGTCTCCGTGAGTTATAGCCTGAAATTATTTTGTCTATGATTTGTTTCATTCTTTTCCAAATGTGTGTATGTGTTTTTGTTTTTTATAAAACGTTTTTACTTTATTTCATTTTATTAATTTGTTTTTTGTTTGTTTGTTTGTTTGTTCATTTATTTATTATTATTTTAATTTATTTATTTTACAGTAAAAAAACTCCAATGGAAAGTGTTGCCTTTAAAATAAAATCGTAATTTCTATTTCTTTCCCATTTTCTGGTTGTGTAAGTGAATTGTGGATGGAACTCTGTATTTTACATCCAACTCTATCAATATGATCACCCTAGCATTCTAAAGCACATCCTGTAGCATAGTTCCTACCCCAGTTATTGTGGGTACATATGTTGATTGGTTTTGACCACTCCCACCTTATAGCACAGGACACGTTTGAATTATAAAACTCGCTATGGTAATTTGTGACTTGCATGTTGACTTGACTTGCAGTAGTTTACCTTTATTTTCCTTATTTTTGTTGATTACTTCACAATTGTATTTCACTGTCATTTCTAGTAGGACTCCAAAGAGAAATGAAGAGTCAGTGGCTGTAAGTTTCCATAATGAAGTGCTGCTTGATGGTTGCTAAAAGTACACATTATTTATTATTTTTTATGTCATTTTTTTGGTTTTAAATTTAGTCATTTTTAATTAATTTTTTACTTGATTTTTGTTTATTTATCCATTCGTTTGTTTATTTCTGCTTGTTTGTTTTTATTTCTTTTTGTTGTTTGTCTGTTTTTGTTTGTTCATTTTATTATTTATTATATATATATATATATTTTATAGTCCCTTTCCTAACCCTACAATTGAATTTGCAGGTCAAAAATGTATGTAGAATTGTTGATATATTAAATTTGCAATTTTCACAAACTTTACAAATATTGAGATGGCTTTGGTTTTTTCTCATAGTCTACACGAGATGTTCAATCACTTCTCAGCAATTTAAGGGATCGGCGTCGACGTCGTACCCAACCTGACAAATGTAATGGAAGTACACCACCCAAAGGTGTTGATACATCTTCCATTGTGAAGAAGCGAGGTGAACGTAGAAAGCCAAAAAAGGCAGATGCTGAAAATGCTTCTGGAAAGCAGGTATTTACTAGTGTTAACCATGTATGCAAAGCCTGGTATAGGGTATTTTGTAGAGGGCTAATTTCCCACCCAATCAGGGGCATTCACCATACAACATACATATGTAATACCTATTTGAATGTATCACCTTCTTAATGTATTATTGTAACACCTTCCCAGTATACCCATATTCAGTGTATTTAGAATTGTAGTCACCATCATGAGTTCAGAGTTCACCCCTTCTGAGAATTGTGTTCATAAGAACAATTTGATTCCTACTACTATAGCTAACTAGGTATCATTTGGTATCAGAAGTGGGATGTCAATGGCTGCTAGAATGAATGTACCTTTACCAGAAATCACTGCAGAAAGTTTTGAGAGTTTCAACCGTGGATGGATTTGGTAAGGAGTGGGACTCAGTGAAAAAACTCTTTGTAATTCCTTCTCTACTTCAGGGAAAACTACTTGATTACTACATCGACCTTATAGTCGAGGGAAAAGAAACCGTTGACACCCTAAAGACGAGCCTGGTCAGCTAAAGAAAAACCCGTTAGCTACTTTACGTCAATTTCAAAACCAGGCTCAAGGTTTCACCTGAGAAGGCCAGTGATTTTGCATTGAGCTTAAAAAGATGTTCAAACAAGCTTATCCAGAAGAGAATTTGACCTCAACAGTACTGCTACAGAAATTTGTAATCTTCAAGCATCCAAAGTTGAGTATTGGGGTCTATTATATCGGCTAACAGAGTTACCTAAATCCTTCAGAAGTTGAAGCCATTCTTTATTATCTGGCTCCTACCAACATCGAACAGCTATGACACTTTTTGGGCCTGTCTACTTACTATCGTCAGAGATTATGCCCACATAGCTGAGCCTCTCCATAAGCTAATGAAGAAGAATGTAATTAGGTTTAAGTGGTGCTCTTCATGCCAAGCAGAATTTGAATAATTTAACCTGCCCTCCATTTTTACCATTTCCTAGTAAAAAATAAAGTGTGCAATGCACACCAAATAGAGTGTGCTAGACCATCCTATATGCACACTCATTTGAGTGTGCTTTACACACTCAATATTGAAGCGTGCAGAACACGCACCTTATAGTGTGAAGCACCCACCATTTTCAGTATGTATTACACACCAAAATCAAGTATCAGCGTACCCACAGCAGAAGGAAAGATGTCAAACAAAACAAAACTGCCTTTTACAAACTAAAATGACATAAGGTTAACACTAATGATACAAAGTCTCTGTACATGTATTCATAAATAAATTATAGTTACACAGTGAGGCCATAAAGTGTTTCACAGTTATTGATGTTCTTTGTAAGGGGAACTGAAGGATGAGCACTTCCATAAATGCAACACCTACAGAATATTGAATATCAAAAGTAGAAATTAAATAATACAGAATATCCTCAAAACATAAGACTTCTGAAACAATTTTTTTGTCTGCAATAATGAAGGCTTGTGTAGCACTCTCGATGCTCTCCACTACCAGCACATAAGGAGCAGGGTTACGGACTTCCATGACAACTGAGTTAATATCTGTACAATTCTGGGTAGAGAAAAAGGTCATGGTCAAGAAAGTTCGTCATTAATGGAACTGCCATGCTGTAACACTGTGTTATGCACAGGGCTAAATAACAAGCCCACACAGCACAAAGGATCAGTTGCTATACGAATACTATATACTATACCCTTGTAACAATTATGGGGGTTCTCGTCTACAAAACTTCACCTCTGTAAAGAATATCACTGTTGGGATCCGATCAGCTTCGGGCACCTGGTAGCAGAAGGGGTAGAGCTGTCAGAGCAAAAAGTGTACTTCCTTGTATTCCTACACTATTAGTGGACACACAATCATTATGTATTTCACCCCCTCCCCTGATTTTTTTTTAACCTTCATCACACTGCAAATAATGTAGCACATCAGAAAGTCGTGTCTTGTGTTGTGCTTCTATCTCTATGGTAGCAGGAATTTGGGTACAATAGTTCTTTTGTAAGAGCTCTCAATTAGCTGCATTTCCACCATCACACAAAAGGTACCATGAGCATGAATCAGCAGAAGGGCAAGCACTACCAAGAAATTACCAAGTACACAGACATTCACCAAAATTAATTGATGTTCTGGTGTTGTGGTTAGAAATTGTGACCTGATAAGTGACTTACTGTCTCAGCTTATTGCAAGAATGGAAATCTGGAAAATATATGGTCAAGAACTAGACTCTGTTCAGTCATTTGTGCCCGCCCATGGCAAAGGAACGTTTAATAATAACCTGTTTTATTTTCTTGAATTGCACCTGTAAAAATGAATTATGCACTTGGGGAATTTTTTTCTTTTCAATGTACCTGCAGAGTTTTTGTGTGCTGCTCATAGCTCACACTCTCCTCTCTAGAAATGGAACTGGGTGACTCACGGACTTTCCTGACCTTTGTCACCTTAAAAAAATGTGCAAATTATAAATAAATGCATGTATGATATGACAGATTACCCCAAATTGATAACAGGTCGCACAGACCCAGTGTGTACAGACAGGTGCACCACACAAACACAGTGTCTGTTCAGATATATGCACCACACAAACACAGTTTCTGTTCACAGAAGCACCACACAAACCAAGTATCTGTTCAAACAGATGCACACCACACAAACTCAATATTGTACAGGCAACACAAGTCATAGCGGCATATACAACACAGTCATATCCATACATTACCACAAGAATGCAATCAAGAGGTTACACAGAAGTGTACTCTTTGGTTTAGATGGTGTCAATCTAGGTTTCTTATCACAACAGAACTCTTTGAACCCGTTCATCAGGCTGTGTGTACCATAACATCCTGTAAAACATTGCATGCATATACACAAGATGAGACTCATAATAGTAACTTACTTAAAGGATTTCCATTTTGGGGCTTGAAGAAAGGTCCACACTCTTCGAAAATCCTGTTGAAACGAACTCTGGTGGATCCAGATTCTATCCGAATGCCTGAAAAAAATACTTTGTCAATAAATCAACATCTTCACCATTTCCTTAAGATTTTTAAGTAGTCACCCAAACTTGCTTAGGGGGCATCAAATAGCTTGCAGCTGGCTTGGGTGCATCTGTCAGGAAAATGTGGTCACGTGAATTGGCATGAACGTCACGTGAAGATTACACTTTTTTTCTCCATCGCACAAATATTTTCCCCCCTAGTTACCTGATAGTGGACGAGGATGAAGGTAGCTGCTGTTTTAAGATAGAAACTTCGAGAGAGGCGAGTTCATGCTAAAATTGTAAAGCACATGCTGCCAAGCGATCTTTATGGTACCCAATCATCTGGAATTGTCCACTGTGCAGCTGGTTTGGTACTAGAACAATAAAAAAAGTTGTGGCGCAGTTCATGTTAGTTGTGGAATATCAGGGTATTCTAGAATCCTATAGGCAACATTTTATATCCACAGAGGAACATTGGATGGTATTATCTTTGATGCTCCTGCGGTTGAAGAAGCCTTGACCAGAGTGATGGTACAACTTCCCTCTAAGTGGTGATGGTCCAAGTGATCCAGAAGACAGCTTCCCTTTATCTATGAAAAAAGCTGGACTATTTTTACCCAAAAAGTCAAAAAAAGAAACTTTGTTGAACACGTTATAGAATTTGTCATGATCGTTTTTTCTCGATATTGTGTCAATATCGATGTTTCTTTCAGAAATTTCAATAAGGGTTTTGGAGGGGTGTGGACAAAAACAATGTTATAAAGAACTGACGGGGCAGCACTCCATAAAGGAGCATAAATGAATTTATGTTCTCTGAAGTCATATAGGTGCTACCTGGGAATGTGGTAACACAGTACATGTTTTAGAACAAAACAGGTCAACACTAAAACTCTGGTGTATGGTGTATGGTACATGTTTTAGAACAAAACAGGTCAACACTAAAACTCTGGTGTATGGTACATTCTTTAAACAGCACACTTAGCAAATAAGTGTGCTATGCACAATCATTTATAAAATTGGTGTGTATAGCACACTAATTACAGCAGCACACCTATGCTGTGCTAGGCATTTAGTGTGCTGTACACGCTCCAGTTTTTACAGTGTAGTCACTACTGATGCCTCTGGTTATGCTATTGGTGTGCTGAGCCAGGTTCAGTCAGAGCAAGAAGTCATAATCGCCTACTGGAACTGTCAACTCAACAAAGCAGAAAGAAATTATTCCACAATTGAGAGAGAAGCTCTTGCTGCAGTGGCTGCAATCAAACAGTTTCACCCATACCAGTATGGCTTTGAATTTACTCTGGTCACAGACCACAATCCTTTAACTTGTCTTTAAGGGAATCAAAAATGTAGGTGGGAGACTTGTGCGGTGGACACTCTTTTTACAACAATTTAATTATGATGTCAAATACAAGCCTGGCACCAACATATTATTCCGAACGATCCCAGCTCAACCATGGGAGATGCGAGAAAACAACATCCTCTCAGTTCAACCTGATATCAAACAGGCCCAGGAAAGTGATGAGCGCCTGATCACTGTAATGACTATGTGAAGCAGGAAGTTCCCCCTTCTGGGCTCACAGGTCAGAAAAACAAGTTCTTCATACACGAAGGTTTTTTGTACAGGAAATTTAAGGAAACTCGTAATTCTTCTCCTCGATTGCAAATCGTCATCACAACAGGCATTTGGCTGACTATTCTGGAATGTCCCATGACAAATCAGGTGACTGTGGGTCTTCAAAACAACTGAGAAGGTTAAATAGCAATTTTATTGGCCAGGATATGAGCGAGATCTTGAAAGCCATATGCTAGCATGTGGACCCTGCCAGCAAAGAACTCATCCAAATCCGAAGTTGCAAGCTCCTCTACAAGCAATCAAAGCCGATTACCCTTTTCAGTAAATCTCTTTGGACATACACAGGCCCACTGCCAGAAACAGAGAGAGACAATCGGTACATTCTAGTAGTCACTGATCTATTCAGTAAGTGAGTAGAAGCTTTCCACTGAAGAAAAATGACAGTGAAACGGTAGCCACTATACTGGTTGATGAGATTGTTTGTAGATATGGTGCCCCTTTCCATTTCATTTTGCAGTGAAGTAACTATAAAATTATGGGTATCGCTCACACTTGGACATCTTCCTACCACCCACTAGGGAATGGCCAAGTGGAGAGAATGAATCACACTTTAAAAGATATGTTAGCCAAAATTATCCAGGAAAATCAGAACAACTTGGATGAGAGGGCTCTATTTGCCTTCCATATATCTGTAAATGAATTTACCCCATATCTGGTCAATTTTGAAAATTATAATGTTTTGTGAGAACCTCTGAGCACTACAGACTCAAGCGCACATCAGTATGTTCAAAGACTGTGCAAGTTCATACGAACTTCATGTCATATTGCAAGCAATATTGCTGCTAGTCGCCTGAAGAGAACCACAGAAAAGAAAGTGACCGGAAAAGAATTTCAGGTTGGTGATCTTGTCTACTTATTTATTTCAGCTGTTGAAATTGTTAGAAACAAGAAATTGGCTTCGCTAGGGACCTTATACTGTGATTGGTAGGATGAGTCCTGTTAATCAGTTAATTGGGGGTGTACAAAGATCATGATCGTAAATCACGATTGCCTAAAAATATGCTATGAGAAGCCAAAGGAAACATCAGTGGCAGCTCAGGGATTAGACATTGCGGCCCCACTGGATGAGTTAGCAGGATATATCTACATAAATGACAACCCAGTTGAATTCTCATCAGCAAGGTATCCAAGACATAACCATCGCCCACCAGATCATTGTGGCTCCTATGTAACCTCATGACTTGGTGTGGACAAATCACAATGGAATGGAGGGGAAAGTAATGTAACACCTATTTGAATGTATCACCTTCTTAATTGTTATTGTATCACCTTCCCAGAATGCCCATATTGATAGTATTTATATTGTGGTCACCATCATGAGTTCAGAGTTCACCCTGAGAATTGTGTGTTTGTAAGAACAATTTGATTCTTCCTATAACTAACTAGGTATCACATACACACACAGGAATGTTCAAGCTCAGCCAGACGTAAACCATAATTTACTAGTATCCTGGGATACCAAGTATTCCTTGACCCATGCTGTATAGTCCCAAGCACCCTGGGACATCTCAAGTTGTCTTAAGAAAGGTTAGGAACACCTCAGCGAAGCAGGTGCTTCACAAAATTTAATGTGTAGATGCACCCTTAATTTACACACAAATATTTATGGTAGTTTCACTAATAAAGTAAGATGTCTGTACTGGTATATAGTTAGTCTGCTATTTTGCCTGTGTAGCGAGTGGAAAAATGCAAAATGATTTTAAATTGAGCTGCTAATTTTTATTTTGTATAGTCCTATTTTTAAATTTTCTATAATTATTCTAGGATTTTCCTAGCCTCCGTCATCTGCAAGAACAGTTTAAATTAACCAGATTTGATGAACCAGCACAAGAAATAAACAAATCCACAGATGAAGATGAGTTCCAGTCTCCCACTGCAGTCAGAAACAGTTCTAGATGGAAGAATTTGTTTGTGCAAGTGACTGACATTGTCAAGCAGGTATATTTACATATATGTATGAGATATTCTAGTATAAGCAAATGACATGGGATGCCATGGACTTCCATAGATATCATCTTGCTTACTCAATCCTATAAATGAGTGTCTGTCTGTCCCATCCTACTGCCCCTCGTAACACAGATTCCATAGATTTCTGTAGATACAACCCTGCTCACTCAGTTCTGTAGTGTGTGTCTGTCCTCCTATGGTGATGCACCTGCAAAGGGGGGAGTGGCGGTCCTTGTGGATTCATGGATCTTATTGTCACCTAATTTTGGATCCCCACACTAACCTCAATAAAAGTGTGGGGATCACGTAGATAAAAGTGTGGGATCACATAGATAAAAATGAGAGGATCACGTAGATTAAAGTGTGGGGAAATGAAGGGATCGTATAGATTAAAGTGTGTGGATCACATAGATAAAAATGAGGGGATCGTATAGATTAAAGTGTGGGGATCACATAGATAAAAATGAGGGGATCACATAGATTAAAGTGTGGGGATCACGTAGATAAAAGTTGGATGACAATGAGATTGATGAACACACTGAGGGAATTGATACCCTCCCATTAGCTGACTAACTATTAGCTGGCACACCATTGGCTGACCCAATTAGCTGACCCACATTAGCTGACTAACCATTAGCTGACCTACCATTAGCTGACCCACCCATTACCTGACTAACCATTAGCTGACCCACCCATTAGCTAGTGCATATATCATAAATCACTGTGTTAGTTATTTCCCAGTGTAGTTATTGGTAAAGGGTTTGCTATGGAAGACTTACATAAACATGCTTGGGAGTGTAAAATCCTTTTTGTTTTTCCTTCATTTCCCAAAGCTGTTGGTTGATACATGCTCCATACCTGTATTATTGCGTACATGTCAGGGCCAAAGCATTAGCACCATCCCTACTCAAATTGCAATGGGAATGCAATAGAAGTTCATTTACATTATATTACATGCTCTAGCGATGAATCACATTGCTTGAATAGAATTGAGCTGTGTTCAAAGTGATGCATTAGTCGTAACAGATTGGCATGGTTTACTGGCATAGCCAGCACTCACACTAATATATAATAAGAACACATTCACAGAACTCGTGCCCCATGCTTCATGACTTTATATACTATCATTACTATTCTAGTTCAGAACTTAGGTCAGTGGGCAGATTACCGCAGAGTCACAAACCCTGTGTACATGCAGTAGGTGGAGTTACAGTTGCTTATAACTAGAGCAACCTCTTTTTTACATTCCAAGTTTGCTGGAGTGAGATAGCTAAATGACTTTTCAGGCAGCATGATGGCTGCTAAATTCCATAAAGACCTCCCAGGGTGCCTTATCAGTGAGATGGAGGTCCTGATAGTGGAAATTTCTTGATACTTTTGTTCGGACACTGACAAACAACTTAAAGTACCCTTGCTTTGAGGATGCACATGCAGAATATTTAGTTCTGGTGCAGTTTTTCTTCAGTAACCCTAAGGTAAAAGATAAGTTTAATCCACATGTCCCTCCAGCAGTGAGCCAAACTACAAGGGTGCGAAGCATTAGGTGTCTGGGACATATATATCAAGAAAAACTATTTTGGTCCTCATTCCCTTCAGTTTCTTGTATTCAGATATAACAGATACTTATTGTTAAGATGATTTTGTATTATATTACAGACTAATGAAAGAGAATCATATGATTTCTTCACAGCAACTTTAAGTAATTCTCAAGAAAGTTCATTCCCTGTGATTCTAAATGCAACTGGAGATGATGTTCTCAATACTGAATTGTTGGAGGTATGTGCATTTAATTTTCCCTGAATGGCTCTATTTTGAAGTACATGTACCGTATTTGCCGAGTTTGCACTGAATATAACTTACTCCCCCAAAGTTAGTCATCTTTACAAATTGCCTGATTATAAGTCGCATATTAAGTAAAGTGCACCACCATGTAGGAGTTAGAGTAAGCTCTGATTCCAACGCAATGTTATCTGGTTGGTCTTGGTAATATTGTCAACTCAATCTTCTTCTTTATCCATTCTCACACTATTACTCTGTATTTCCAGACTTATCTGCAAATTCAACAACTTTGGGCTTGGCCTTTAATTCCAAACAATTTTTGGGGGAAGATTACCTACAGTTGGCAGTACGAAGCTACATGCTCTACTTGTGACCCCTTCCAGTGGTTCAGTTTGGCCACTGTGACTTATATTGATGCAAAATTGATGCAAAATTGACACTTTTGGTGTATAAGTCACTCCACTGAAATAGAGAGGAAGGTTCGGAGAGGCTATTGCAACCCATTTTTCAGCAAATCCAATAGCTTATAAAACGTATTTCATGATAGGTACTGTCTAGTATGAGGACTAACCACTTCTCTGTTTTTCAATAGTGTGTGGATGGAGCTCAGGAAGTAGTACAATATCCTGATGTCACAAAACAAAGTAGTGATCAAGGCAGAGATGATCTTGATCAAATGTTGTTTGCTTACCCTGTGTACACACCTCTGGAAGAAAGGCTGCGATCTGAAGCTGAAGTCTATTTTAGACCAAGTAGTGTGGAACTAGGTGGGCATTGTAAATTCCTTTATAATTGCATCCATGGATTAATAATCTTTATAGCTACCACAGGGATGGCTAAGATGAAGATAAGTGACCCTAGCTCTATAGAGGATGGATTGTTTATTGGAAGCAAGCCAAAGGTTTCATTTCCCCATCTTTTGACAATGAACAACAGAATTTTGCAGAGAAGAGATAAAGTGAGTTGTTTCATATAATGAAGGTGAAGTTGACCATTATTTGTAGTATGTTAAAATGTCGTTTATCATGTGATCTTTAGGGTTCTGATTGGTTTGATGGAGATGGATTACTACTAAGGCAGAGAAATCCTCTGAGAATATTGCAAACCAGACCACTTGTCCAATGCAGCAATGTCGAACATTTGGAGTTTGAACATGTCAGTTACATATTGGACTTTAGCTTGAATATTTAGTGTGATTAAACAATACAAATTTATACCTGTAGGCTGATATCAAAATTGAAGGACGCAACCTGTTAAAGCAAGGTACATGACGTATGTAAATATGGGTAATGTCCAATGGTGTTTGTAGTTTTGCATGCACTTTGAGAATATTTAGTAGGAATACATATTATAGTTGTTATTCAACACCCACAACTTTTGTGTAATAGCTTTTGTAGCAGATGACTCCAATTTCTTTGAGTGTGCAGTGTCCTATATATACTCATAAACATAATATTATACATAATATATACACGAGAAATAGTGAGGTAAGAATATACCACAACTCCAAATATATAGCAACTTTAGTAATAGTAAAACTATAAATTATCTCTGCATTTGGTATCGTTATCTCTTCATAACTTGCAATTCCAAGTTATTACAGAATATATCATGTGGAAAGTGGGTATTGATAAAGATGTTCATTCAATCATAATAGCATATGCTCAATTATTATTATGTTATGGTCATCACAAGTGCTTCACATGAAGTAATGGATAGCAAGACAAGCAGTATTTTATAATGTACAAAAGGTTAACCCTCCAACCGTCACAAGTGACTTTTGGCGCAGAGCGATCTAGCGTCGCAATAGTAAAAGATCAAACCATATATTTTATATGCCTGATTTAAACTCTATTCATGCACCAAATAACGTGACCGTATATATGCGGTAATTAGGGTAAAAAATTATGGATTATTTCAATCGCACAATGGCTGAACGACTGTCTCTCCAAAAGGTCCTTGCTCTTGTTCAAGACGACGACTTTGACATCTATGAGGACTCTTCCAGCAATGTAGAAGGGGATGGCATCCATGCGTACCATGGAGAGAGAAAATTTAGCTGTGGAACAGTTAATTCTTTGCTAGTGGTTGCGTCTGCTTGCCGGCCAGCTGATTGTAGCGCTACAGCTGATCACGATGTTTTTCTCTCCGATAATGAAGAAGGAAGTGATGAACAAGGATACTAAGGTTTGTCATGATTCTAGCTAGCTATAGATAAAGAATTAGTTTTCTAGTAGCTAAGTGGGGCTTCTTTTTTTTTTACTTGGGTAGCAGAAGGGATGGCTTGTGCATGCACCCATGCAATAAGTTTTTATTGTATGTAGATACAGACAACATGATGGATACTGGACAGCCTGTGCTGCTTCCACCAGTGTCTACAACAGCTGCTCTCCTCCTTCAGTGACATAAGCTGGCATGCCTCCAGAGATTATCATAGGCTGGAATCAGATAATCATATTCATAGCCGGTGGCCAGTTGCTTAGCAACCAGTTGTCAATCGCAATGATTATCAACACCAACGATATCCCAACAACCATGGTTGCTAGGGACTTTAGTGCACCCCTGACCTGGTATTTATTATTTTATATACCACGGTCATGTTAAAAAAAAATCCTGTGTAAATCCGACGGTGAAAGAGTTGAAGGTACTGTACTCTAGTTTGAAGTACTGATCTTAGAATATTCTGAGCTTGCATACACCAACAAGGTAAACTGTGTATCCGTATCGAGCCCTAAGTAATCCTGTGTTGACTTTTTAACGTTGTTCTGCGATTGAGTGAACCAGTCGCAGATTAGTAAAGATTGAGGATTTATTTTTATTGTAATGATCCTGGATTAATTTATAACTGTGGATTTACTCTATTCACACTGGCTCGATCTCAACTTATGTATCAAGTTGAGCTCTCAGAAAACATTATCTATTCATAATCAAGTTCTGATCAAGACTATCAACTGTAAAACTTGTTTACATATTTTTTCCCATCTACTCAAGCCCATATATTATTCTCTGTGTTGTAGTGCACATGTTCAATTGTAATTTTACTCTAGGTGCTGGAGACATTTGTCAATTACAGCTGGAGATATCATCTGTGGAGTTTTCACATCACCCGCTTTTTAGTTGTGAACATGTGATGTCTTCTCGCCTGGAGAAAGCTTACCAGCACTATTGTAATAGAGATGAGAAAGCTGTCGATTACTGCAATGTAAAGGTAAATGAGTAGGCATAGGTTTTCTTATAATGTTTGAATGAGGACATACTTGTACAAAACTGACAGATTCCAGATTCTAGACCTGTTTCTACTTGTGGCTATATAATGAACTTTAAATAGTTAGCATAATTGTGCTGGACTGATTAGATTTCTATAACTGATCCCGGCTGATAACAGGTACAAGTTGGATGACTCATAAATTTGACATGCCAATTCAGAGAAGCTTAGAAACTTACCAACTTACCAATACAACAAGATATAGAGCATTAATAGTGCAGTCATCAACACATGCACACAAAAAAGTAAAACATTTAAAAAAAGTTAAGATGAGGTGATAATTATGTGCTTTTCAGCTACAATTCTCCTTTTTAACTCGACAAACACACTTTCTTTCTATGTATATATATATACATACACCATATATGTAGAAGTATGTCACATCAGAGTGTAAGTCACTTCCCTAAAGTTGGCTATCTTACAAAACATTTATTGTCAGAGCATAAGCACTTCCTAAATAAAGTTCCAAGTGTAAACTCTGATCTCAACTTGATGTGAATCATTGTCATTTTGATTTTCTTTGCAGTCTTCACTAGCCTTTTTCTTACTCTTTATTTCCTTCATTACCTGACTTCTTTGCATAGAATTTCGAGGTGCAGTATAGTTCGTTCCCAACATTTCACACATAACAAAATTAAGAGCATTGCAATAGCTGGATTAAAGGTTATGTGCTGCACTTGTGAACCTGCTGCTCAATGATTCGGTTCAGCCACTTTGACTTATACTCTGATATATTAGGTATATGTGTTGCACCCCTGAAATGGGAAAATTTAGAGCTGCTATTGACTTCTATTCTGCAAAATACAGTATATATATGTGTGCATTAAGTATATACAAAAAGTGTCAAAAATTGTTCAATGAATACTGAACTACACTATGAATATCACATGCCTATCAAGTATAAAGGCTATGGTTAGGGGCTTAGTTCTGAACAGTTTGATAAAAGTTAACAACCCTGTTTCCATTTTGTAATACATAGTTGCCTACTGTTGAATTATAAAGCTAGGCATTGAGTGGTGAGCAAAGAAAACTAAAACTACTAGAACATGTTGATGAACCAAATAACTGCGTCCATCCTTTCCTGTTAGCCATGCAATCCATTCTCACTGTGCAATCAATTTTTTTTAATTGAAGGCCTAGAGGATATGGTTTTGGAGGGGTTTTCAGGGGTTTATGGTTTTCAGGGGTTTATTAGGGTCTTGGTTTGTTGTTTGTTCTATTTCAGGTTGGCTTGTTCTGCTAATGGTAAGGGGGCTGCCAGCTATTAACTGTGCAGCCCATTCTCATTTACGCAGCACAGCCAGGCCAGTCTAGCTTTGAATCTACTGCCAAGCATTGTCTTTACTATGATGACAATTCCCGATTTGTATCAGCCTGCATTGTTTAAGGCTGGTGACCTGTTCATATATTTTAGGGGTGAATGTGCAGTAAATACACATAATGCCATGCATGGCAATACCAAGTTTTCCATCCAACTCTTCCCATTGAAGGCTCGCTTTGCTCACCAATAATAATAACAGGAAGAAATACCAAAAAGGGGCCGGGAGAAGGAGAGAATGGTTAGTGCACTACTTAACGGATTTGTCGAAAAAAGGAGGAAGAGAAGGGGAAGGAAAGGGTGGGGAGAAAGAGGGAGAAAAAAATCGATTACCAAATGATACTTTAAGAATGAGGCGAGAATGAGGCAGGAATGTTGACAGCAAATATATACAACAGAGAAATAGGAACAGGAACTCTTTTGATGCCTACTATATTTAGGTCAGGTAGAGAAGACAGTTGTTAGAACTACAACAATAGCAAAAACGAAATGATTGCTAAGGATTTCGGCCAGCCACTATCATGGCAATGAGGAATATGTTCAGTGGTAATGCACATGTGTCTAGTATTGCAGTGAGATTCTAAAACAACAATCCTATAGTTGGACCTACTGCACCCAATGTAAATGGTTGCAGTGTACATGTATTTACAAAGTTTATGACTTTTCACCATGGAGCATGTTGGTGAGGTAGAATACAGCTTTCTGCTGAGGCAAAGGTAGAATCTTGCAATGGTTAAACAGCTGCTGCAAGTAACCAATTTTGGTACAAGTCTAAGGAGAGCCAAGCTGGAAACTTGCGATCTTCAACATGGAGAATGTGATGAACAATTAGCAAAGTCAGGCAGAGGTCACTTGATTTTTAGAGCACGATCAAGCTAACTATCAAGAAGTGTGGGATAGTTCCATTAATTGTTATCAAATATACCCAGGGGTTAAGGGGTGAATTTCTATATGCATAATTATTAGATATATGCTCTCAAGATGAAAGTGAACAGTTTAAAGCAAAGTCTCCTAATTAAGGTATGTTGTATTTAATTATGCACACAGATGTATGCAGCTTGGACATTATATGTGACATGCATGGCTAGTCATTAGAGCCCTTAGTAAACTACACATTAACTCAAATAATTTCTAGGTATAATCTAAACTCACATTGTTTGTAGCGTATTCCATTCCAACTTCTCAGTATTGCATTGCAACTTCTCAGTGTTGCATGCAACTTCTCAGTGTTCCGGTGTTGCATGCTTTAAGAGAACAAAGTGATGATGATGGTCTAGTTGTGCACGAGGAGAGGAAGTCACAAGTGCAGCTTTCTGTTGGTGTTGAGATAGAAGCTTATGGCTAGGATCAAACAACAGCTTCAAGTAACCAATGTTGCTGCAAGTCTAGGGAGAAGCCAAGCAGGAATCCTTGTAATTGCCAACATAGAGTGGTACAGGTCAAAAAGTTGATTTTTAGCAGATACTTTTCAACAGCTAAGTATATATCGACAGTGTGTGATAATGTGCTATAGCACCTTTAACATACATATAATTATACTCCCTAGTCTTGTTTTTCCATCCTTCTTAGAAGCAACAGCAGCATCAAATTTGTACTCATTTTCTAGACATTTTTAACGTCCTGGGCATCCAGTCATGATATCATGCATAATTGTTTTTCTTAATCCTTATGTGCAACTGGCTATTGGTATACATACATGTGTACACAATAATTTGCTCTCTGATTTTAGATAACTTTTTATTGCTTTTTTTGTTGGTATTTTCTCATTGTCAATTCCTACCATTATAAAATTTAAGAGCACTGGAGCTTAACTCTCAGCAGGTGGAAATAGGCAGAACTATTGCTTATGCTCTGCCACACTGCTTTAGGAGCCATCATGTTCTGACAGTAAGAAGGATGATATCTATACATATCTGAAGGAAATGCATACAATACGACAGATGAGAAAGACCTTATTAGAATCTCAATATAGGATGCTCATGAGTATTTTGAGGTAAGTATTGGAGGCAGAAGTCTTAATCGTTGTTATTATGTATATATTTGGATAATCTCTGTTATACTTCACTTTTGTGAATTTTTAAAAATCTCTATGGGGTAATGATGGATTTTTATAAGCATACAAGACAAAAGAAGGATACAACTTTCCTATTATCTTTCAGTGCTTGTAAGCATGTCTTTCTATATAGGCATGCTAGTAAGGCATGCTAGCAAGGCATGCTAGCAGTTAGAAAAATCATTCTCAAATAGTATGTTAACTTATAACTACCATCTTAATATATATCAGAGAGTATAGTAATATTGGTTTGACCTCTATTTCCAAATGGCAGGCACCAAAAATACACACAAAAAATAAAGCTCATATCTCAATTATAGTTAACTCGAAACTTCATAACATCTTAAATAGTAGTTTCAGCCATTTTTAGCCCCCAAAACACTTCCAGCATGACTTAGTAAGCTGTGAACCTCTGCCCCTCCAGTTTAATCAAAGGCACTATTTTGCTAAATGTGCATCAAGTAGGATATCCATAGAGTGGGAAATCAGTTATCTAAATGCGTTTGGACTAATGGTGTTTTGGGAATATATATTGTTTGGATAACTAAAGCTGCCAAAGCTTGCAGCCACTCTATGTAACTATGTACACTAGCTTGGACTCTTGCAAGAGTTTCCTCTACATTCTGCATTATGAATATATAATCTATCTGTGAATATACTTTATTAGGATGTGGAAAGATCTGAAGACTCTACGAGAAAACCAGGGTTACTCTAATACTAACACTTCTTTTACATTTGAAAGGTACAAGTATTACAAACATTATTATGTTTACTGGTTAGTGAAGTGGATTAAAAAAAAAAGTTTTGTTTAATATATATCACAGTAAGTGGCCCTATCCTATTTAGGATTGAAGTTCTAACAGCGTGCATTGAGGAGCTCTCTACTGGACTACATGTATAGTGGTTCAACAGGGAAGATATCACGGTGAAACTATGTGTAGCAGCCGCATTATGAAATATAAGATGGAGTTAGCTTTTATGGAATGCCCAGCATTTTGAAAGGGAATCAAAGCAGAAAGGAGAAGGTTCAAGCCAATTTTTCCCTGCAGTATCCAATACCCAAGAAGAAGAAGCTGGCTATAAGAAGTTTAGTAGCTGAGCCAAACCATGGAAGGAAAGGACACTGACTAAGCTCATCTATAGACTGCTACACGATCATGTGTCTTGCTTTTGCACATGCTCAGTTTTTGATGACCTGTCGACATCTTTAGCACAATGACAAAAGTGTGAATAAAATGAAGTAATCAGTATGTGAGGTTGACGAATACTGATTTCATAGTGCTACTAGAGTACCCTCACATATGTAAGGCAATGGAATATCAAACTCTACCATGCATCTTCTCTACTATGCCTACTAGTTCTTTGCAGCACATATTTTCTCTGCTGGTCTCCATGGTGTGTTGTAGCAATACACACACACATACACACCCAAGTGAAAAAAATTAATATAGCTAACCACAGTTAACCATATGCTTGCTAGGATTATCTACTGAAAGGTTCAGAAGCAGAGCTGTCTCCGGTCTCAAGTTAGAATATTAGGGGCTGCCACCATTGCTACATCATTCATGTGACTTTCTGCTGCATGCTCAGATTACTATCCTACTCAGATGATGGACCATGTGGTATTGCAAGAGCACCTAAGTAGAACTGCACGCCACACTTAAACAGGATATAATTAATAGGGCCACTCTTCATGGTCTATATCTCCTTGAAAATGAGCTGTAATTTTTTCCCACTGCATTACTGCATCTATAGACATCAGATATAATAAAAAATTTAATATTACTTGCCCTCATTTATTTTATTTTTTCTCCAAGGATTACATCTAGTGTTGATAAAGAAGCAGCTGAACTTAAAATAGAAATTGAGGATGAGCTGACTGAGCTTGCTGAAATACACTTCTTTAAGTATGACCAATCCATACAGAGGACAAAACAAGACAACGTAAGGCTTGTAATAAACTAATTGCTCTACAACATTTTTAGTAATAACTGCCATGCATTCAAGATCTCTGAGAATGTGGGCGTATTAAAAGAAAGAAAGATGATTGTATGGCTATAGGTGGATGCCAAAATGATCTCTTTTTATTATTTTTAGAAAGATGAGGCGGACTCCAAACATGGTTTTGCTGAGGGAGCATCACCTCCTAAAAGTATGTGAGGAGCAACTAGTGTACTTGTTCTTCCCTTGCCCTTTCCCTCCCTCATTTAGGTGTAGGGTAATGGAGATTGTTTGCCCTCCTGATGCATATAATTGTACTTATTAGCTAACAATCCCAGTATTGGGTTTGACACCCCCCCCCCCCCCCCCAAAGCAAAGATCAATCTTAGCTAAAACCCATCTTAAACCTGTCCACACTGTGCCAAAATGGAAAATGCACCCAGTTCTGTTTTTCATTCCATTTGAATCAATGCGTGTTGATCACATACAAACTAGCATCTCAATAAACAAGCATGTGCAGCAAAAATAAATCATTGTTGGTATTTTCCTCGTGTGACTGAGCTGCCTACAGACCTGAAGGAGACACATGCTACAGAATAAAATGAGGAAAGAGCTAAGCAAAAGAAGTATCATCGAAGAATGATACCTCAAATAATTTTTTTGAAGGTAGTTATATGCTAGCTATATATTAGCGAATAGCAGCTTATGCCCTACAAACAGGTAGCTAATACTCTATTAACACTCTAGTGCCCTCCTAGCTCTAACCTTTTCAAGGGGAAAGCTCTATTTAATTTACAGTCACATAATTATTTTGACGCATTTGATTGACCTTGAATATTTCATTAAATGTAGTAGTAAACCAGGAGACCTAAAAAAATACAACAAACTGTAAAGACATGGAAATTAACCTTCAAAGATCTACATATCCATGTACCTAATAACTCTGTTCATTTCCTCATATATATAACTTGTGCACAATAGGACCGCTCATAAAATTTTCAGTACTAAAATTATAATCGTCAGACCATAAGTTGTACACTAAATAGAGCACCCATTTACCAATATATGGAAACTAGCGTAAGCTCTAACGTCAAATTGATGTGACCTAGCTGAACTTGATTGCATTGTAAACTGGATCTTCTTTCTCCAATCTCACAATTCCAGACATTTTACATACAAAAAATGCGAACATTGCTGATCTGTACAGTATTTATTCATGATGACATAATGTCAGGATTATGCCATGGGGAAGGAATTCTATCATGGCTGTAGTTAAAATGCATCATCACATGTACTACACGTACTCTGGTTCTTGGTCCAGGTGAGTATGTGAGAGAAGAATAAGGAAGAATTAGATGAAGTATTTGTTGAAGTGAGGGTCTGTAGTATCAACCTAAAGGGAATTGCAGTAGTGATGTTTTAGAAGGATGGTGGGGTGTGCTTGACAGACAGAAGTGAAGAGGAGGAAGATAGGGGCCAAATGGTGGCTCCATTAAAGAAGATTTGGTGAACTGCGAGGAGATATATGATGTTCCAGGAAAAAGTAGGGGGAGGGTGGAAGGGAGACTGTATGTGCATACCTGGATGCACCATGCAGAACACTTCATGGACAACCTTAAGACCTAACCGAATCTCAAAAATGAATATAGCCTGAATTATATATAGGTATGATAGACAGCATGATTATTTATCCAGTTTTATGATTGCAAGGCAATGCTAATTTAGTATTATGGGTATGGCCTTTGCAATATGAAAAGAAGGCATCTTGTCAGATACTTCTGGAAAAACATCTTACATATTGGATTCGGTTGGCAGAGAACTGAGAGGGGGGGGGGGGGGGGGCGGAACAATGGCAATTGCCCAGACACTTCTAGCACTGCAATAGGTAAAGGATCTGGCTCATGAGACTAATCTTAGTGGCAACTGAGTCAGTGTTCTGTTCTCTGCATCTAGTGGAGATCCAGTTCTTGGCTCATGTGAGTCTGTTGTAAAATGATTGCTAGCTATGTAATGGAGAACGGGAGAACAAAGCACTCACTTGGCTGCCATTTGAGATAGAGTATGCTACACCTGTTGTACAGAATAACATATCCTTGCTCCTACAAATACCAAACCATCTCAGATGTTGCTCCAAGGAACTTGCTTTGCCATTTGGCTGAAGAGGCAAAATGAACACTGCTTTGTAAAGTGTGTATGGATGACCACACCCCATTCGCTATTTACTTTCGGATATAGAACAAGATGTAAAAACTGATTTTTTAAAGTTAAAAAGAACAGGAAAATTGTATTCAAGCTATACCTTCTTTATAATATATAATAATGTATTTTTTTCATGTCCCCCTACCTTGATAAACTTCCACAAGCCACTAATACCACCTTCAGCTATGATAGGGCCAGAACAATAGACAATAGCCTTAGTAGATTTCTATCATTCATAATGAAATTTCTATATAGCCACACAAAATAATTGCAAGTGTCTATGCCATCTCATGACCACTTAGGATGGCAGAAACCTAGAGACGTCACAAATTTGTGAGGTTTCGATTCTGACTTTTTTAAAAACATTATTCACATAATTTTGGTGAAAAGGAAACATGACAGGCCTTCCAAGTGGGTTACCTCCAACTCTATTGTTTAGTGGTATTTGCAGAGCTAAATATTAGGGAGGTCCATTCTTTCACATGTCTCTGACCCAATAAATACCTACCTAACCCCAATATTCTAAAGCACACCAGGAGAGTGAGTGATTGTAGTGAATCACTTGATTGATTTTGAGCACTTTTGAATTTTGGAAAATATATTTCAAACATTCACACTAATGTTCTCTTATTCATTCTTGCTACTCCAGCTACATTTGACATATCACAAGCAAGAGAGGAACTTTGTGAATATTATCATAGACAACATCCTCCTCCTGGAGTGCCAAAGATGATTCCGGTGATATCTCGCACCAATAATGTTAGCCACCAGTGTAAACCATCTGAAGAACTTCGAAGGGAAGACGTTGCTAGGTCTCGGCTATTTGTGAAGATCTTCTTCAATGATCAGCTTGTTTCACAAACTAAAAACAGGTACGGCCATTATGAATTTACATACTCTTGTTTCTTAAGTTCTCCTCTTTTGAGTCAATCAAGATCAACTATAATCTCTGTTTGACTTTAATTTAAAAAAACCCACATAATTAGTATTTTGTCCAATAGTTTTACTGACAGAAGTATCTGCTTTGGAAGATTACATGGAAACTTCAGTCATGCTCCAATATAACTATCGAAAATGCAAAATTATCCATTATTATGGCTATTATAAATAAACTTTAAGAATTATTAGGAATAACTGGCTGAATGTTCAAAATTACAGGTACTTTCCAAGAGAATTTGAGAATAGAATATTAAGTAGAAAGCCAAGCATAATTTAGTAGTAGGCCTACTTTTAACTCTAGTATTAATTAGTATTAGATGGGATAGAGTAGTGATAGTGATAATACTGTAGTTTCAGTTTCAGTGCAGAATTTTTCTTGCCCTTCCAAGCATCTAGCCCATGTAGCTACCTGCCATCTACTGCATATTGCTACCACATTCCCAAATAGCCTCGATAAGAAATGATGCCCCTGAATGTTTTCATGGATTCCAGTATGGCAAAATCTTCACAGTAATGTTTGATGCTAAGTGGCTGTTGAAAGTGCAGGAACAAAAAATGTAATTGTGTGACCAACACTGGAATAGCATTTATATCATATTTTGATGTGAGATGAAAGGTGTTAATCTTTATTTTTTCTAGGAACTTGGATTCCTCTTTCTGCGTTCATTTCAATGAACCATTTGTCATCCAAATAGTGCAATGGCCTGAAAGCATCAAGCTTCAATTGTTTGAGTCTAATTTCATCACATCACACTTCGTAGCAGAGATTTATCTTCCAATTCCAGAGGTAGAAAAGACTGTAAAAAATGCATCATGGACTGAGAAGTACGAATTTTCATCAAGTAAAGTGTCTAACTTTTCACATTGTGGTGTTGGATCTGGTTAGTTAATAATTCTTGTGTCTAAATAGTAACATTAACCTTGATTTTTTTACCCACATTATAGCAAAAATAAGGTATTTCCTTGAACAGCACCCTCTAATAGTTATTTACTATCCTCAGTTAAATAGTGTGTGTCCTTGAGTAAATGGTTGACACTAATTGCAATGCTCGTGCTTACCAAAAAATATGGTACTGTAAATCCACAAATTTTTAGTCTCCAAATTTAATGTTTTATTTAAAATTCACATGTTAATATTATTGAGTGCTTTATGTTCCACCAGGTTACTACTGTATGGAAGTTACTAAGATAGTGGCTACTTACACTACATAATGTAGTATAATTATATGTTGAGTATAAATTGGGGACTACAGTAGCCCCTATATTTCTCTATTTTAAGATGCCCCTCTCCCCCACCTCCTACCCCCCAATACACAAAAAAATCCAAAATTTATGTATCCCAAGTGGCAGTTTAAATCCAAAAATACTTTCAGTGTGCCTTGAATCCTTCGTGAGCAAAACTACATAAAAAAGCATGAAATCATGTTCAAGATTTTGTATCTATCTATATGTCCATTCACCATAATTTTACCACCACAAGATTTCAAATTGTCAAGCAACTAATCTCCTTCTTGATTAAGCAAAACACCCGAAATTTTGTAAAGGTTATAATTATATCAAAACAATAAACATACTTATAATAAATTATATGTAAGTTGAGTCTTGCTTAGCTGAGCAGCTTGCTACTAAGAAGTAATCAGGTGGTTTCTCAGAAGCTTAGTTTTGTGACAACATTTAACAGCACATGGTAACTATATTTATGATTCATATAATGATAGGCATATGTGTGTGTGTAATAGTAATACACATATTAAATCTTAATTCTGGACTTATCCTGAGGAGACTGATCGACTAAAATTAAACAATACAAAAATGTTTCTATTAAAAACAAAATGATTGACCTGTCAAAAATGGAGCAAGAATTTACCAATGTAGACCACAGTCGCTATTGGACTCTTTACTAATACTGCTAAAAAACTGTATCACAAATATTTGGAGTTATTATATTTGTAGGTAAAAGGTCCTTGAAATGGTTATGGTCAAAATTGGTAAACTCTTGTTTCTTGACAAGTCAATCCAAAATGTATAATTTTTGTCTTTATAATATGCTATCATTAAGAAAATTGTTACATGAACACTTTCCAAAATCCCAGTATATCATTCCAAACTTGTCATCCTTCCTTTTGAGAGAGCCGATAAAGAAGAAAACGATGTCCTTCTATCATGCTTGGATTTGAGCTTCATAATGTTGTTCCTCCCTTTGATCAATTTTACAAGTTCACACAAGTCTTTTACTTCTGGAATGTTAAATCCCATACTCTGTGTTGCTGCCATATTTTGATAGCACACTTTCTGATTACAGTCCTCATTTCAACATTGAAGTGATGCCATTCACTTGACTTTTTTTTGTTGCTTGTTGAACAAGCAATAGGATCTCCTTTTTCAAAACCTCCATTACCTTGGATGGCAATTTCTTTGGCCAGCAGGTCATACCAAGCAGTCGAGAAACAGAAATTACTTTTGAACGTGCAAATTCAAATTGCCAGATGTTTCTACATCAATAACAAAAATTTAAGACATCATTAAGTTTACAGTAACCTGTACTTGCTGGCTTCTTTATTGTGTAGGTGTTTACTAAATACTACTACTGAGCTTTAGTTTAGATTCTCTGCATGTGTGTGTGTGCGTGTGTGCATGTGAGTCAGTGTATCACCATGCCAATATCCCATAGATATGTGATAAAATATTCTAAATAAAAAAGGCTCTCGTTTTTATATTTTTATAGCCAAGAATGATCAGAGTCATGCATGTTCATTTGGTAATGGAGGCATAACTATTCTCTCTCCCCCTCTCATTACTAGGAAATCTCCATGAACTCTTGCCTGAATGTGGTGTGCTATTGACAAGTGGTTATGTGCATGCTACATTGTGCTGGGATATTGATGATAGGGGACGGACTCTATGTCTTCCAGGGTACAAAGAAAACACTAGGGAGTGAGTTATTGAATCATTATCGATGCATGTAATAATGGACCTACTTCTAACAAATGTGAATTCTCATCACTTCACTTTTGATTTTTACATGTAGCTCAAGACAAGCTGATGCCATGAAGTCATTAGGAATTACTGATTTTCAAAATGCCATGAAGTGGATAGGTATTGGATATGCACCTAATAAAGTATTTTAATATATTACTGATTGTATTTTATTCATTTCATTTCATATCAGAATTATAATTTTTTTTAAATTTTTTTTATACAAAGTTATATAGTTATGTATATATCAAAATATGCTGTATCAGTCAACTTTATTGTGTTTTTACTTTAATCATCTTCATATTCAATTAGAAAAATCAAGAATTGATCCCAATGATCCTCGAAACCTTTATTTTTTTGAGCTCATTGAATCCTTACCAAAGTCTGGTATGGAGGACTTCTTTAGGATGTTTGATATAGAGAACATTCAAAGATTCATTAGTAATGATGGCATAGACTCCAACAGAAGATTTACACTGCTGATGAAGAGAGACGAAGGGGTAATGTGTGTCAGTGTTAAAGAGTGTTAGTGTTAAAGAGGCATTAAAATGAATGCTGTTGTTAGTGTTGCTCGTGTTCTTTTTCATAGCATCGTGGACTTGCTGATAAAGTTATCCCACTCTCTGCTGAGTATGTCACTCAAAGCATGTGGACAGAGATAATGAAACCAAGGTTATATGCAGAGACAGATTTGCCACTACTCATTATTGGAGATTTCTATTGTGCAAGAAAGGAGGAGCAAAACAAGTTTTTAGTTGATGTACGTTCATATTTGGGATACATAGAGAGTTTACATAGGCACTGGCCCTAGCAATATTGCGCATATTGCTGCATAATAAGAGTTGCTATCTCAAGAACCTTCAAGTAGAATTTTACCCACTCAAATATTGAATCCATAATACTGATAGCCAGCAGGGACTAGAAAAAAAGATGGAAACTGGCATATACGAGATATGCAGTGATTATTTTCACATGTTTATTATTTATATTGCTATGTAATGCTATGTAACAATATTCAAACTGACAATTCAATATATAGCTCTGTGTTATGTCTTTTGTTGCATTTTTTGGTGTATTGGGGCCACTGTTGGCCCCATTGCCCTGCTCGGTAATGGTTGGGGCTAGTGTAGTGTGCCTTGGGGAATCAGGGGAGAGTTATGAAGGGGGAAATATATATATTTTTAATTCTTGTAAATATTAGATTATAGCTGTGACTACACCCAGTGTGAGCTTCAGGTCTCCAAGGCTTTTAAACCACTTTTTCTAAATTATTTATTATTGTTGTCTACTACATATGTCAACACATGCCATACCTTGTTGCTACTGTGGACTGTACCCATGTACACCATATTCATACACATATATCAGCACACATCACAGATATCTTGTTGCTACTAGTGTATTCTTGCTTGTATATATATATGGTCAGCTATAGCCTCTTTCAAGTATTTAGTAATGCTGATTGATGTAAGCAAATAAAAGCTATGTATTGCTTCATAGTGCTTACAGCAAAGAGATCCATTCTGGAATACCATCTTTCTCAAAAGTGAAGGGATTCAGAGTGATTCTCAGTAACACAGTGCTTTTGTTCCCTTCCTAAGCAGATAATCTTCCAGAAACAGAAGCCAAGCACTGAAAGAGACCATGCATGATGCATGATGCAGTTGAGATCGTCAACTATTTTTGGGACTTTCTCATCCATAGCTTAAGTCATGTTTTTGAGAATTCTAATTCTAATTATTAGACAGCAAGTGATCTATATAGCTTGATTGAATCATCGATGAGAAGCCTTACCCATTGCTGCAATGCATTTGGAGTCTTTTGGTACTAAATTAATGACTGACCTACTAAGCGCAAGTTGTGTGAGGAGAAAACAGAGATAGAAAGAAATGATCCTTGAAAATGTATTTCTAGGGGTTTTCTCACACTTTCTACATTTTTATTGTCTGCCAGTGTACTGCCTTAGGATAGGATCCAGGGCTTGCTGAAAGTCTTTTAGCTGAGATACGAAATTTGCTTTTGGGGGTTGTCGTCATTTAAATAAAGGAATCAATCCAATAAAGGGAGTTTTAGCATACATCCTGATATCTCATTGTGATTTCAATAGTGATAATGTTACATAATTTCTTATTATTTTTTAAGGTTCGTGAAAGAGTGTTATCCAAGATTCATTCTCGAAATAAAGAATTTATTATCTCAGATATTATCATTCCAGTTTTCAGTCCTACTATCAGGTAAGTTCATTCATACTGAAGTTTCTATAGTAATTCTTAACAAGGATAAAGATATGCTAGAAATATTTGGATGTGTATATAGAGTACTCCCATGTGTTCTAAACATTGATGATGTCATTATTCTCTTTTTCTCTTTTAGTGTCACTAATATATTTTCAATCATATTATAACTAACAGTGGATATGATACATATTCATCGTATATTCAAAGCAGCTATGAAGAACGCATGCACCACTGTAATTAAGTTACCGGCCATCTGGCCACCTGTGACTAGGTGGTACACCAGTCTTGATATCTATCAATATAAATGATGCCTTTCAATTGTGTAGCTGTCATGTGTCCATTTTTATCTGTTCATCGCTATACACTAAACCATTGCTTAGAATTGCAATTAAGCACATGTGCAGAACTACAATGTTGCAGTTCTGCACACATTTGGAGGACGTTTATTGCTCCATGTGATTAGCATATGTATGCCTGAGGCAAAAAGGGATTTCTAAATCATGCAGAGTCTCACTTCACTCGACAAATATTTTCTTCTTTCTATAGTATTTTGGGATCAGCCCTATTGGAACTATGTACTCCTAGAAGACCACTCAAGCCTCGGCAGAGAAAAAGAAAGAAAGTTACTCAAGATGCAAGAAGTTCTG
Source organism: Cladorhizidae sp. MBARI D1340-BT2 (assembly GCA_028752905.1). Classification (NCBI taxonomy): domain Eukaryota; kingdom Metazoa; phylum Porifera; class Demospongiae; order Poecilosclerida; family Cladorhizidae; species Cladorhizidae sp. MBARI D1340-BT2. The sequence continues at coordinate 19,781,193 of JAQNBH010000005.1, read as the reverse complement.
GTGTGAATATTATTATTCGAGTTGTTAGAGCCTTCAATGTGCCACTGAGAAGCATGGCCCTTGAATCTACTCCAGGACATTATCAAACTACTGACGTCAACTTACCTTTTACCACTCAAGAGCTCTTTACTCAAGATTTCACCAGCAGCACTCCTATAGCATCCGATACACTAGTGGGTGCAAGAAAAACATGTCAGGTATTCATGGGGATAATAAGTTTGTTTGTTTATTTTTGAGTTGCACTATGTGATTTGGAAGGCATTTCCATCCATGAAATTATATGCACAATAAGTGCATTTTCATTAGTTTTACAAGCAGTTTTGCAGTTTCGAAGTACATTTTGTTGATGCCATGGTTGTATGTGTTCCCTGGCAGGTTTACTATAGTTACCACCATAATCATAGCTTATTGGTAGCAGCATATGTTATGACTGCAAGTCCTATGTATTAATAAATGTAAATTCACATAAATACATGGCACTAGCTAGGAGAAAGCAAATTGCAATGCTTTATAACTTAATTTTGTGGTTCATGCTAAGAAAAGTTGACAAGTTTTGTGTGAAACTAAGTAGTTTAGCACCATACTTTTAACTAGCACCTAACACTAATGGGCATCTAACAAACAGTATTGCATCTCAATTGATCTAGATGCAGGGCTAAGCTGGAGAACATTTTGACCTTACAAACCTCAGCTGTTATGACATACTGAAAATTGGTATTTGAAGATATCTAGATTACTATCTGCAAGAAGCAGAAACACAAACATTTTTTTAAACCAAATTTTGTACAGAAAAGATGCTTTTAAAAGTAAAATGCACCAGTGCATGAGCTGATGTTCACTGTTGGAAAGTAGGTCTTCCAAATCAATGCTTTTGTGGCACTTGCCTCTAAACCTTTGCTGTCGCTGTTTCAATCTCTATTCCCATTCACTTCCACAGGTACCTATGTCAATCTTCCTTCTGCTCTGTGGTAGGTCATTTCCCAGCTAGCATCTGTTGCCACCATCTCAGTGTCCACAGAAGATGCAGATTCTCACCAAGAAGCAACTAGCTCATCAAGTGTTGTCCCTCATAGTGACTGACAACCAGTTGAAGCTGATTGATGGTGCATGTGAATGAAAAAGAAAAATTATTATACATGTACATGTATTATAGGGCCTTCATAAAGATGCCAAGATCAGTACTTCAGATTAAGGTATGTTTCCCAATAAAGAGTCTTCTCAACAACGCTGCACTAAATCCTTTCCACCACCAACTTCATTTAAGGCTTCAATTTCTTGAACGTTTCTTCAGGTAAGCCTAGTGTTGCTTTTGTCTTAAATCTAACATAGCCCAAGGGCTTAGGGCTGGGGCTAGTGCTAGAGCTAGGGTCCCATCCATGGAGACAAACAAAGTTATGTAAAACTGTGTCCACACCAAAGAAATCCTACTTGACAAATCTATCTTTTCAAGAAGAAGAGTTCATCAGCAGGCATGCGTATCTATGCAGTCTGTTCCAGCAGTAGCTTGCCCAGAAAAGCAGAAAGAGCTTCCCCAGGTTGCTAAAACAACCAAGTTTATGATAATCCACAAAAAATATAACTAATAGGATCTGAGCAAAGGAGTCAACTGATTAAATGAGTTATTGGTATCAGGTTAAAGAAAAAATTACTTCAGAATGAGAGCGGTTCTTAATTAAATTCATTTTAACGGAAAGCATGAAGGCATGTAGAGGTTAAGCTCTGACTAGAAAGACAGTTCTTTATTAAATATTCATCTTCAGTATAATTTTTGGGTCCCTTTACTTAGATCCTATCACATATACTGTCAGTGATGCATAATCACTTGTTTCTCATGTAGAATCAAGGATCAGTGTCACCTTATGTGGAAGTCAATTTTGAAGAGATTTTTCTGAGAACTACAAGTGCTTGTGGACCAAACCCAACATGGAATGAAGACCTCTTGATTCCATTAAAGTACTTACAAAATATATGTATTTGTGTGGTTGTGTGTGTATGTGTGTGTGTGTGTGCATTTACATGATGCATGTTGAGTGTGAGGATGTGATGTAATAAGAAGGTTAGGACTTAAAGTCAAGTACATTTGTAGAGCTACTCATTTAAAGCCACAGAGCAAAAAAACAACAACTACAACTTGAAACAAGACAATAACCTTCTGTATTCTCTCGACATTTTGACTAGATGCTCTAGACTTCAATAGGAATAAACTAATGAAGGCTAGAGCATCTTGTCGAAATGTCGAGAGAGTACAATTTGAAGTTGATTATTGAGAAGGTTATTGTAATATTATTATGTCAACTGAGAGTTCATTGAGAAGAGAATAAATGTCTTTGTTTTAATAAACTCAGCTATATTGGACTGATTTGTCCGAAACTGTAGATTACAACCTGTTAGATAATGCTTTGTTATTTACAACTATCATAATGGACGAGATGCTAGCTTTGGAGGAAGAACTAGCTGGTTGCAAAGCAAGGAGTTGGCCTTCATTCTAGTGTTCTCTGGAGGATGAAGGCATCTTTGTCTACCAGCTAACCTAGGGAGCATGATGCAGATCATGGATGCCAAATTGTTGGCCACTAGCATAATATTAAATTCAACTCTCTGAATACCTATATATCTCTCATCAGAGGTGTTGGAAACAAATTAAAGTGCAGGGTCTCATCTAGTGGCATAGGTTGTGACTAAAGCTTGTCACAATGTATTGTAGGGGATTCTGTAATGATTCAATTGTTAGCTTAATAACAATTAAAACATTTATTTACTGAACAACTAATTAGTGCCTGTAAAGTTTTGTAAAGCGATGATCTGAGTTTCGAAAAAATTAATTTACAGTTGTTATCAGGGATAACTTACCTGTCATTTCCTTGTGAACATTAAGTATCATCATGCTATTTCGACTAGTCTGGGTCATACTTGTACTCAAATAATTCTTGATATGCCGTAAAGTACTGAAAGAATGTTCTTACCAGTATTGAAGCTGCAATGAGTTTAGCAAGTTTACATACTTCTGAAATAGTATTCTCTGTGAATGTGGACTTCAAATAGGTAAATCCTGCTTCAAGAGTAGATTCTTCTGCAACAAAATTGGCCTCTAAGTGTAACTTCATTTGGTCAGAATGGAAGTCATCCCCATAGAAGTTTGTTAGAAACTCAAAATTCATCTTCATAGCCTTTTCCATTAATACACTTCAGCAGTAGATCATGTGACTTGGAATATACTTGATGACCAGGCTGATCGAATCGTTGTCAAATCCAAGAAATGATGAAATCTAGTGCTTCCTAGTTTATCTGGTGATCCACAGTATTGGGAAATTCAGCACTTGCTTGCTGGTCTCCTTCTCTTCCTCGGTAAACTGGGCTCTTTCACATTCAGCTTTTTTGGTGGCCTTAATCCAAAATTATCTTCTCTCTTCAATGTTTCAAGTGTTGTGATGGTCGTTGATACCACCTGTTGACCTTCTGCTGGACACATTTTTGGTGACTGAAGAGTCAGCATATGATTGTCAGTGTGGCGGAGGAGGAGTTCTCCTAAAATGACACCAGATAAGATGTTTCCATAAATGAAGCCACCTCATAAATTAGACATTTCATATCTTGGTCTTTAGTATGGTCTATAGATTCCTCCCAAAGTAATTGCAAGGTATGATAGTTGCAAAATGCAACGCAGCACTTGGGCTTTTACAGTCCACCTTGTGGCACACAATACATGCATTCCTGGTGAATTATCGGAAAGCTGCTCCTTTACACCGCATCTCTGTGTGGAGGTATTCACACTAGCGTGCAGACTTCCTGTGTTACATTCAGTGTATCATTCATTACTTTGCACTGCTTGATAATGCCACTGCATGCTAGGTTTAGAGAGTGACCATAGCAATCGATATATAATGCATGTGGTTCTTACTTTTTAATTTAAGTGGCTACTCCTATACTGTTTGACAATGAAGAGGATCGTAGCATTGCCCACGTAATTTGGTGTAGAATAGGTTTAATCGTAGCAATATACCATGTATCATAGCTATGAGTGATGAAGCATCAGTAATTCCAGTTGATGAAAACCAATTCATTAGCTCCAAATTTATCATTTACCTACTGCACGCAAATAACAGCTTGCTCTTAGTTCGAAATCAGTTGTTTCATCGACCATGACAGTGTAGTAGACAGTTGAACCACTTTCTGATGAACGATATCCAATGACATTATTCTTATTTTAAATATCGGCTTAAGTATACTTTAATGTCTTCTTATCTATCCCGGGACTAATTCAAGAATCATCTTCTCTTAATTCTAGAAATTGTCTGAAGTTACCATATGTTCCATCATGTGTCAACCTCTAAGAGCAAAACCTTGCTTGACAAGCTAAGAATCTCACAGTCGACAGTGTTTTCAGAAAGCACTGTCGATTTCTTTATCATGTTGTTTTGAGAGTCATCATTGTAGATGGTAGTACTGTGACAACTTTGAGCACTGATTCTTTGTGGCATTAACTGGCTTCACGTCCCAAACTCTCCCACAACTTCCTTCCAATTGGAATAGCCTCAGGTAATACCATTATCAGCACTACATGCCCATTTTAGTTTCTTCTCTTTGACTGCTTGTTTACAACAGAAGCAAAATGCTAGATCTGTTCCTTCATCATAGTGCAGCCACAACCATTGACTGAACCATGATCTTCTTTTCACAATGACAGTACATCCAATTCCCTCTGGGGGAATTTAAAATTCCTAGTAAGATGCTCTTACTGTTGCATTACTAGTGGAGAGTTGTATAGCACTGACTGCCTATGACCTTAGTACATAACTTGAGAGTGAGTTTACAGGTGCTGATCACATGTTGGAGCATGTGGTTAACAAAATTAAGCTGTTAGCTTCTAGCAGCTTACTGCTAAGCACTGCAATGGTTATAGTCATAGAAATATTCCGAAAAGTGGGGGGCTGCTCTAACACCCCTGCTCCATTCATGGATTGCCTATGTTGGGTGACAGACAAAAGCAACACCAGGCTTATCTGAAGAAAAGTATGAAGTCAGATTATCTCAAACAAAATTCAAGTCATTCTGAAAAACATTGTTGATTTTCTCAACCTTGATCCAACAAATTGTAAATTATACCAACATCTGAATGGAAATCACAGTGAAAGGCAGTAGGAGAGTTGACAAAGTGGGGTTGACAGAGAAATTACAGCAACCTTTGCAGCATCATTTGATATTTTTCCTACCAATGCAGAGTCTGTATCAAGAAAAAATGGCTGGATTTGATGTTTACTATACTCCAAGTGACTTGACTGGGCTAGCGAAGATACATGCCTAAGATATGCAGACAACATTATCATCACTGATGTCAAAGGTACCAAGGTAAGTGTGGCGGTTCCTAACCACAACAGTTCCTAACCACAAGGTTCGGAAGTTTATGGATAACTTTTTTTGGTCAGACACAGCCTCATTACACTGTATTGGGTAAGTTTGAGGAGAATGGCACAATTGTGGTGAGGATTTCAGACGGACTACAGGTCACCTGCAACCAATGCAGTAGTGTGAACAAGCCAGCTAGATTTCTTATGAGGAAATAATATGCAGGTGAAGTACAAAAGTAACTGGAGCTGATGTTAGAGAAAGTAAGATAAAGGTACAAATGGAAATGTATATAATGATGGAAATTGGAGCTCAGTGGCATACACCCCTGTATGATAAACTTCAGAGTGAGAAGCAGACTGTAACCAGTGGATTCAAAAATGTTGAAATTATTGGAGAGTAAAAAGACATGGACCCTCTTGAGGACATGAACCTTTTGAGAATGTGGATCCTTTTGGAGATGGAGTTGTGATAGACCGTGACATTAGTTATTATTAACATTGTTGTGGCTATATATTTATCATTTGCTATGATATCACTTATTTAGTGTACACTATAAAATACCATGTTTTCACGATGGAGTTCATAGCTTTTGATAATGTATTGCAAGTTCAATAACAAGTTGACCTTACATTGCATGCAGTACTAGTAGTAACATAGACTAGTACAGTGCCAGCTAAGATGGTACATCTGGCAATGAGGATACATCTCACAAAGAGGACTAACTGTCCAGAGAGAAGAGAATAGCTGCCATCCACGGATCCATCTCAGAGTTCTGCCACGAAAAGGACAACTGGACCTTGTACATCTAGAGGTTGCATCTTTATTTTGTTACAAATGATGTTGTAACTAAACAGAAGAAGCGAGCCATCCTTCTTTCGGCATGTTGAGTGGCAACTTTCAAACTGGTTAGGACACTAGTGGACAGCACTGAATTGGAATACCAGTTACACTCAGCTGGTCCAGGTCATATAGGACCACTACAATCCTATTCCATCTTACATCATGCAAGTCATATGAGAGTAAATATTTAGCAGCATTGTGAGCTTTAGTGGAGCACTGTCAGTTCAAGGACACTCTGAAGGAAATGTTATGTGATCATTTGGTTTGTGGAGTCAACCACGATGGAATACAGCAGCGGTTGTTGGCTGAAAAAGGAGAAAGGCATTCGAGTTAGCCTTGGCTATTGAGTCAGCAGAAAAGGACACTCGAGCAATCAGGACAGCCAATATGAGGCAACCTTCCCATGGAGGTGCATGAGTTCCATATTCCACAGAGGGTCATGAAAGGAAAAACAAACCTACACACCTCAAAACAAACTGTATGTTACAGGTGTGGAGGAGAACATATGGCTCCAGATTGCAAATTCTGAAATGCTAAATGTCACAATTGCAATAAATATTGCAAGAGCATGCAGGAAAAAGCCAATACAGACAGGACATAAAGGCAAGGAATTGAAAGAGCATCATTATTTGGAGAATGAAGTCAAAATACAAGGACACTCCGAAGTTTATTTACCATGGATAGTAGCGAACATAAGGCATTCATGGTAGATGTTTACATTAACCAAGTGCCAATAGAAATGGAATTTGATACTGGTGCTGCCCTCACTGCTATCATGACGCCAAGTTGCAGACTTATTACACTGGGGAGAAAGTGTCTTTGCTTGGATCAGCATTTGTCACTGTGGAGTTGGATGAGAAAAAGGTGATTAAATACACACATGGTAGAGGGAAACCTGCTTGGTAGAGATTGGATTACAGCACTCAAAGTAAAGTGTGGTGGGTAGCAATCAGCATTGCTAGACAAGCATGCAAGCTTGTTCAATAATAAGATGGGTACGCTGAAACGAACGAAGGTGAAGCTATATGTAGATCCAGAAGTTAAGCCTTCAGAGCTAGGTCAATACCTTACTCTCTTAGGGAGAAAGTTGAAACAGAGCCTGAGAGACTGGAAAGCACAGGCATAACTTTACCTGTCCAGTTCAGTAGTTGGGCTGCACATATTGCCCCTGTAATGAAAAACAATGGCACTGTAAGAATCTGTGGAGACTATAATATTACCATTAACTGCTTCTTGGGTAGACCTTTACCTAGAGTGGAGGAGTTGTTTGCTGCTCTGAATGGGGGAAGTTATTTCAATAAACTTGACATGTCTAAGGCTTACCTGCTGCTCCATCTATTTTTCAAAGGTACTTGGAAAACCTGTTACAAGGGTGTAAGGGTGTTTCTGTGTATCTAGATGATATTTTAGTGATGGGGAGCACAGCAGAAGAGCATATAGAGAATCTTGATTGTGTCTTGGGCAAGCTAGAATTAGCAGGCTAAATGCTCATTTATGTTACCTAAAGTTGAATACCTTGGGCATGTGATTGACAAGGATGGTTTGAACCCCACTGAAGAGAAAATGCAGCTATTAAAGAGGCAACCAACTAATATCACTCAGTTAAGAGCCTTCTTGGGGATAATGGAAGGTTCATGCCTAACCTATCCTTACAGCTGTCTCCATTGTATCAATTACTACGTAGAAACTCGAAGTCAGTTTTGTGATATCTTAGGTTAATATTTTCATTCATAGTGTAATCAATCGAACTCTGATGCAATTTAATCATACTGTGACAGGAATAGGGTCTTTTAGTGTATCACGTCTCTACCCTGCTCTAGTCTATTCCGCCACTTATTGGTACTGCTGCCACCAGGTACTTTAAGGCTAAGCACCAACCTATCCTAGCCTAGTGCCTACTAGCTAGTCAACCAGCTTGTTGTAAAGTATCTTGAGGCCAAGGTATCCACACATTCAGTTACACACTCAGTATAGTGTCTCAACAACCCAGACTCTGTAAAAACTGGGACCTTAATTAGAACTCCAGCCAGAGCCTGGTTATGACCATACAAGGACAAAACCATGTGCTAACCAATCACAACGTCCAGTGGTGAGCATGCTCAATCACTCCAGCTAGCACAAACACACATACATGTAATAAGGTGAACAATATCTAAATCCATCTAATTATGGTCAGTCTCAGTTCCTTTGATCTGTCCTTTGCTTGTGTCACAGCTGCTCCTGTGACACCCTTCCCTTCTCCTTCTTGAGTGTCGGGCTCTCATCACGACTCCATGCCTGCCTGGATAGGGCATCTGCATTCTGGTGACGCACTCCAGCACGGTGTTCGATGGTAAATACGTAAGGCTGCAAAGCCAGGGCCCACCGCGTAAGTCATCCCGACTCCTCCTTGCGTCGGTCTAGGTAAACCAGGCTGCGATGATCTGTCACCACTTTGAACGGCCTTCCTGACAAGTACACACGGAAGTGTCGGATGGCAGCCACCACTGCCAAGCACTCCTGCTCGGTCACAGAGTAACGCTGCTCTGCCGGTTTGAGGCGTCGTGAGAAATATGCCACTGGGTGGTCAGTCTCCTTCGAGCCATCTGGCTCAGTACCGCTCCTATGCCGGTCCCTGATGCATCAGTGTGTATTGTAAAGTCCTTTCCTTCATCTGGACTGGATAGTACTGGGTCGTGTGATAACACCTCTTTCAATGCATCAAATGCTTCATCCATCTTTGTTGACCAGAGTATGCTGTCTGGAGCTATCTTCCGAGTAGCCTCCGTCAGCGGCACGACGATCGATCCATATGCAGGGATGAAGCGCCTGTAATAGTTCGCCAATCCTAGGAATGCCCGCATCTCTTTCTTTCGTCTTGGCTTCTTGTAGTTCAACAGTGCATCAACTTTAGCTTGCAACGGCCTCGCCATCCCTTCTCCAACCTGATGCCCCAAATATTGACAGCTCTTGCCAGCTATCTTGCATTTGGTTGTCTTTAAAGTTAAACCCGTTTTCTGCAGTCGTTCAAACACGGCTCTGAGGTGGTCAATATGCTCTCCGAAGCTACGACTAAAAACTACGACGTCATCAATGTATGCTGCACAGCAACGTCAGCCAACACTGTGTTCATCAAATGCTGGAAGTTTGATGGTGCATTCCTTAAACCAAAGGGCATACACACATATTCCCACTTCCCAAATGGAGTCACGAAGGCTGTCTTTTCGATTGATTCTGGATCTACCAATACCTGATGGTAGCCTTTTGCTAAGTCCAATGTTGATATGTAGCTTGCTGAGCCTAGCTTGTCCAGCAAGTCACCGATGTGAGGCAAGGGGAACGGGTCAGGAGTAGTTACACTGTTCAGTCTCCTATAGTCGATACAAAGTCTTTTTGACCCGTCCTTCTTGCTGACTAACAATGCAGGGGAAGCCCAAGGGCTCCTTGATGGTCTAATGACTCCAAGCTCCAGTAGTTCTTTCACTGCCTTCCTCATCTCATCCATCTTTCTTGGATCTAGCCTGTACGGAGGTCGGTGGATTGGGTAGGGTGCGCTGGTATGAATCACTAGCGGGTTGACATCTGTCCTCCCTGGTTCATCCCTACAGATCTTTTCAAAGTCCTTCAGCAATGCTTTCACTACTCCTACTTGCTCCATGGTAAGTTGTTCGTCCAGGGCAGGGCTGCCCTCCTCCCCTTCTTCTCGTTTGCAAGGACCCAAGTCATCAACATCATCATGGCTCTCAATGCTCAAACAGCTTGCAACAGGAGAGTGATACACTTTCAGCATGTTTATATGTCTTTTCAGGGTCTTTCTCGGATCATTCGGGGCTACCAGCAGGTAAGTAGAGATACTAATCTTTTGTTTCACTAGGAATGGACCGTCCCACTTTGGCTCAAGTTTTGGGGTCAGTCTCCTGGCGTTCTCACCATCACCAATTCTCCTTCATTCAATTCTCTTGCCTTTGCTTTAATCATTCCAGTCGCTACTTCTTCTTGTTTCCATCTAGCTTTCTCTCTCATGTGAGGCGGCTGGTATTTTTGTTCGAGTCGGCCTCCCTTATGCTGTCTCTCACTGTTTGGTCCTTCTGGGTTAGGTACATGAGCAAGGCAGTTATGTCCATCGACCCCGTCACGGGTCTTTCCAACTTTACGTCATCATCTTCCTCCTCGCTCTCCAATTCAGATGAGTGTTCATCCACCTCCTCACTATCCTTAACCTCCTCCTGAGATCGGGGTTGTTCCTTCTTAGATCTGGCTCGATTCGCCATAGTCCAGATGATCGTTTTCTGTTTCGAAATTTTTGGTTGCTTCCGGTGCCTACACCTCGACTCAAACAATCACAATTCGATCGATCGACCTTAGCTTAGCTCAGCTATACTCTAGGACTCAGTATCCACTACCAGCAACCTCAATTCCACTGTTCAGTAGCGACTTAGCTGTAACTGTCTTAGCTTCAGTAGTCCTAACTTCAGCAGACTAACTCCAGCTATCCCACCGCTGCCACCAGTTGTGACAGGAATCAGGTCTTAGTGTATCACCTAACCCTACCCTGCTCTAGTCTATTCCGCCACTTATTGGTACTGCTGCCACCAGGTACTTTAAGGCTAAGCACCAACCTATCCTAGCCTAGTGCCTACTAGCTAGTCAACCAGCTTGTTGTAAAGTATCTTGAGGCCAAGGTATCCACACATTCAGTTACACACTCAGTATAGTGTCTCAACAACCCAGACTCTGTAAAAACTGGGACCTTAATTAGAACTCCAGCCAGAGCCTGGTTATGACCATACAAGGACAAAACCATGTGCTAACCAATCACAATGTCCAGTGGTGAGCATGCTCAATCACTCCAGCTAGCACAAACACACATACATGTAATAGGTGAACAATATCTAAATCCATCTAATTATGGTCAGTCTCAGTTCCTTTGATCTGTCCTTTGCTTGTGTCACAGCTGCTCCTGTGTGACACATACTAAGCTATTTATACAAAACTGAACATTCTAGAAGCATGCGACAGGAAATAACTCACAAAGAAGAAATACATTATCAGTCCAGTATACATCAAAGCACTCACTATACAAAGTACAGTAACAAAGTACAGTAAATATTATTTACTTAACACTAAAAGGGATAATTAGTGTCACTTCTTGTGCTAACGAGATCAGAGTCGTAGTTCAATCACCACATTTCCTATCGTCAAAAATGCAAGTACCGGAACCTGTCTGGAGGTCGATGTTCTCTTTGTGGATATCTGACAGGAACTTCAGGTTCTTGGTCGACCTCGGCCAATGAGGTTGGCATTTGGGTATTGAAGAATTCATATTCTTGAGGTTCAACTTCAGCGTTGGTCCTTGATAAAACTGGTTCCTATTGCGTTGATAATCGTCCTCGCAAATGGTCTACATGTCTTCGTGTGACTGTCCCATTTTCTAATTCCACAGTGTAGGAGGCTGGACCCGATCTGTCAACGACTACAGGAATCCACTTTGTTGTGAGGATCAGAAATCCCTTGCCAACCAATTGTCCCAGGGAGAACTTCCTGAGCTTGGAATGGAGATTGCGGTAACATTTCTGATGAGCTTGTTTAGATGTCACGATAGCTTCCATTCTGGCTTTAGGAGATCAATCTGAGTATGAATCTTCCATTGCAGAAACAACTCACTTGGAGTCACATTGGTGGTTACATGAGGGGATGAGCGTTGGACAACAGAAACTGTAATAAGCAAGAACTTAGACTTTGCCAATCTTTGTCTCATGCCTTCATGGCTCATTTGAACATCTCGACAAACCTTTCAGTCAGTCCATTTGATGATGGGTGGTATGGTGTACTCCGAATGTGCTTTACACCATTCACCTTCATGAAGTGAGTAAACTCATAAGACACAAATTGAGGCCTATTGTCTGGTAGACCATATCTGCAAAAATAACTCCAAGAACTGCATTAGTTTTCATACCAGTAGAGGCAGGCCACTTGGAATGTACAATGATGAATGAGGAATGGGCCTGCAAAACTATGTGAATTCGTTTCCAGGGCAGAGTTGGCCATACCCAAGGATAGAGGGGTGCTACCGCTGTGGCAGACTTGTTTCTTGACAACTCAGACATGATTTTGCCTGCTCTTCAATGTCTTTGTCTAACTCGCTCAACCATACATAGCTTCTCAAAACTGCCTTCATTCGAGAGATTCCAGGGTGATTCTCGTGAAGTGCTTCAAGGATTCTTGGCTGAAGACTCTTGGGAATGATTACTCTTATTTCCCACATTAAACATCCACTCTGTATTCCCAGTTCTTTCTCCCTAGATTTGTTACTTCCGAGTTCATCTTTGCTCAATAGAGGGTTGTGTCTAGTGGCTGTTTGAATGTGTTAGAATGTGACTGGGATTGTTTGGACTTGTGCCACATTGATGACACACACAATCATTAGGTTTTACGATGGATTGTTCAATAGGTAATGGGAGTCTAGACAGTCCGTCTGTGCCTGAATGGGTTTGAAAACGATATCATAATCATATGCTGAGAGAAGTTTAGCCAACCATTGCAATCAAGCAGCAGCCAGAGATGGTATGCCTTTCTTTGGTCTCAAGGCCTGTCAATGGATTATGATCTGTTATCAAATTGAATTTCCATCCATAGAGGTACCGACAGAATTTCTCTCCAAATATCAAGAACAGTGCCTCCTTCTCCAGCCGAGCATAATTTTTCCGCTAGTTGTCAGGGTGTGTGAAGCAAATGCAATGGGCTTCTCACTTCTGTCTGGGCTAGGGCTAGGGCTACTGCACCAATCCCCATAGGATGAAGCATCAGCACCCATGTTTATGGGAAGAGGACTCGGGTCATAATGTGTCAGAATAGGGGCAGATGTCAGTTGATCCCTGGTATTTTGAAATGCTTTTGAACATTCTTTGGTCCAATTCCACTTGTGCTTTGCTTGAAGCAGAGTATTGAGAGGAAGGATGCTTGACAGATTCTTAAATCAATTTTCCATAATTATTTAGGAGTCCTAGAAAAGACTGTAGCTCCTGTACATTAGTACGTGACAAGAGTTTTCGTAATGGCTTCAATTTTACTAGGCACTGCTATAATACCTTCTTTATCGATCTGGTGGCCTAAATACTCTACTGATGGTACTAGGAACTGACATTTGCCTTTCCTCAGATGAAAACCGTGTTCTTCAAGATCAAACACTTCTCCTAGCTTATGAAAATGGTCATCCTCATTGGCCCCAGTGACTAGGATGTCATATATGTAGCAGATAACTCCGGGAGTATCCCATAAAATGGCTACTGGAACATAGCTGGTGCAGTGGTGACTCCAAATGGTAGTCTTTTGTAACAATAGAACCCTTGGTGAGTATTGAAAATGACTAATGGGGTTGAAGCATCATCCAATTGGAGCTGAAGGTAGGCTGTTGGCAAGTGTAGCGAACAGATCTTCTGGCCTAGGCAGAGGATGCTGATCAACAGTGAGGGCTTGGTTCGTCACACTTTATCCCCATGTAAGCGGAATCGGCCGTCTTTCTTTAGAACTGCTACAATTCGAACAGCCCACTTGCTGTGATCAACCTTTTCAATTATGCCCTGTTTCTCAAGGCGGTCAAGCTCTTGACCAATAGCTTCCTTGATAGCAAAAGGTACTGGACCCAGTTTGAAGAACTTGGGAGTGGCATCTGGATTGACATGAAGAGTTGCCCTGTATGGCTGCACAGTGCCTAGAATCTCACTGAACAAGGAGGACTCATGCTTCTATAGCAAGGTTTGTAGTTGATTGGGTCTGTCTCGAACTATTAAGATTTTTTTCCAATCAAGTTGAATATATTTCGACCAGTTTCGACCAAACAAACTGGGTCCATCACCAGCTACAATCACTAAAACCAGAGATTGTTTTTTCCCCCCATACTGGACTCTGATATTCAACTGACCAACGATGTGCATTGGTTCATCCATATAGGTCTTCAAGACGAGTGTAGACTTGTGCACTTTTATTTGGGGAAACAATTTCCGCTTATGAGATGATTGATACAGCAGCTCGAGTGTCTAATTCCATTGTTATCTTTTTATTGACTTTGACTCAATAGGGCGTGAGGAAGATTCCTGCAGCTTATGGAGGTGAAATTCGTCACTGTCTGAGTCAGTAGTTGGCTCATTGTTTTTGTCTATACTGCAAATGAGTGCAGATTCAAAGAGGCAGACTGCCATGCATGTGGCAAGAAGGGTCATATTGCCACCACTTCCAGGTCCAAACATCAGAATAGCCAGGCTAGACCCAAATGTCAGGGCAAGCCTTTTACAGGTCGAAGCAAGACTAGGCCACATAATACTCACCTAGTCCATGGATGATTTGTTTTTCTGCATCTTGGACATGGGTACAGCAGCTTTGAACGGTTGAGGGTTGCAATGTGAAGTTTCTGAATATATGGTTCTGTTCCTTTTAAGGAGCGAGTATTTCTGTCAGCGGCCTCCATACTCTGTGCCAATTCTGTGGCATTCGTCAATGTGAGATCTGTCTCTTCCAACAAATGGCATTGCATAGCCTCGTTGCAAAGTCCACACACAAATCAATCCCATAGGGCATCTTCCAAGATAATTTTGGAAATTGCTTACTTCCGCAGAGCCTCATCATAGCTGGCTATAGACTCTCCCGCTGCTTGGTCTCTTTTGTTGAAATGAAATAGTGCAGCGATTAAAGCCCTCTTCGGCTCATAGTGCTTTTGTAACACTGTCATGATAACGGCCAACCTTTTTATTTGAGAAAGATCTATAGCGATAAGATCGCTAAGATGAGAATACGTTGGTGAGCATATTGAACTGAGCAAGATAGGGTCCTGCTAGCTTTTAGGGATAGAGTTTGCATTGAAGTATAACTGTACCCGTTCAAGGTAGGTCTTGATAGGCTCAGATTTAGAGAAAAATTCTTTGAGCGTTCTGAATTGGGTGTAGCCATTATCGACAGTCCTCGTCGCCAATTTGTTATATCTTAGGTTAATACTTTCACATTCGTTGTAATCAAACTCTGATGCAATTTAAACAGACTAAGCAAAATTGTATTCTAGAAGCATGTGACAGGAAAAGAAGAAATCATTATCAGTGCAGTATACATCAAAGCACTCATGATACAAAGTACAGTAAATATCAACACTAAAATGGATAATTAGTGTCACCTAACCACTAATACTAATGAGATCAGAGTCTTAGTTCAATTACCACAGTTCATGCGAAAACTCTGAAGTGGGTTTGGACAAGCAAGCAGGAGCATGCTTTTGTAGTGGGCATTACAGGCTATGATAGTGCACCTTATTATAGCATGTAATGCATCTGAATATGGTTTGGGTGCAATCCTATCGCATATAATGGATGATGGCTATGAAAGACCAATCGCTTATACTTTTAGAACTCTTGAGTGCAACTGAGAAAAATTACTCACAGCTAGAAAAGGAAGATTTAGCGATAATATTTGGTGTTACCAAATTTCATACTTACCTCTATGGTAGACCATTTATTATCGAGTCTGACCATCAACCCAATCCCTTGTCTTACCTGCTTAAAGGAATCTAGGCAAATAGGCATCATCACAAATTCACCGATGGGTTCTTACTCTGAGCGCCTACAGGTATACAATATGCTATAAGGTTGGGAAGAAATTAGATAATGCTTTGAGTAGATTACCTAGTTGGGTGACAATTCCTCAGTTAAACTAGCAGGAGACCTCATTCATCTGTTGAATAAATTGGAAACGACTAGTATTAGTGCGGCAGACATCAAGTGATGGATGGCCAAAGACCCAGTTTTAAGCAAGGTTTTAACTTTTGTTATGCATATGGCCATATCAAGACAGAAGTGAAGACCTGAAACCATATCGAGTGAGACAGAAGGAACTTAGTACCCTGGATGGATGTTTGCTATGGGGATCACGAGTGTTAGTTCCACAAAAAGGGAGGAGATTGGGTTAGGAGAACTCCATGAGTCACACACAGGATCATCCAAGATGAAGGTAGCCAGGTCTGTGTGGTGGCCAAACATGGATGCAGACATTGTGACCATGGCTACAAGCTGCACTGTATGTCAAGAGCATCAGCACTTACCTACTTCAGCACCATTCCACTCTTGGGCGTGGCCAGAAACACCTTGGAGTCGGCTGCATCTGGATTATGCAGATCCGTTGGGTCACATGTACCTTATCATCACGGTAGATACTCACTCAAAGTGGTTGGAGGTTCAAGTGGTTTTCAATTTCAACAGCAAAGACAATTGAAAAGCTACGGTTGCTTTTGCTCACTGTCTTCCTCACAAGATTGTGTCAGATAATGGTCCCTCCTTTACATGCAATGAATTCAAAGTTTCATGGAAAGGTAATCATGTAACATATGCACCTTACCACCCTTCTTCTAATGGGTTGCAGAAAGAACTGTTTAAACAGTTAAGCAAAGCTTATGCTGAGGGGGAGGTTCCACTGCCGAGGAAAGTTATCAAAGCTTCTTTTCAAGGACCGCATTACACCTCACTCAACAATAGGAATTCCACCCTCAGAGTTGCTTATGGGTCGATGCCTGAGAGGTTGTTTGGTTTCCAATGTACTTCAAACCAAGTGGAGGGAAGACAGATGAGACAGAAAGAAGGCCATGACAACAAGAAGGCACTGAGAACATTTGTTGAAGGTGACCTTGTGTACATGGAGGATTTTACACCATCAAAACACAAGTGGACACCAGGAACTATAATCATGGTAACTGGTCTCCTATCCTATTTGGTTAAGTTGATGGACGGGAGAGATGTGCGGCTTCTCATAGACAGTGTGATTGCAAGAAATTCAGACTGTTGTTCTATTGGGCCTGAAGTCAAATATTCCAGAATCGGTCCAGTACTTCTGCTGAGAACCGAATCCACTGAACCTCCGGAAACGGAAAAAGAACTTCCAAGTACAGACCAAGAAGCAACCATCACGAACACAGACAGAGAGTAAAGTTGAGCAGACCCAAGTGGAGACACCGGCATCACTTCCATGTCGTTCAAGTCGAAACAGAGCACCTCCAGATCATTACCGACCAGCTATAGATTAACTGACCTTCAAGCTAAGGGGGGAAAGGTGTGATAGACTGTGACTTTAGTCTGATTAGTTATTATTAACATTGTTGTGGTTATATATTATCATTTGCTATGATGTCACTCTTATTTAGTGTACACTATAAAATACCATGTTTTCATTTACGACAGAGTTCAGTGCTTTTGATAATGTATTGCATGTTCAATAACAAGTTGACTTTACATTGCGTGCAGTCTAGTACAGTACCAGCTAAAATGGTACAGGAGTTTCCTAAGAAGTTTAAATAGCTATGATATTTTTGCAGAATAATTGGTGAAAGAGAACATTCCACTGGCACAGAAAACCTGGCTGACTATAGTTACCAGATGTAATATTATACTGAACAATCTAGTAGCTATTGGACACACCACAAAAAGCTGTTTAAGTGAGCATGAATATTAGAACTGCAAAGAAGACTGGAAAGCCATAAACAGAAGTGTTAAAATATATACAGTAATATTAGAGTGTTTTCAATTTTTTAAATTTGCTATGTGCTATAAATATGATTAGTTAAGTTAGTAGTTAAAAATAACATCAGTAAAAAAGAGAAAAGGGAGAAAATAAAAATAAGGGGGGGGGGGGGGGGGAAGGATTAAAACTTGTCCAGACACCATCAGACTCTTGTCTTATTTATTTTTATCTTATTATTATTTATTTGTTTATTTATTTACTTATAATTATGTTGTTTATTATTTATTATTTATTTATTTACTTACTACTTTTAAAAAATATATTAATCATTCATTTATTATTTTATTATTGCTGTTGTTGTTGTTGTTATTATTATTATGATGTATATATATTATTTATTTATTTATTTATTATTATTATGTTTGATTTGTGCAGGCTTGGATGGGTTTGATGGTTATTTCTAGGCATTATGGCAACCCCATCCCACTCTCTCCTACCTAGAACATTAAATAGAAATGTGGGCTGATTTTACAACATTGTGTGCCAAAATCTATGGTCATCTCCTTGTACTATGTTTTTAGCCTTCAAAGTTTGACTATAGAGAAAGTCGTACTATATATGTCAACTGAGATTTCAAAGTTATGGCCATTTCTGTGGGTGATTTATGGGCAATTCCTTGGTTCCAAGTTGACAAAGGAAGGTTCCACTCTACTTTAAAGAAGGAACTATCCAATAAGCATGGGATGCATCTCTAAATCACTTTAACAGCCATTATTATGTCTTTGTAGGCTTCATGAGAATGATTTTTCACCTGCTCGACTTCACAAGATCAACAGCATGATCCACATCAACCTATTTGATGAAGTAGTGTTTGATATCCTCGAAGATGACAGGGACAGGTCAACTACCATACATCAAAGAATTGAGAAACAATGGCTAGGGAATTTTACTCTTCCCTTCTCCACTCTACTATACAAACAAAAGGTAAACTTTGTAAAACCTTTTTTATATGCTCACTAAAAATAAGCAGTAGCTGGATTGGAAGCAGACTTAGCACTCTGCTGCTGACATTAGCAACATCAGTAAGGACAACATGATTACTTTACACTACTTCATGCATGTGTGATGTGGGGGAATTTATAGGTATATGCCAGAGTGGATCTAGGATTTTGAGAAGGGGGAGGGGGCGGTGGTGCAATAGGAGGTACCAAAATCTGCCAAAACTTACTAACAAGCACACTTGAGTTTCTCTTATTTCTACACCAATATCTGGAGCATGTTGTCATGTGTAACTGTCAATGTCATTGAGGAAACTTGAGCTTACCATTTGCACAATTGCATATAATTATTATACATTATAAAATATCCGTAGACATTTTCCCTTTTTAATTTTGTTTTTGTTTTGTTACATTTTGTTTTATTTCCCCTGCATACTGAAGGTGTACCATATAAATTTAAAAAATGAAACTTGTATAATTGGCTAACTCTATGGTTTTATGCATTCATTATTCATCCAAGATCTACAAGTTGGGTGATATAAATGTCTTAGGTAAGCTACTTAAGTTTGTACATAGTTTCTACTACCAACTTAATATAAAATGTTCAAAACGGCACTGAGAAACTAAAAAGAGCACTTGAAACCCCCAAGAAAGCTACCAATAGCAGGTATAGCCATAGCTGCTGCATTGGTCTAGTTTGTCCACAAAAAAAGAAAAAGAAGTCTATATACAAATTGAAATTTGCTACCAAGTTTCTAAGAGCAATTAGGCTTGCTACAATGAATATATATTTTTGCTGTACGAGAAAGCTATAGCTACAAGCCACAGCTATGGGACCAAAAAAGACTTGGCAATTTTAGCTTCATCCAAGTCTTAAAAAAAAAATTCTCCAACTGGTAATATTTTCATATACCGTATTTGCCGGAGTATAAGTCGCAGTAGTAGCTCCAAATCTTCTTCTCCAATTGAGGGATGCGACTTATAATCCGAACATGCCGACGACAGTACTACCAAGAGTAGTAGCAACCGCGTAAGAATCGTGGGTATTTTCCGCTTCAGATTTGACCAGCAGGAACTGTCCTATACGAGGTATCCAAGTATTCTTATAGACATGGTGTCCTCGTACTGAACTTTCCAGTTGGTAGCTTTCTTCCTCTTCAACTCCTGCTCCAGCCATGCTCATTCGTCTCGTGGTATTCGAAACTTTACCTATTGTCATTGCGCATGCGACCTATACTCCAACTATTATAGATTTTCAAAATGATGGCCAACTTTGGGGGGTGCGACTTATATTCCGGTGCGACTTATACTCCGGCAAATACGGTACATATATTATGGTGAGAAGTCTTAAAATGAATCTTTATTCGTACCTTGCCTAATCCTACAGACAACAGGTTAACTGATATGTATTTTACGGCATCGCTTCAAAAATGTTGTGGTTAACTTCTCATGTTAAGTGTTGTGAAATATGATGTACCTATTTGTTAATTAATATTTTGATCCTATTCAATTTAGATTGAAGGGACATTTGAATTAGATACCCCCTTGATTCTGATGGGTTACTCAGTACATCAGCACCTTAGTCCAATGATGAGTAATGGATACCAAAAGACACAGCTCCAGCTATTCATCAGTCTGGATCCTCCCTTAGATGTCTTACCACCAATAAAACATCTGGTATGTATTCAATGTTATTGAGAAAATTGGAATGCCCATATTGAGGCTGTATTTATTTGCATGCTGAAGCCATCAATATGCTTGTTTGTCCACTTCTTTTGGTGTACTTTATGCAAATTAATTTTCAAGGCAAAAGAATAAACAAGCTTCACTTGTTGTCAAGAATGAGGACATTATTATCTTTCTTTATTTGGACATGACCACTTATGCTACTGTAAACTTAGTTTGTTTCAACAACAACATTAGACAAAGTTAAGAAATCGGATATGCAATAATAATATAAATATGCAATAATTTGTGAATGTGGATCATGTAAAGCTCATTGCCATTGTATACCTGCCAATATACCTGCCAACCTCAATTTTTAATTTATTGTACTTGAATGAATGCTTTTTTGCTTGATAACGATAACTGATGAGTTACTCAATACCATCGCTAGAAGTGCTACTAGTATATACTAGCATTACAAAGGCTGCATGTGCTTGCACTCCTTGCCCGACTAAGCAACTGAAAAATCCATGTTACATAATTAAAGAATGTGTAGATTTCTCCCTTTCTGCTAAGCTTCATGAACCACTCAGACTGGAACTTGCTATCTATGTAGCTTTATATATACTGCCAGGAGGACTGCTGTCACTGGTTAAAGCTATAATGACACCAGAGGATGCCAATTTCATGTACATGTAATTAGAACTTATGTGCTGTAGAGAGTTTGACTTTACTTCCCAAAAGCCAGGAATTTCATTTTACCGGGGATGCTAGAAAAGCAATGGTTTTGAGGGATATTCCCCAGTATAAATTGGATGGTTGGTATGTTGTTGCTATATTTTTTGCTATATTTCTGTTATTGTAGTTATACTGAACTGGTTTAGCTATTTATTGTCATGCTATCGCTGATTTTCACGGTGTATTTACTGGTTACTTCTCTTCTCCTCCCTTTTTTTATCCATAGGTTCATGCTTATTAACAAGAATATTCTCCAATATGTATAATAAACACGCATTGAAGGGTCAAAGGTCCTTACAACAAAAATAAACTGCCTTATTGTAGAGCTTTTTAAGGGGGGGGGGGAGAAACCATTTTTTTGGAAGTGTAAAAAAACACTTGTGGTTACCACTTTATAGCTGCATAGATTCTGCAAACTTCATGGTATGGACTTGATATATCGTTCAAAAGATAGGTCTCTCTGTGTGCTCTCTGTTGATACTAAACTATTTTTCATAGATATATATAGCAATAGCCAAGTTACTAGCTAAAGTGGGGGGAACCTCAAAAACCTGATTGCCTGATTTTGCCACATAAATATCTCCAGATTGCTAAGTGCTAGAGAGTTGAAATTAGCACCAGTGGCTAGAGGAACCCTACTCTATGCAATGACCTTTTTTTATTAAGTGCTAAAATGTAAGTACATGGTCAAGAGCCCGGTGAATTACGTTAAAATTCCATAAAATTCATTTTCCAACCGTGCGTTTGACCACGTACTTACATTTTAGTTAATGAAAAAGGTCATTGCATTGAGTAGGACTTCCTCTAGCCACTGGTGCTAATTTCAACTCTCGAGCATTAGTACTCTGGATGTGACAAAATCAGGCATTCAGGTTTTTGAGGTTCCCTCCACTTGTAGCTCCAGTAACTTTGCTATATATACCTATGAAAAATATTTTAGTATCAAAAGAGAGCACACAGAGAGACCTATCTTTTGAGCTATATATCAAGTCCACAGGATGAAGTTTACAGAACTATAAAATGGTTACCACAAGTAAAAAACATAAAGAACATTATATGGTAGTCCTCCAACTTAAATTTTTTTTTTCAGAAATCATTTTTGCATTTCTCAAAGAGTTCTCACTATAGCCATGCAGTGCATATGTAGTATGTCAAGCTGATTCTCCCTTCTGGCCCTCAGTATTTCCGAAATACTTTCACACTAGTTGTTGGTAGTAGTGTTTTCTATATCTGTGTTTCCTGTAGCCACAGTGTAAGTAATAATGTTGTTTAGGGGAGAGTGGAGGGAAGAAGTGTATTTTTCCCCGATTGTTAGTTACTTTGCTCTCTTTCAAAATTAATGTGTAAATATATTTTCTTAGTTTCAGAGCAATGAAGATCAGCATCTTCTGGAGCATGCTAGCTTGAGATTGAAGACTCAACGAATACAGTATCCATCAAGATATTTTATTGTAAGTTTAGCAATAATCAGTTGAGAAGCATTACTGTTCAAGATATTAGTTTAGCAATCATCAGTAAGAAGAAGTACTGAATTTATATTTATGCAGATTAAAACTAATGTAAAATGCCGACACTTGGATATTGAAATGCAAGAGTTTGGTTGAAATACATGGGCCATACCAGCAGTTTAAGTTAGAATTTCTATTGAACAGGAATTTCTATTGAACAGGAAAAAATACATCGCAAGAAATTACTATAGGTCTTTAAAAATAGGTGGTATTTGCCTACAGTGGACACTAGGCTCCTCCTTTTAATAATTATTGATGTTGACCTTGTGCTTGTAATGCGGTTCACTATTATATAAGCACAAACTGAAGTGATAATCTAAAGATATGAAATATATACTTACTCATATCTGTACTGTTCTCTAGTTGCTGTCTTGTAGTCGTGTTGATGATGTTCTGTTTTTGTGTTATTATTTGGGAGAGGAGGGGGTTTTAAGTAAGATTTTTGATATTTGATATAGGCAACAGCTTTGGATATAAGTGGAAATCATGTCTTTGTTACACGGTTCATTAAAGCCCAAAATCCACCATTTGAAGTATCGTCCCTCAGCTCTGACATGGTGCAAAAGATGGTAAGATCTTTGTTAATGTTTTATAAGTACAATCACAAGTTATATCTCAATGCTGAAATTAGCCATGTTCTGCATCGACTGACCAATTTGCTTAATTTATGAAGAACAGAATAACTCTCACTTATCCTCATAAAATAGCCACACCTTTTGAAAGCAGGAAATTTATGACTGAAAGTGACTTATTTTTTGCTTGAAGAAGGTGCTTCAAATAATCGTTAAGTTCTTCCCACTGTTTGATTGGCAAAATTTGTACTACTTGTTCTCTGATTCAAGCAAGCTGGGGTTATTACAAGCTCATCTCACATTTATATCACTTGTTCTCTGATTTAATGAAGCAGGGGTTATTACAAGCTTTGTCTTAACTCCTGCTGTTGGGTGGTTTTTGTTAGCTAGCACAGCCAATTGTATTTTTGCAATTGACAATAGAATAGTAGCACACAACATCATATCAAGGCCTAGAGGACAATTTATATTTTTGTAGGATGATGCTCTCATAGTGCACACTGTAATCTAAAGTCAAGTCAATGTAGCTATTGTCCTTAAATATATGTAAAGATCGCAGTACAATGGATATTCGGTTAGGTGAAATTTATATGCGTAATGATAAATAATTATTGATGCGGTGTGGATGATAGGATTTACAATGCATAAACTGCAAGAAAACATTTTTACTGTTATATTACCTGAAGTGCTGTTGCTTTCTAGGAACACCTAGCCAGGTATGTATCACTGATCCCTTATTTGACAGACAACATGCTTTTTTCGGAGAATTGTGACATCTGGACTACATCTGATGTAATTTTTCTAGCTTCAGGTAGCTGTGTTTGTGTTTCAATTTATTATTATTTTATCCAATTGCAGCAATTTCTTCAAATGTTGGGGGGAGATGAGGAAGAACATGCAATTCTACTATGCAACTATTTCTTATTTTGTGACATCAAAGCTTGGCTTCTTCTAGGACATGCTGTGCCGGAAGGTAAATAACCATGTAGCCAGTCACTATTATAGAGACTTAGTATTTTCTAAAGTTTTGCGTCCTGGACTAACACACCAATAGACAGATGGACTTGGTTACTTCACCTTGCTTACATATGTATGTATGTGCAGCATGGTAATACGACAAGATCGGTACCATGGTAGCACCAATAAATTTCATTTACACTGTCTAACTCTGATGAATAATTTGTAATACAAACACCATTCTTTCATGATATTATTAGTGGACTTGGAAATATGGAGCTGGTTCTGTCTATACACTCTTAATATTAAGTGGCCTTATGCTGAGGAAGACAGAAGAATTTATAATTTCTCCATTTGTTTTCATGTAGGAAAAACTGCATATGTGTTAACTTTGAATCCTGAGCCTGGAGCTTTTGGTTACTGGCTGTGGAATCCTGGTAATGGTGCTCACTATGAACAGTATGAGCCATGGGTGCCTTTAATATCAGTTGGTTGTGTCATATCTGCTTCTAATGTAAGTTGTATAGTGTATTGCAACTTCACAGTATTAATTTGTAAACCTTTATATATCTTTCCACATTAGGTGTGGATTAACATCCAAGAACATGAACATCCAAGTCAAATAACATTTGATTTGTGTAATAGCAAACGGTGGATTCCATTGCTACCTGGAACAATGGAGCCATTGTTGTCAGTCCAACAAGATTTGTTCTATGCTCAAACAGATAGCCAGAAAGTAAAGGAGTTGCAGGAAAGGTACACATCTTGAGGTATTATTAGTCATGTAGAACTTTTACGGACACTGCCCTCTACTTTGCAGTCAATAAATGTATGAATAATCAGTAGGTGGTATTTTATCCAAGCAACATCTATATCAAGATCATTGTAGAACATTGCCAAGTTCACCTTTTAACACCTAGTTCAAACTATTTCCCACCCAAGATTTTAATCAGGTAGATGACCTCACTTTGTTGATTATTGCTCACACCACTTAGCTGACTCAAGCAGTTTTATTGCGTGTCAGAATACAAGGGCTATATACTCACAGGAAGTTTGAAGTTGATGAAAGTTCACAAGGCTACAATTCCTGTAAGAACTAAATGTGAAGATCTTCCCACAGAGATACAGTAAAATCACTTGAAATGAAAGAGGGAGATTAGTTTAGGAAAGAAGTTATGGGTTTGGCAGATCATTAGGACCCCTTTTAGATGTATTTCACACACTTGAGCCAAATTATAGCTACTAGAATATTAGGGTATTCAACGTGCATTTCACACACATAATATGCATCAATATGTAAACTATTCATGTCAAACACTATTCACTGTCTGTGGGAAATGAGGGTCCTACTTGCCAAGTGAAAAACCATGAAGACTAATCTCAACAAATAGATGTAAAAAGCCTTCCCATTTGGACCTGTCCAGTGCCTATTATGATTGTTACAATTTTTCTATTAGAATTGAACGCTCTCTTCGAGACTTCATCATGTCACTTCGATATCGTTTCATTACTAAATGGAATAGACATTGTATTAAAGTGTTACAGCCTATACTGCCTTCCTTGGAAAACTTTTTGGCATCTCCTTCATTGAATGATCATTATCAAGGACTAAATGAGATCAGAGCAAGCTATGAGGTAATTAGAAATGTTGCCTCAAAATTGTTAATGTTAGGTCTCTGGCATTTTTAATTAATTTTATTGTTGATTATTGGTTAGTTATCTGGCAATTTTGTTGACTTATATATATTTTATTTGTTTATTATTATTATTGCTATTAATTTTTATTTGTTTATTTATTTTTAATTATTTATTTAATATTTATTTAATATTTATTATGTTCCCAGCACAGCAGCAGCATTTCCACACTGCATTGCTACCGACAAATGTTGGAGCAAGTAGAAATGGGCCTTAGCCTCCCTATAATCTTCCTTAATTATCCTGCCTAACTCTTTAATAAAGGACATGGCCTCATTACCAAATACACCCGTGGTCTCGAAGCCCAGAGGAACAAAATAATAAGTGTCTCTGATTGAATGGTACTTCAGTTTCTTCAGGAATTCGGCTCTGTTGGCAACCGTTCCAGGATCTCCAGACCTCAAATCTACATAAGAGGGAGCAAACATGTCTGAACATGTGGCATTCAAAATCAGAACCTTCCCATTCTTCCAAGGCATAATTGTTCCATCAGGACATTTGCCATCATCAAGATCCAAGCCTACTGGTTCCAGGTGAGAGGGGAACATAGAGATCCTTGGATGACTTGGTTGATAGCAGCATGTCGAGAGTGGTGGCCCTGACTCTTTCTGCAATTGAGCCCATGAGCACCATGCTGGTCAACTTGATCTCCACAATGAATACATAGGTGAGGACTACAAAGAGGTACACCAAGACGAAGACCTGTGGCAACACGAATCACATCGTCATCCATCCTCAAACCTACTGCAGACATAGGAAGAATATGGAGCCAGGCGCATGTGCTTCACTCTTGGTAGCTGCTCTAACACGAGCACGTGCAGTATCATCCTGTGCTCCTTCCACAAGCTTGTCTAGGCAGGCCTTCACACACAGAGTGTCCCAACACTTTTGGGGAAAAGTGGACTCATCTGAGGGAGCAGGAACATTTACATTTTTGCTCCAAACATCCAATACCTAACTCAAAAGCAGGATAACTAGCCCTCAAATCTACTGGGAAAGATTTGGTGAACTAGACCAAAGGAACCCGAAGCGGATGCCCAGGAAAGCTGATGGAGCCAACATGACAGCACTTCTGATCCCAAGACTGCCAAATTTGACCGGCAGGGAGACCTGTAGCCAAGTATCATTGTGTGATGGGATGCTAACATTAGTGATGTTGCTGAGGATGACACACTGAGAAAAGTCAAATTCTTTGAGCTTTAGCAGAGAGGAAAAGCAGGGAAAAGTGCAGAGACTTTGGCATGGAGAAGGCATGACGGAGGAGACACAAAGCATCGTGTGAACTGCCCAAGAACTCCAACAGTTTAGTCCTGGACTCAATACATCTCTCAAAGCCTTCCAGACCACCAATAGGAGAGCCTAGTAGAGTGACTACTTCAGGGTTTACCACTTGATACCTGGGACAGCACATAAGAATTCTCCTATAGCAACTGGGTCATGACTGATGATCTCACACTTGCTTCGGTTTAACTGTAAACCCACTCTCCCAGCCTCATGTTCTATGCTACGAAAATTATCAATGACATCTGACACCAAACTATCCAGAATCCCATCATCAAACATATTGAACTCTGGTTTTAAATGCCTCAAGAAACCGTGAATAGTTAGACAGAAAAGAAGTGGGACCAATTGATCTTCCTGTTGAACTCCTATGCAGAATCAATAATGTCACTTCCAAAGAAAAGGGAGGAGGGTGAGCTGTAAGCAGAGTGCACATAGGTGTAAATTTCAGGTGCAAATTCCCAGCCAGCATTTTATCACGATGGACTGACACATTACGAAAGTCAAGTTTAAGCAGTACATTGCCCAGTTGAAGGGACTGGAGATAAACTCTGGCTGCATGGACTGTAGCTTCTGTACCAAGCTTAGTAC
This sequence comes from Cladorhizidae sp. MBARI D1340-BT2, assembly GCA_028752905.1. Classification (NCBI taxonomy): domain Eukaryota; kingdom Metazoa; phylum Porifera; class Demospongiae; order Poecilosclerida; family Cladorhizidae; species Cladorhizidae sp. MBARI D1340-BT2. Next base: position 19,753,533 of record JAQNBH010000005.1, on the reverse strand, counting down.
CATAACTGAGCTGAGAAGGTGCAAGAACTCCACTCATAGCCTCTTTCAACATTATACTAGAAGCCTTGGCAATTAAATGTCTCGGCATGGCAACCGACCGCTATGGGCCTCACACCTCCATCCTTCTTATTGAGGGAAATTAAGGAGGTACCAAAAAAATTGTCGCACAGGAAAGTGAGTTCTACCTTCAAGAATCTGATCTGCAAATGATGTCAAGGCTTTATTCGGCTATCAGTTTGAGATGTATCTATGATCAAATCCTTTAGATGCTGCAGACATAGGCCATCTGGACCCGCAGCGGACCCAGAAGGAAATGATTGAATAGCTTTTATGATCAACTTCTCTGGGACTTTAACACAGACACTTTCATCAAAGACTGGAGGAGGGAGCAGAGATGTATTCTGGTCGGGTGAGGATGCTTGTCTTTGAGCCTGTTGAGTGGGTTCTCATCAATTGTTAGAGAATCCTCAGAGCTAGCAAGATGGTTCACTCCCTTGAAATCACCTTCCTCTAATTTTGATGAAACAGTCTTGGAAAGCAGATCCAAGGGATCTTTGCTAAAATCGGCTTTCTTCCCTGGGACATGGATCTGAGTTGGGTAAGTTTCATCCCGAGAATGAAGGAGTTTATATGTTAGGCTTCTTTTAGGCCCACCCCGACTAGGAACTCTCAAACAACAAGGGGCAAATTTAAACAAGGCTATGAAGATTATCCATATCCAACACAATATCATTGATGATGGAAGTTAACTTCAAGGCTGCTTGGGGCGAGATACATGTGGTATCCTCTTTGCAATCTTTATCCACGATGGCCTAGCATTAAATGGTGCTTGCTCACTATTAAGGGACTCACTGCTTTGATGTGTTGTTGGATAAGGTGTAGAGGGTTTGAAGGTGTGGAACAGGAGCCATGGCAGCGATCGTCAACTGGATGGACATGCAAAACTCCAGCTTTAGTCAGAGGCATGACTCTACCACAAACAGAGCACAAGGTTTTTCTCATGATAGAAGAGGATTGTTCATACAACTGCTCAAATCAGAACTAGTGCTATCAACTCATAAGTAGGTATCTGCTGAGGACTCACTAACTGCACTACTTTTCAAATTCTTTAAAAAAATAATTTAATTTGTATTTTATTTTTATTTTTTACATTTGGTGCACATGCTAGGTGCATGGACTGGCATATGGTGGATAGCTAGCTACTGGTATACGAAGATTTTTATTGTTGATTATTGTTTAGTTATCTGGCAATTTTTTATTCTTGATTATTGTTTAATTATCTGGCAATTTTGTTGACTTTTATTGTTGAATATTGTTTAGTTATCTGGCAATTTTGTTGACTTTTATTGTTGAATATTGTTTAGTTATCTGGCAATTTTGTTGACTTTTATTGTTGAACATTGTTTAGTTATCTGGCTTTCCTATCAATTTTCGATACTCGGATATTCAGCAACTGCTGAAGAGTGTGGAAAGAACTGGTATTCATTTGTGTGAGAACAAGAAAGCTGAGTTTGCTTTAGCAGTCTATATTCATGCATACCCTAATGATGTTCTATCTGTATGGGTGTATATTGTGTCCATGATCCCAAAATAGTCATACACATCATTCCTGTTTATCTCAATGACTTTACAGCATTAGTTAATGCTTTGTGAACAAGATGCTTTTGCTACTTTCAATTGTACATTACTACAATTGTGCATATATATATATATAATATGTATATTAATAGAGGGCGAGGACTAATCATAAAATAAAGGGGAGTAAAAACAAGTGAACATGTGCATGCTAAATAAAGTTTCCTTACCATAACTATGCAGTCATTCTAATGATGCCAATATTGCAGTTATGATATGGCACTGTTGTATGCCATTGCTGGTGGGAAAATGTAATTTTTTTACCACAAACATCTCTTTGCTGTGTTCTGCTCAATTCTTCTGTTTCTCCGTTGATTCTTTATGGTCACCTTAGTATGAATCTTCCTCAATATGAGTTTAGGATAGTATTTGAGGATTGCCACTGTGGATTACTATAACACTGTTTCAAACATTTGAGTCAAGCCAGCTTGATAAGAATTCAAGACAGTTCAAAGTTTGTTTTTAATTAGCTGATTGTATGTCAACATTAAGTCGCATACAATTTTACCTGTTAATGGCTACCTTATGACCACTTAAAATGAATCTTGTAACCTCATGAATTTGTGAGATTGAGTCCCCAATTTTTTGGTGCATGTATAGTTGGTGCGCTATTAACTATGTCGAACCAGTAAAGCTGGACACACCCCTTTCCCTAGACTTCTTATTTTGACCTTCTAACCTGTGGTCTTGTAAACCTGGATATTGAAGTGGTGGAATGCTCATTCCACAGTTCAACCTCGCCAATCCAAATAGGCATGTACCTAGGAGTGTTCAGATTGGTGAATTGCTCGAACTGGATAATTTGTGTAGTTGTAATAATTTATACAGCACTACATGTGTACATGTAACACAGTGTATTATAATAAAATAACAGAGAAATATTCAGTTAGCTTCTTCTGAGTAATTGTAATGAGCGGATCTTTGCTTACAGTACAACTGTAGGCTGAGTTTTAAACACTGTACACAATAAGCACATAGAAATATATCATTTACTTGTACACACTACAAAACTTGCAAACAGCTGGTATTCTATTTACAAACCTATTTGGTAGACCACAAGGAAATGGCTAGCCTACTCTATTAATGTACTAATTGCTAATCTCCATTTTGATTTGCAGGGTTTGGATTAGCCCAGTTGGATTAGGGAGGTTGCCTTGTACTACCCACATATATATACATGGTGAAGTGTATATAAATTTTCTACACAAACTGGCCATGACAAAGCATGTATAATTATAGCTACAAAATTATATATATCTATGACATGAATAAATGGAGCTAAATTACTAATTTACTCAGTTTTGGTTTCCAAGTTCCGTATAATCGAGGTCAGAGCAAGAATCAGATAGCTCATAAGCAGAATTTTGTTCACTGTCTTCATCCATGTTAATTCCACTTGTGTATGTGCTTAATTCAGGACTCACACTAACACTAACACTAGAATTACTGTCCTCATATTCTTCTCTAATTAAATCATAGTATGCTCTTTTCAATCTGAATAAGACCTGAGGTGGTACCTGAAAATCATTTTGCTCAATCTTCTGAATAGAACCAGTTTTCTTTGTGTTATTGTTCCTAATTATCGTGTTTTCTTCAGTTACCTTATTCAAAGCTGGAGTCATATTGGTACCAAATTCAGCCATTTCAAGATCTGCGTTTTGGCACAAATCTAACTCGACCATGGCAGTTGGTTTCTGATGTGACCAATGGGATGACTTTGTTGTTGCACTAGATTCACCTTTACTTGTGAGAATTGCTTCTTTGGAACCATAACCTCTTGATTGTTTAGATAAGTTTGAAGGTCCTCTCTTCTTTCCTTTGTATCTGTAGAAAGATAGAAACTTCATCCATTCCTCGCGAGCATCTTCATTAGTGACGCAAAAGAATATAAACAGAAAAAGCCCTTGACTGGTGATGAAGATGACAAAGAACCATTGGAACACGAGTGCCAATTTGTCTACACTCAGACCTCCAAACAACCAAAACAGTCCAAACATTACCGTGACACTAAAGATGCGAATGAGAATCTTCACTGTGCCACATATGGTTCCCTCATCACCCTTGACTTTCATAGACTTTGACTTGTAGCGTTTTATCAGAACTCTGCTCACCATAACAAATATGACAGTATTGAATGCCATTATCGACAACAGAGGCACCAAGAATATGCCATATCGGATTCGGTAGTCATGGATGAAACAACTACAGGAGGGGGAAAAAAACCAAAAACGTAACATGGTGTTCAGCACATTGGGATATAAAGTAGGGGAGAGTCAGTTATTCAACATATGCATATACCATAAACAAATTGTGGTGGGGTGTATTATTTGGGTGCTTGATTAATTACCATCGTTCTGACTTACAATCTATCCTCTACTATGAGGTAGTTTGTACCAGTAGCCAATGTTGTAAGGGCAATAATTGGAAACAGCAATGGAACTCCTGTAGGTATACAAAATAAATTTCAAAGGACTGTATTCTGTGCTGAAATATTCCTTAAAGGTCGTACCTCTTAGGGCTGATAAATAATAGACAAAAGCATATACATGCACCTGAAATCTAGTCTTATTTATTTATTTCTTAGTTAAGTAACACGATCTCATCTCTTGAGGGCTATATCATGTTAGCACTGTAGATATGATAACATAAATCAGGTTGTTTGGCATCCCACTTCTAACCACAACCTGCAAGAAAGTGGTACTTAACTTTGAACAGGCATTTACTAAATACTACTAAAATATACAATACTTTGTAAACTTTTTTTTGTAAACTACCGACAGAATGGAGAGAAGGGCCGGTTGAAGAAGGAGCTAATCTCACTAGCCAAATTAAGAACGACTATGAAGGAGCAAGTCTTTTGAGGTAGACTAAGAAGGAGATCAAACAAATGCTATTCCTGACTTCACTCCTTGAAGTATGTTTTCCTGTAAAACTATTTGGTCACCTTTCATGGTGAAAAGCTCCATTTAGCCCAAGATGGGAACAATTTTTGCCATATGTATATGCTGTTGGCATCCTTCACAAGCCAGTTGTACAATTTAGTAGGCATGTTGAAAAGTGTTCTGGAACTTCAGAGGAGCAGTTTCCTGTAAAGTGACAGCTGCTATAATGCTGGGCAAAGTACCCTGCAAATGAGAAACTTGTAACTAGCATATACACTAGAAAAGCTTCTCAGACTTTCCTGATGGCTGACTCGTAGATCTTGGATGAAACATGATTTTTTTGGTAGAATATGAACTACATAGGCCAAGTTAACAATGACAATAAGCATGGCATGTGCCCATTTGTGTAGCATACAATCAAAACAGAATTGAACCTGGATTACACAAACACTTTGGGAACATGCACATCATCCAAGTTCACATCTTACCCCAGCATATTAGAGAAGTGGTGATGATAAACACTTTAGTAATTGATACAAAGATGATAATCAATTTCTTAAACATCAGAAGAGCTTCAGCTCCCATCCAAAAAGCTGATGCAAGTGTAAAATATAAAATCAGTATGGAAATTGCTGTGCAAACATTTCCATTTTTGGTTTTATCACTTCCAATAACAAATATCAATAGCATGAAAAGTAAGGCAATGCACAGCTGTGCATGGAATTTGCTGGTATCTCTTTCCCGTAGCTTCCTGTATAACCAAGCAGAACAGACTCATGTATTATACAGCACTGTTGTGCATTACAGCAAATTCAATATGTGCTATATTGATGACTCAACTCACTTAAAGACCAGCATTGTAATAATTGTTAGAATTAGACCCACAATAGAAAGGGATGAACCAACTATAGTCAGATAATGAAGAATCATGTTAACTTCAGGGTTTGTAGGGGCATTGACATTCTGAAGGGCCAAAAAAGAAGCAAAAAACACGAACATATTATAACATGTAAACATACAGCATCAGTAGTAGTAATAGTATATTATAATGTGCTGTAAGTATACAGCAGCAGTAGTAGTAATAGTATATTATAACATGTAGTCATACAGCAGCAGTAGTAATAGCATATTATAATAAAAGTATACATCAGTAGTAGTATAATGTGTAGATATACAGCAGTAGTAGTAATAATATTTCTGTAGATATATAGTAGCAGTAGTAATAGAATTTATGTGTAGACATATCAGTGGTAATAGTATATTATAATGTATAGATAATCAGTAGTAGTAATGGTATACAGTATTATAACATGTAGATATACAGCAGCAGTAGTAGTAGTATATTATATTGTGTAGATATTCAACAGTAGTAGTAATAGTATGTAAATATACAGAAGTAATATAATAATGATTATAATGTGTAGATATACATCAGTAGTAGTACTAGAAATAATAATAAAAAAATTCAATAAAAAATCCTAGTTGGTAGAAACTTCTATACTGCATTTATAAAAATAAAAATTGAGTCCCCAAATATAGGTGCATTAACTTTTGGTGTAGCTATTCCTGTTCCTCCACTGCTTAGAGCAATATTCCATAATAATGCAGTTAAAGAGTTCAAAATAGTGACGTTTTTCTCAGTGCGTGTTTTTTTAAAACTTCAAGCACTTACAAGGTGGGCTCAGTTGCACATCTGAATTTGGATTCTAGATCATAAAACTTAAGTCAATGTTTCTAGTGCATGTATTTAAGATGTCTTGCCAATAATTACCATTAATAATGGAGGCCCACCATGAAAAGATAATATATATTTTTGATAATCCTTGTGCAACACGGTTAGCTGAACAATATTTTGCTGGTGTCAATGCATAGCTCATGTAATTGATAGCTAAGTGTCGGTGGCTTTTTAGAAGAGTGGGTGACAAAAACGTTTTGTAAAATTAGCAGTTTAAATGCATCATAGGCTATATAAACTACATTCAACAGCAGTTTGATTTTTTTAAATTGCTAAATGAAATTTACTCTGTGGTCTTGTTCTGTGTGAGACCAATAGCAGCTGCTCTGGCTATAGTTAACTTAGTAGCTATAGACTTCACATGGTTTTGCACTGTAGGACTGAAAGAGCTCTGTAGGTAGCTGGTTTATTCTTATAAATAGTCTACTAGTTAACTTTTCAGTAAGGCTTTTTATAGTATCTAGGGTTATAAGTTCCATAAACTTGGTGTATTGAAAATTATAACTAGCATACAAGGGCTGCTCACAGGTAGTTTTTGGGTGGATAACTAATGCACATTAACATAGAATAGGTTGCTGTCTAGGGAAGTGAATAATAGCCTTTTACAATTCATTTTTTGGTTTTCTTGAAAACAGCATTGTCCTTCTAAAAGGTAGAGACCTATGGCATTCAAAGAACAAATAAAAATAAAACACACATGCATGGGAAGTAGAGGACTGAATGGTCCTTGAACATGGCCTATTTGTTTGAATACTAGGTTCTCCTTTTAATAGCAAAATGTCTCAAGGAGACAAGGGTAATCCGAGAGAAGTCAGCTCTGTCAGGCAAACCAAAATGGATATGGAGATGACAGGTAGGAAGAAAAGCATCGTCAGAGCTAGATTCAGGAAGAGAGACTTCACAGCACAGTTGGTAAGAGTAAGATAGGAGGTAATCACTGATCAACTGCAGCAGCTATGTGTTTGCTAGCAGGGATGCTTCTAGCCTATTCCAAACACCGCAAATTGCTGAAAAGGAGAGGGAAGTATCATTGATGGCTTCAACAAAAGTGATTGGCCATAATGGCTGCCTGCATATGAATGTGTGTCAGTGATTAGAGGCAACTAGATGTCATGCCAGCTTAGAAGCACTCCACAGAAGAGTGGTAGTATCTTGGCTAGTTATCATACCATCAAGTATTTCTTGTGATTTGATTGGACAATCACTGGCTTGATATACCCTGCATCCTACCCTCTGCATGATCAAATTCATCCATATCTGGTTAGTAAAGTATTACGCATGCGTGAGTGATCTGGTTGTCTTGTAAACATTATGGCCTTGCTTTGTCAGGTCACTTTGCCACGACCTAGCATTGTTATGTGTTCGATGTGTCTTTGTTTTGGGTGTGATAAATTTGTTATTAGGCTTGGTTTAGGGGAAGATATGGATTATCTCTCATGTTGGAGCTTGTTCAGGGTGAGGCACATACCCAATCTTGCCTAATAACTAATAATAGTATATGCACACATAAAGGTTAGTCTTGTTAACTGCATATGCACAGCCGATTTGTTTGCTCTTACTTATCCACTTGCAAGAACATTTATTGTTGGTTGGTGCACTGGCCATACACACAAAATTCTATGTTTACAACTACTTATTTTTGCACATTACTATGTGTGTACAGCTACTGATGTTTCACATACGTGCACTCAGTGAAGAAATCCCACTTACCACCAAAACAGCAAAATTAGTCAAATGATTACAGTGACATATAACTACGCCATTCTCTTCCTTTGCAACAAGTTCACAGCCCTCGGAGGTCCAGTTACCTCTTGTTGTACTTACGCCCTTTGTCGTATTTACACCGGTTATTGCACTGAAGTTCCATGACACACACATTGGATTGGAAAATGCCTAGAACACAATGATTGTAATGTAAATTTTTGCTCTTAATATAATTATACTTACATCACCAGATCGAGATCTTAAAATTTGAAATTTTATTACTACTGGTTCACTGATATTAGTTGTGTTTTGACCAGGTATTGCGAATCCCAAAACTTCACTACCGATTGTGAAATTGTAGTCTGATACATTTGCATCCAGTGGTGGTATAAGTTGAAGCAAGTTTGAGGTGGGGTAAAATGTTAGCAGATACCTAAGATTCCCACCAAATTTCTTAATCAGGCTTTGTGGGATAGTGATTGAACTCTCCACAAAAGAGGAGTTAAACGTGTTATTTCCTAAAACAATACAAAGAAAACAAAACCAAGTAAATAAAATAATGTGGCATGCGACTTTTTGTCTGAACATTTAGTATGTAAAAAGTTACCATAATTTGGAGTAAAGATTTTATTTTCCTTATCAGCTGACTCAGTTACATTTACCTAAGACCGTGAGCACACAAGCACGCACTATAACAACTCTGTTATGATATGATTGTGTAATATTATTACACTCACGATTGCAGCAGAAACGATAAGTTGATCCTGTTCTAATTCAAATTCAGTGAAGTTATTTCCTATAACTAGATTGGAAGCAACCGTTTCAAAAGATTCCACCATACTAAATTTATAGGTTAAAAAAAAGAAGAAAAAGTCAGTTAGTGCTCATGGATCAAATCATTTGCACGTACGATGAAGAGCGTTCCATTAAAACATCTAGTGGCCAGGCAGATATATCATTCAACACCATTGCAGTGTTTGCAGTTAACTATGGAAGAAAAGTCACAGGATAAAATTAAGTGATCAAATTTTCTGATACATTCTTACATTTTTAGTTGCATTAAGTTTCTCATCTGATATCAAATCTCCAATTTGATCATAAACCTTAGCAAGAATCTGCAAATTTCCAGTCGACTGCTCATCTTCATCTTTCAGGTCCTTAACAACGTCTACTATATCTTCCACCAACTGTCCAGCAGTTGAAGGTGTCACGTTTCTCTGCAAGGTAAAACATGCATTAGCAATGGAGGCTTGATACTGGCTGGATCTCACTACATCATTAATAGTTTTACCATTCCCAACTGCCGCAATGTAGCTGTATCCTCTGAGGCACATTGGCTTCCATCATAGAAATCCCACTGAAGGTTGGCCATACATTTCCGGGTTGCCCTTGCATTGGTGTTGTCTTCATCTTGAGCCCCGAAGCGACAGTTCAACTTCACTTCGTAACTGACCATAGCTTCTGTCCAATAGAATTGTCCTCTATTATCAGGTGACTGAAACACTTCATAATTGCAAAATCCCATCTCTGCATCATAAATAGTAAAAGCTGTTGGTTATGAGTTTTCTTCATACTACTGACAATATTGTGAATAAAAAAAGCTAGGTCGACTGATTTTTCACACTGATATAGGCCAAGTGCATATATAACACACTTCTGCTGAAAATTCTCCTTTGTCATTAACTTGGTAGAGGATTAAATAAGAGTAGCCTTTAACTCTTTAAGGCCTATATATAAATAATGAGACACATGAGTACATTTTATTTCATCCCACAATACAGAAACATCAAGGGTGTTTTTTTAAACCATTTTCATCATCTCTTGTGGGCTTAGCTCTGTTGATGTGCTAGTTCGTCTCATGAAAACAAAGTAAACGAAGCACTTGGAGAACTTTCTAGAGTATTGGCATTTAGGCCCAAGATTGCTGCCATCATTTTGGCCAATATGTGGTTCTACTTTTTTAAATGATTAACTGAGATTTGAAAAATGCACATAACTTCTAGCATACTAAATGAATCCCAATTTCTATGTATGTTTGTATGTATATATGTGTGTATGGATGAATTTATGTTCGTGTGTAAGTATGTGTGTGTGTGTATGCATGTATGTACTGAACACTAGTAATCTTACGTGAGATATTTAGGTTATAAATAGAAACAAAATTTAATCTTCCAAATTTATCCTGAAGTGCTCCAGTACTCTCACGTAGTCTTTCATAGAGAACACTCTCCCCAACAGGTTGGTCACTGATATTGCATGCCACTCTGATCCAGCTATTCATCTCATCCATCAGACATCTAATATAAGTTAATAAATATTCTTGATGGTGTAATATTATAGAATAGGTACTCACGGTGTCACATTTCCACAGGCAGCAGTCGTCCGTCCCTTATCCGTTATGATTGTTTCCAGCAGTACAGTTTCGAAAATTCATGAATTAAAGGTACAGACAAGCTCAGATTTGCTTCAATGACTCTATACGAAAATCTAATATAAGCTTCTTCTTTTATACCCATTAGTGCTATAAATTTAAGAAGTGCAAATTAATTTTAAAAAATTAACAGACTATAGTGCTATGATAAAACTTACATATTACATTAACTTTCAGGAATACAGTCGCATTTTTATTTCCATTTTGAGCCTCACATCTATAGTTTCCCTTTTCCACCATCTTAATCCCAACAGAAGCCCCTAGTGTTGCATTGTCTCGTGTCCCCAGATACACTACATTATTATTGACTCTGTAGGCATACAATTGTCCAGGTTCTTCATCAGGTACTTGGCTAGGAATGCCAAGATCAACCTCTGGAACTTTGACGTATTCTAATATGGCACCATTATCATCAATATATTGCCACACTATGATATTAAAAAACGTACCCCCATTTTCGGAATTTTTTCCCCAAGTTACTTTCCCTCTATAAGTTCTATTTGATAAACACTGCACTCTAAATTCTCTTCCTTCATCAACAGAAACGTTGTTCATCTCTTGCATGCTCAAGCTATAGATAGTAACATCGGGCTCTTGTGCTGTTGAAATGCCAAAGCATAATAAGACTTCAAAAACAATAACATAATTTGGTTCACTTACCAATACAATCAGTGATATCATCATTTGGTAAAAATCCCATTGGGCACTGTACAGGATCTGTGTTCTAATAATCATCACATAACAATAAAACAAGATGAATAAACTGGTAACTCAAATGTGTATCCTTGTATGCTATGCTAAGTGGTGTCCAAGTAGAGTGTGGGTTCATCTTTAGATTGCCAACTACAATCATTAATGATATTCATCCACTGGATTACACTTTCAGAGAAAGCTGCTTCCTTTAGAGGTGTTGTATTTTTGCTGGATAGCAGCAACAATGAATGATGAGCATGATGCAGAAAATTAGTATGATAATTTTTTAGGAGAGTGAAGAAAAAAACTATGCTAATGGATAAATAGCCTTCTAGAAGAAATTAATCCCTCAGATGCATATATTGCCACACAGAAAGAGTACCTTCAAGGCATGCAATCTGGTCTGCAACAACTGTCAAAAAAATCATCCCACTGTCTATCAGGAAATCATGACAGTTCTGACTGGTTGAAGTATGGCATGCAATGCTTGTCTTACCACATTCTGCTGGACTAGTGATTAACTCTACTTCTCACCTATTTATATTTGTCACTTATCCACTTTAACTATACTGGTAACTGATGTTGTTGGCTAAAGTTTGCTTTTTCATAAGTTCACTTATTGTTCTGCTAGATAGCTTTCCATTGATGCATATTAGTAGCCTTTTTAACTTTAACTATTCCATCGAGCTAATCTTACCTCTGCACTTCTGTGGGCAGTATCCTTTTCTTCTTCAAATGGCACACTTGTCTGTCATACACTTGCTTCTAAGGTACCTCGCTAGACACATGCACACAGCTCACATCTAATTACTACAGTCATAAGTACACTTAGCTCATCTCTGTTATTAACAGGGATCTCTTGGGAAAGAACAGCGGCATCGATACGCTATTCCCTAACAATAGTTATCTAACATCACAACACCTTAGACAGCATGCGGTATCGCTATCAAATATGAAACTTACAGAAATTTCCATCGATAACCCTGCAGGAATAAAACTCAAGCTACATCCCTCCCTTCCCCATCCCAAAAAGTGGTCTTGTGTCTTCAACTATAGCTGAAAGAATTTGGCATGTCTAGAAAAGTACTATTAGAGTCCCAAGAGTACACTACATACCACAAGGACTCCAAATGTGCTGAGGTGGTTGCACTGGCAAACAACAATGCTCCTGTTCCTGTGTGTCATGTTGCATCCCTGATTATTCCAATTTCCTCTTCCTCCTACACATTCAGATGAGAGAAGATTGTTGTATTAAACTATTTCATAACAAGATTTTTTTTCTCTACCTGCGACAGTTTTATCCCAGAACACACACATTGGCAGTTGCGAAAGCTAATGAAAGACCATTAGTATAGTAGCAAAATGATTGTTTAGAATGACTTACCTCACTGTGGAGCCTTAGTACTATGGTGATCACACCATTGAATTCACTAGCATTGCCTAGAACTGTTGCAGATATCGTGTTAGATGCTACTGCAAAGCTCTCTGCTGTCTTGTTAACCAGCGGATATAATACAGATGATGAGAAAGTTGAAAACACAACACCTACATCAGAATCAGATTTATTAGAAAACACAAAGGGGGGTAGCATTATGACTGCATAATCTCCTTGATAATTGGTAGCAGAACCTCCAAGAGTTACTTGAGAACCTGGTATATTGAGAAATATATATCACCAAATTTTTCCTCGAAAAATAATGGAGAAAATTAAACCTGAATTATGTCCAACAGAATACATTACTCCACTTTCTACAAGTTTAGGCCAACGCATCTAAAGAAATAAGGAATTATTATGTTATAATAAGATTGGACACACCTTAAATACTGTGAAAGTAGTACTCCCTGACTGAGATGTAAAAGTGTCAGTTATATTCAATACATTTTGTTCTAATTTTCTTCCTTCAGTATAATCAGATATGATGCCCTCAATCACATCAGCAATTCTGCACCAAGAAAAAGTTAAAATCAATGGTTAGCAAATGAACAAAACATTGTCATACTCGGCGGATGCCACCATCAGAACTTCAGGATTCCAGGTTTGTTGTAGAGAATCAAGGACATTAGTCAACTCTTGCACTCCATCGGAGGGAATTGAGCACTGCATGAAATATATGTTGCGATGGTTAATTGTAGTGAATATGTAGAGCATTGCACATATAACACACCATAGAATTCTGACCACACCCATTACGCAGTCGTTGCAGATTCAGGACTATCGATTCCAAGTTGACCTCAGACTGATCTTGGGTATCATTAGCTTGTGTAGTTGCAGAAAGCAATCCATTCACTATCCCTAGAACACTGGCTTGGTCAATTGGAATCTAACACAAATATAATATAGGCACAATACCATACCAAATTTAATTATCCACATAATACCATAAAAGTTCATAATTATGTGTCTATTACTTTCCTAGTGATGTGTTAATGCTGAGATCTACACTTTTATTTGTGTATTTTATTCAGTTACTGCCTTGCGAACAATTTTAGAATGGCTATAATTATACATGCTGCTGCTGTAGCACCTGTTGTTAAGCTACCTTGGTAGCTGCTGCTTGTGAAGCTACCATGATAGCTGCTGCTGGTGAAGCTACCATGGTAGCTGCTGCTTGTGAAGCTTCTGTGTGGTAGATGCTGCTTGTGATGTCTCTGTGGTAGCTGTGAAGTTTCTGTGGTAGTTGCTGCTGCTTGTGAAGATCTGTGTGGTAGTTGCTGCTTGTGAAGCTTCCATGATAGCTGCTGCTTGTGAAGTTTATGAGGTAGCTGCTGCTTGTGAAGCTTCCATGGTAGTTGCGCTTGTGAAGCTTCTGTGGTAGCTGCTGCTTGTGAAGCTTCTGTGGTACCTGCTGCTTGTGAAGCTACCATTGTAGCTGCTGCTTGTGGAGACTAACCTTCCATTGCTCTCTAGGTCTAGATCTTATTTTTACCTCCTTACTTTTTTGCAGCTGCTTCTACTTCCAAATAGATGTCAGTGCAATGTTTACAATAAGAAGTACTAACAAGCATGCTTGAGTTTCCCCCATTCCAACATGAAGCTCTGGAGCATGTTGGAAAGGGGATCACCATTGGTGCATGGGCATACATTTAAAAAAACTTAGTATATATTTTCCCTTTTGTGTTAACCCTTCAAAGCAAAAGCAGCATCAACATAACTCATCCACACTGACTTTTTTTAATAGAAAAAAATTAAAAATAAAACTCAATTTACTTGTAGAAAAGCAGCTGTGGTTTTATGCGTTGGTTATCTCTACAACTCTGTGAGGACAAATGTCTGAGAAGCTCGCCTGATAAGCTACTAAAGTTTCCACCCAGTTTAGACTAGACAGGCATGCAACTTAAATGTTAAAAAGAGCACTTGAGAAACTCATACTTTATGACACTTGAAAATATATGCCAAAAATTATGTGCTAATAATTGCACTATATCTGAACTATCATGCATGCAGTATAGGCGTACGTTCGAAATGTTGGCCAGCTGAGATTCTGTAAATGTGGCACATTCACTGTAGTTACTTGGGACCCACTTTCCTCTAGGATCACATGGCCTTCTAGCCAACTGTCCTGCTAAACCAGGTATTGATCCTCCATACTGGCAATTCATTGTCAAATTTAGTTCAGCATTAATCTGTAGCCAGTTATAATTGCCTTGTGAGGTAACTTCTGTATCAACCGGACAAAATGAAAAGTTTTATAAAACAATAGTTATATGTCATGGAGGTCCATTTTACCTTGACAGCGCACATATACATCTTCAGAGTGTTCGCATTCTGTTATACCAATGGGTGCAGTCTTGTCACACTTTTCGATTCTGTCATTATTATCATTACAAAACAGTGTACTCAAAAAAATAGGTCCAGTTACTGGCACAGAAATGCCATCACGTTTATCTAGCACCTCAGCATCTGTGACAAGGCAAGATTTGTGTAATGGTAAGGACAAAAAAAAACACAACACTGACCTTCTCTTTCAAAGGTCATCTGAGAACACACAACACCAGCATCGACTTCCGTGAACTGGATGGAACAAATGCTACCCCAGGCATGATTAAAGCAAACTTCTACTCGACCCTCACGAACTGTCAGGCCATCCTGCAGCCTGATATCTCCATCATTGCAATCTTCAACTTGAACCTTGAGAGCTGGTTGGAGACATTTAATGTAACATAGAGCAATTTAACAGGAAATAAATTACCTTGGCATACAATATAAGCATTTTTACGTGGACCACATTCTTGAAGAGTCGTATTTGGATGTAAGGATGAACATTGAGATAAGGAGATTTCAATTCCAGTGCAATTTAAATTCGGTATAACTGGGTTGATATTCTGTGATGTTGGAATTTCAAATTTTTGACCTCCTGTCATAGCTCCTAAATAAAGAATTTGAAATGATGTCATCAGGGATATTATTAAAATATCTAGCTATAGTAAGAGGTACCAGCTCTTGAAAATCCTAATTGATGGCAAGTGACAGAGGCATCAGCCGCTGAGAAATAATCTTCACAAATTGGATTCCATACTTCTTGCCAACAGAATTCAATTCTACCTACTGCTAGTTCATCATCAATATAGTATGATGGATCCTGCAAATCGAGTTCAGAGTAGTAGGTCACTTCATCCTCTATTATGATTCTAACTCTGAAGTTTTCACATAGAGCTGGACACAATTTGAAAAATAACATTAATTAGAATCACTCCCCCAAAAAGCACTAAAAAACTCTCTAACCTCCACATTTAACTCCAGCATCCTCACTGTGGTCACACACACTTGATGGCTCTCTGGTAAGGGTGGAACATGCCAGAAGGTTGCGTTCTGTTCCACGGCAATTCAAATCACTTAAAACAATAGAAATGTTGTTGGCGTCTCCATATTGTGCAGATGACCTCCGGATAGCTAGCACATCTAAATGGTAATTGACAATAGTACAATTGAATTTAGAACAACAATATCACTTTTTTTCTTCTTTCTTTTTACCATCTGAATTTGCTCGCAATTGCCTACAGACAACTTGTGCATCAAATCGATCCCATCGTTTATCACAGACAGTACCAAATGCACTGCCTCGACACACCTCAACACGTCCTTCAATGACATTACTCCATGAAGCGTTACACATTGTCTCCATAATCGCTGAATCATTAATGATGGATTGACAAGTTTCCGTCTGATTCTGGTTTAGGGCAATGATAGTAGTGATGTTATTGTTTGAGTTGATCAGTCTGCTATCACCTTCAGCACAACCTGATGGACACAAGCACTAGAATGACTGATACAAGTAACACAAAGGTGATAAAAAATGTCGAGGAAACTTGATGTCCATGTAAATAAATTTCTTGTGATAAGCTTGTCATAGTTAAGCTCATAACAACAGAGTATTAATTTTCCATTTTCATGAATAGTTATGAGCACCAAAATGAACTCAAGTGCAACAGTCACTCACATTTTGCAGTACTGTACTATGAAGAAGAATAGTATAAGAAATGTATTGAGTGGATCATCACTCATCAGCAGGTAATTGAATGGGTGCAAAGTTAAAACTTAACTACTACTACACACTGTATGTGTTGGAGCTATCATCAAATGTTCATCAAATAGTACGTTTGACTTACTGCAGTCCGATCCATTGCCAACATAACCCAGGAAACATTGGCACTCAAAACTACCTTCAGTGTTCATACACAAAGCATTTACATCACAAGCTCTTGTAGATGTGCCCAAACACTCATTCAGATCTGAAGAGAACAACAGTTGTTGATATCTGACCTCGCAATCACAAGTAAAATTTCCTTCAGTATTGTTGCACATGCTAAATTTGCCACAACTTTTATTGTAACACTCATTAATATCAATATAACAAAAACAGCAAAAAGCAAATGACAATATTTGTGGTTATACTCTATTAATATCCACTGAACTGAAATAAGTACCTGTGCAAATTTCGTTGACGTTTTGGCGATCATAACCAGATGGACAATTACACATAAAACTGCCTTCTATGTTGGTGCATTCTTCACGTAAACTTGCGCTGCAATTATTAAGGGAGCTATTCTTGCATTCATCAATTTCTAAAAGAATGATAATGATGATGATGACAATGATGTCGATATTATTATTGTTGTTGTTGTTGTTGTCGTTGTTGTTATTGTTGTTGTTGTTATTACTATTTATTATTATTATTATTATTATTATTATTATTATTATTATTATTATTATTATTATTATTATTATTAATTATAACTAACCTATGCACTGCAACATGTCAGTCCCAAGTTCGTATCCTTGCCTATTATCGCAGGAACATAGAAAGGAGCCCATATTGTCAGTACAGCTATCATTACAACCTCCATTGCTGTTCATGCATTCATTAATATCTGTAACGATCATGTAATAACAGAATAACATTATGAAAGGGTAAAAGTGGACAATGTTGACCATTACTTATTGAGGCAATGAAAGATTATATTACTTTCGCAATTGAAGCCATTGCCAGAGAAGCCTTCCCTGCAAGTGCACAGGAAACTTCCAATCTGATTTTTACAGCTTGCATTAGCATGACAAGGACTTGATCTACACTCATCATTATCTGTCAAAAACAATAGGCACTGTTTGAAACCATGATGAAATGAATATTATGATGAAGCATACCTGGACATAATACACCAACATCCTTTGCATGTGTACAGTCAGTAAGTCCTTGTGATCTACCACTTTTGCAGTGCAGCAAATTGTTCTCCATGCCTCCACATCTTAGAAACTCCAAAAAAATAGGTCCGGTCCCCTCACCAAAGGTAGCATCTGTCAAAGCTGTTGGTGTTCCAGGAGGTAACACTGAAGAAAAGAAGTCATTATGCAGTCAGCTGTATTTAAAATCATTTCATCCATTTAACATACTATTTAGTAGTCCAAGATCTCTGCAAACAACAGTAGCCTCATCCGAACTAAACCCATCCTGACAGATTGTACCCCAAGCATTGTTTATGCATATTTCAAGGCGGCCTTCTTGAGTATTAGATCCATTCACTAGCCTGACAGCTCCATCCATGCAAGGTTTAAAAGCTGTGCTTTGATCATCTATACCAAAATTTCACAAGTCATATGATATAATCATAAACTTTATAGCCTACATTTTGCTTACCCTGACAAACAGCAGATGCAGTTTCGCATCGATTGTCCGACACACTGACAGAAGGACGTGTTGTTTCATTTCCAGTACAAGCTACTTCAGATAGACCAGCATCTGGAGGATTATTGGTACTGAATAAGTTCCCACGTAGTCCAATAGCACCTAAATAATTAAAAGTAGATGACATTGAACTGAGTATATGAATTTTGTAGACTGTAATTTTTTTAAATTATGCTCTATTGTCTCCATTAGCATTAGCCCTCGGGCCACAGTTGACGGTCTCATTTGCTAGCTGGAATTTTCTGCATGTTTAAAGGTACCCTAAGGTGCAGAGGAGAGCATGCAGTATGCTTTTAAGATACACTCTGTTCATATCTGTTACTTTAATCTCTACCAAAACACCTCCATAAACAACAATTGTTTTAGCATCAGTTAACAAAACAACCAAAAAAGCATTTTAACTGAGTAGGCACTCCCAATGAATGCCACACGCGATGATTGGAAATATTGCAGAGCACAGCCTAGAGAGCATCATGTATGGACATCATATCTCCTGAAGATTTTCTTGTTACCAGGAATGAAAGAAATATTGATATTCAAGCAAGAGGTTACATGTCATGACTGGAACCAGCAGATGCTTTCATCAAGAGGAGTGATAGGTTGTTGGGCACCCTTGACAACCACCATGCCAAATTCAAGTGAGTCTCCAATCCATGTGGGATGTACCCACTTATCTGATTCTGGAGTTTATACACTCATGAGTGCTGACCACATACATTACTGTATATAATAGCTGAGATATCCCACTCCTCTGCGAGTGCTTTCAAGCTGGTGTGCCATCCAGCGGGCCTCTAAACACACACCTTCACACAGACAGACATAACTATTTATTATGTCACTTTTCCCCCTTGCCATTGTGGGGAGTGTTTTCGAGTTCAGCATCTAGAGGTCTCTAAACATGCACATACATAGACAGACCTAGCTGTGTGTTATAGATACTCAATTTCTGGGGACAAACCCATCAAAGACCATGCTGCAGTGTTGTTGTTTTAAATAGAGTAGTGCTAGAAGCAAAGTCGCTAGAAAACTGTTAGCATCATGTGAGCTCTAATGTAGCTAGCACAGTTTTGCCAGAATGCTGTCACATTTTTTGTTATTTGTGTACTGTTGTCATGAATGTGAAAAATGCATGCACATGTCTATATTGTCTCTTAACAAAATGGCTGAAGATCACTACTGCTGTGCCACTTTTTGCAGTGATGGCTTCCAGAGAGCTTGGAACACCACATGCCATAAAAGATCTAATTATGCGTCATGGAAAAACTTAATCTGCAAAGAACGATAAATAGAAAATTACAATAACCTTCTCAATAATCAACTTAAAATTGTATTCTCTCGACGTTTTGATTAGATTCTCTAATGAAGGCTAGTCAAAATGTTGAGAGAATACAATTTCAAGTTGATTATTGAGAAGGTTATTGTAATGTTATTTTGTCTACTGAGAGTTCATTGAAAATAGAAAAATGTTCCACTTTGACGGTTACATAACAATAGATAGCAATTGAAATAATATGTTCTGCCACTGCATGTGATTAAGTGAATCGAGTTGAGCCTAAATAACATCTTCACTGTTTTCCCCAAAGAGAGTCCTCTGGTATTCACTAGGAAGCCAAGCCAGCTCCAAAAACCTAAGGTGGTAAAAAGAGGACCACAAAAGCCATGGAAAGTTGTTGGGGTTTGCTCCCCTAGCAGCAGCAGCTACAGTTAGCAGCACCAGCTACAGTGGTGGAATCGAGCTCTGACACTGATGCAGAGCTTCAAGCTTTTCTGTTGATGAAGCAAGCAGGTGTGGTACAAAACACTGCAGTACAGAATCTAGCTAGAGTAGAGTAAGCTACACTATACCTGTCTTGAGGAAATGCCACATTCTGAAGCCATTGCAGCTACTTACTGATAGGAGTCTTTGTAATATGGTACACAGTGACACCTAACTATGGAAGTAAAAGAGAAAGAAGCTCCTGCAGCAACGACAATATATGTGATGGGATGGAAAGGGTTGATAGACCAATGAAATGCAAAAATAGGAATTATAGATATCTTCCAAAATGCAACTTTGGAAATTGAGCTTAGAAATAAATAAACTATGATGTATAACTAGAATGATGTGTAATTAAAATGATGTCTAATTAGAACGATGTGTAATTGGAGCTTTTACGATAGACCATGTCATTTCAGTTGTAAGAATTTTTTTTTGTGCAAAGTTTGAGCTTCATAACTTCAAAACATTGCAATTAAAAATGGACAACACACACACACTTTCTTTTATCTACCAACACAATTATCGGAACTTAGTGCAGCAGCTTCAATGCTGTGTTTAGGCATGTATCCACATAAATGCTTCCTTTTTGTTGGCAATGAAATTATGTAGCTCAAGGTGAGAATGCATTGGTTGTTTTAATATCTAGCCTATGCCTCTGCTTTAGCTTTTGTTGCTCTTGGTTCTCATGTTCACCAAGCCCAGTAGTTTTGTCTAAGTCTGGAAATGTTCTTCATTGCTTGCTACATGTACCTTGCCAAATCTTAGATCAGAAAAAGCAGCATAGTAGATGTCTGCTATGTGAAGGACACTGACTATAGTATCATCAACTGATAAGGATTGTCAAGTTCGGTCAATTAACACAGTGAGCTATTTCAACAATTGCCTCTTCTTACGTCAATATAAACTACTCTGTGCAGCACATAATTCTACAAGTGCACTGGCTTTTATTTTCCATCCAGGCAAGCACATACCATATCTTGAAAGTCCAAGCTCTGTGCAGACCACAGAAGCATCACTATTATTCCATCCGGAATCGCACACAGTTTTGAAGCTGCCATTTACACAGACTTCTACTCTTCCTTGTCTGAGTGTGTCCTTGATGAGCACAGTTCGCTCTGTGTCATTGACTAATCGGATGTAGCCATTATCACATGAAACTACAAGGAAAGATAAATAGATCCTTACAAGTTATCTACCTCTAAAACATATAAGCAACTCTATGTGTATTTACCTCCGCATATAACTCCTGCATCTTCCGTGTGATCACAGTTGTTTACTCCTAGAGGGTTATGGCCACATTGAAGTAAAGAAGATTCCCATCCAGTGCAGATGATGTTGTCAAGCAAAATGTCACCAGTGCCCACTCCATACCTACTACCAGTACTTCGAATGGCAAAATGTTCTGGAAAAGAAGCAAAAATGCAATGCACTTCTGACATATTTACTGTGTGTGTCATTCGTCTTACCATCTCCACTTATATTTAACTGCCGACATATAACCCTTGCATCCTTGAGGTCCCAGAGGTCGTCACATATAGAGTGGTAGATGTTGTCGGAGCATATTTCCACTCGGCCCTCAGTTTGATTGATGCTAGGTTGAGTTCCATTCATCAGGAGAACATCACCATCACTACAATCTAAAATAAACAGAGCTCTGGCTTATTACTATAGCTATTGTATTTTAATGGAGATTTTACATATCTTAGCAAAAGGTAGGGACAATTCTGCTCTCTAGTATGTTTTCAAAAGGTTAGGATAATCCCACTCTATTGTGCTTTCAAATATCTGTGTGTTTTCAAAAGGTTAGGACACACCTGCTCTCTACTGTGTTTTCAAAAGGTTAGGCTAGTGTGTTTTCAAAAAGTTAAGACAATCCTGTCTCTAGTGTGTTTTCAAAAGGTTAGGCTATCTTGTGTGCTTTCAAAAAGTTAAGACAATCCTGCAATCTAGTGTGTTTTCAAAAGGTTAGGTGTTTTCAAAAGATCCTGCTCTCTATTGTGGTTTCAAAAGGGTAGGAGAATACCACTCTCTAGTGCATTTTTAAAAGATTAAGACAATCCTGCTCTTTAGTGTGTTTTCAAAGGTTAGGCTATCTTTTGTGTTTTCAAAAGGTTAGGAAAATCCTGCTCTCTAGTGTGTTTTGAAAAGGTTAGGACAATCCTGCTCTCTAGTGTGCTTAAGGGGTTAAATTGAATGAACTCCACATCTTACCACATGACAAATAGTATTTTATTAACGTGAATACATTTGTACACTGTGAAATTTAAGTAATCTTTGATTACCGAAACTCCATGTTGCTATTAATATTAATAGTTTTGCACTAAACATACTGCAATTTCCTCTTCTGCCACTCCCATGGAAGCCCCTGTTACAAGTACATCGAAATGACCCGAACTCATTGGTGCATTTAGCACTTTCATCACAGTCGTCACTCTCCAATGCACATTCATCGACATCTGAATCAGTTAACATCAATACAAATCAACCCAGCAATGAAGAGAAAGAGTTTATGTAAATCTACCGAAACAGTGAGTTCCATTTCCAGAATATCCCACACGGCAAAAACATGAGTAGCTTCCAACCAAGTTAGTGCAATTAGCAAATTCCGAACACAATGACAAAGACTGATCTTGACATTCATCAACGTCTACAAAAAGACAAGGCAGGTAAAAATAAAATTGATAGAAGATGTATCTAACTGTGGAGGCCCTTTGCAGGAGACACCGTCACCAGTGAAGCCCTTCCTGCACATGCACATGTAGCTGCCTGTTGTGTCAGAGCAGGTGGCATTCACATGACAGTCATGTGTGTCCTCACTGCACTCATCAATATCTGCATTGCAACAGCACATTATAAATACTTGCTAATGCAAACTGAAAATATAAGAACGAGATATAAAAATTAAAATTAAATATACACTTTTAATTATAACTTACTTGAGCAGTTGATCCCATTACCACGATATCCACTATTGCATGAGCAAGTGAAACTTCCTTCCGTATTTATACAGTCACCATTAACAGGATCACAATTGCTTGTATTCAGAAAGCACTCATCAACATCTATATATATATAATAATAATGATGAAGGAATACACATTTACAATGATATTTCTGTTACATAAATCATTATTGTATAAGTGTATAGTACCTTCACAGTAAAACCCATTGCCAGTATACCCAGAGTTACAAGTGCATAGGAAATCTCCAATC
Source organism: Cladorhizidae sp. MBARI D1340-BT2 (assembly GCA_028752905.1). Classification (NCBI taxonomy): domain Eukaryota; kingdom Metazoa; phylum Porifera; class Demospongiae; order Poecilosclerida; family Cladorhizidae; species Cladorhizidae sp. MBARI D1340-BT2. Next base: position 19,730,300 of record JAQNBH010000005.1, on the reverse strand, counting down.
ATATTTTGACAGACAGCGTTGCTGCTACAAATTGTCGAGTTAATACACTCATCAAAATCTGAAACAAAAGGTTATAATCATTAACATATGCACAGACATTGTTCCTTCATAGTCAAGATGAGTGAGCATTGTTTTTTTTTGTTTTTTGAGGACAAATATATACCAGCACAAAATGTTCCATTTCCTGTAAAGCCTTCTCTGCAGGTGCATACATAACTGCCATTGGTATCTTCACATGTTGCATTAGTATGGCAGTCATCTATTCTCTCAGCACACTCATCTATATCTGTATTATAATTTAAATAAGCATAATAATAGAGTATCTCAATTATCAAAGGGCACCAAATATTCCTACTTTGGCAACTGGTTCCATTTCCTCTGTATCCAAGATCGCATGAACAATTGAAGCCACCAGCAGTATTGAAACAGGTAGCATTGACATCACAGTTGTGTCTTTCTGGCCCCTCAATAGTACATTCATTAATGTCTAAAATAATGATAAGTTAATTATAATTGGATGGATGAATAACAGGTATAGCTCTCTGTGAGGCATTACTGTCATACCGGTACAATTGAATCCATTGTTCTCCAACATAAATCCTTGTCTACAGCTGCATTGAAAACTCCCAACACTGTTAGTGCACACTTGCTCACACTCTCCATTCTTAAGAGCACATTCGTTTATATCTAAAATCAAACACAACTTAATTATGAATTAAAAAAATACAAGCCTGCTTTTATACACACTGTTGCTTTATGAAAATGCTTTACCTGTACATCTCACACTGACATCTCGAGAGTGAGTACAGTTGTGGATGCCTAGTGTAGAGAAGCTATTGCACTGCAAAATATCTGTATCAGTAGGATTACAGTCAAGCTCTTCCAAAAATATGGGTCTGTTGAAGTCTGCACCAGTAGGTCGAGTAGGCACAACAAGTGAAGCTACAAATAAATAATAAACATGAATGTGGTTAATATTTGAATGCAATATATCCTTACCACTTCTCAAGAAGCCTCCAGCAATGACACACACAGTGCCAGCATCATCTTCATCAAATCTTCGGTTGCAGACTGTCCCCCATGCTTGGTTTATACAGACTTCCACTCTGCCTTCAGCAGTGTTGTTCATCACTTTCATGTCTGCTAGCCTCACACTTCCAGTTGAACAATCGTCGTGAACAGTGTTACTTTCTTGGCAAATTATAGCTGCATCTTCATACTGGCCACAACTTTCTAAGATGCCAGTGGTCACTCTACAGTCATTCAGCTGCAGTTCATCACCGCTACAGTTCAGGGAGGTAACCACAGCAGAAATTCTCTCTGCTGAAAACTCTGCATTTGATAATGCAATGGCACCTGAGAAAAGAGAGTTTTCATGCAAATTCACTTCGCTACCACAGTTTAGAAGTCTATACCATAGGGAGAGAATCCAAGCTGTCTGCAGACTACTGACGCTGCTTCATTTCTCCACACATCATCACAGATGGTGCCATAGCCATCTCCAGAACATACTTCTACTCTGCCCACACTCAGCCTGTCATCAATCAAGAATTGCTGGCCGATTGAAGTGACACAGTTTTCATTATCAGATCCAGAGCAGATTCTGACATCTCCGTCATTACATGATGCTACAATGGACATGAAAATAAAGCTCATGCAATCAATAGCAATGGCACAGGTCAGCATGGGGGAAGTGGGAGGAGTTTAAAAAAAGAAGGTTGTTCACATCCACTTTCAAAATTTAAGTTGGTTAGTGAGAAGGTCATTGTATATTGTCTGCAACAAAATTGACAAATTGCATCATGGATTCACCTCCACATCTCACACCAGCTCCATTGAAGAGATTGCAGTTATGTTCTGCTGTCTGGTTTCTCTCACAGTCCAAAATAGATGACTCATTCCCATTACACTGAACATCATCTAGAAATATTACTTGAGAAGATACTGGAAGGCCTAATTCTCGCTGGGAATCTAAAGATAACAACCAAACTAAAAGTAGAACAACAACACTCATAACCACTCTACCATTGCTGAATCCAAGCTGCAAGCACACCACGAGAGCATCTTGCCTGTCCCAGAAGTCATCACACACTCCTCCATATGTGTTGTTGATGCACACTTCCACATGACCTTCAGACTGTGATGCATTTCCAATCAGCCTCACATCACCATCCCGGCAAACTAAATTCACAATTATTGTTTGTACATACTGATATATAGTAGTACATATGGAGACCTTACTCACCGCATTTAGATATAGACAACTGGAATCCCTCCTCACAAATTAAGGTGCAGTTGAACCCATCGCCTTGAAAGTTATCTTGACATGAACACTCAAAACTTCCTTTAGTGTTGTCACAGGAGGCTCGTTGATGACACGGATTGCTCAAGCATTCATTCACATCTAAGATTGTATTATCATGATAGAATATTATATTGATGTGGGTGAAGAGTGATCCACTATGGTATTCATTTACCAGTGCAGTTGAATCCATTACTCTCTAGCATGTATCCATCATCACATTGACATTCAAATGAAGGTTTGTGATTGACACACTGATGTTCACAGCCACCATTACCATTGATGCACTCGTTAAAATCTAGAAATATGTATTAAGACACCCATCGTAAAACTGCTAATCTTAAAACACACATGCACACACCATACACATAACTTAGTAGCATGGTTCAACTAACTCTCACCTGTACAATTGACCCCCACATCGTTTGAGTGGGTACATGTATGATATCCGATTGGTGGTAAAGCACAATCAAGTAACTTCATCTTGTTATTACAACGAAATCTTTCCAAGAAAATAGGACCACTCCCCATCCCAAATGGGCGAGATCTACGAAATGCAAGAGAGCCTACAGAAATAATCACATTTGTCAAAAACAGAGAAAGAAATTCCCTTGTTGGACACAAAAGGGAAAATGTACCATTAGTTTTATATGGCAGTTGTTTACAGATAACTGTGGCATAATCCTCAGAGAACAAGCTATCGCACACGGTCCCCCAAGCTCTGTTGATACACACTTCTACTCGGCCTTCAAGAGGATTACTTCCATTGACAAGTTTGACGTCACCATCAGAACAGTTTGCACCCTCAGTAGTGATGGCCTGGCAGATCACACCGGCATCAGCCTGTTGTAGAGAACAGGTTTGAGACATCACCGAGGAATTACACTGAAGTAACTGGTTCTCAATACCAGTGCACTGGATATCGGACAGGAAGATATCTAACACATTCTCTGCATAAAAACGTCCGCCAACAGCAATTGAACCTACAATAATTGATAAACATTTACTAACTGTGAATACAATTATAAAAACACACACATCTGTAAACTATCATTTTTAAGCTTCAGCTCTAGCTTGTAGCAAATTGATGTGCTTATTGCCAACGTACCAAACTGAGAGAAGCCAAGTTGTCTACAGACTATAGAAGCATCTATGTTATCCCACGACGCATCACAGAGGGTACCAAAGGTGTTATTGATGCACACTTCTGCTCTGCCACGTGCGAGCTCGTCTTTGATAAAGTCTTGCACTGGTGGTTGATCGGTTAGCATCACATCATCGTTAACTATCCTCACATCACCTTCCACACAGGTTACTACAATACATATATATAGTGTATGGTCAATGCCAACACAATATCTTGTAGAAATAACCCTTCAGTAACTTACTCCCACACACAACTGCAGCATCTTCAGTGTGATCATAGTTGTTGGCAAATATCTCATTGTGAGTACACTGGAGTAAGCTGTCCTCTCCTCCATAGCACACCACATTATCCAAGGTGATCATCCCAACTCCACTGCCATATACACTATCTCTTCCACTCACTGGTGCTCCCATGGATACTAACATCATAGAAGGAGGTTATTACACTTCCATTTGCAGTGACAAAACTTACCATTGAATGTTGCACACACAACTCTAGCAGCCCGTTCATCCCAGAGGTCATCACAGATGGTGCCATAGTTATTATTATAGCATACTTCCACTCTTCCTTCAGTTGCAACTGAAGGCATGCTACCATTCATGAGTCTCACTTGACCGTCACTACAACCTGCACAACATAAACAAATCTTAGATCCATGAAAAAACAGTTATACTGAGAACGCACTGCAACGTGTTCCACTTCCAGTATATCCAAAGTTGCATGTGCACATGAAACTTCCAAACAAATCCTCACAAACAGCATTAGTGTCGCAGTCATCAGCAGACACTTCACACTCATCGATATCTACAACAATAATGGTATATTTAATAAAACAATGCTAGCACATTAGCTACTAGTGGCAACCTTACTTGAACAATCTATAAATCCATCACCAGAGAAGCCAGGACTACAGTCACACAAGTATGATCCATCAGTGTTGGTGCACTGGGTGTTATTAACACACAAGGATAGGCCCCTGCGACACTCATCGATGTCTGTAGGATGACAACAGAATGCTATGAATGTTAGTCGTCTTATAGCTCTACATGAGCCTCACCATTGCATGTTGATCTGTCTCCATCTAGCTCATAGCCCACAAAGCAGTCACATATAAAACTACCAAATGTATTATTGCATAACTGAGTGCAACCTGTGTTGTTTGTGGCACACTCATTGATATCTAGAATAGAAGGATCTCAGTAATAAAAGTTGGTTATACATAGCTGGTGATTATACCATTGCATGTGGTTCCATTGCCCACAAATCCATCATCACACGAGCAGTCATAACTCCCAATGGTATCAATGCATGTGGCATTGGCATCGCACAGTGACGTGTCCTCACACTCGTCTATGTCTGCATAAACAAGATTTCTTTCACTGACAAGGCAAGGAAGTGGCCAAGTCTATCCATGTGACCTTACTTAGTTTGATGTCATACAAAACAACAGCAGCAACTACTGCAATAGATATAAATGAAACTCATGGTGACGATGCTTACTTAAGCAGACGAGTTGTCCATCTCCCGTGAACCCATCCAGACACTGGCGCTCGAAACTTCCCTCAGTATTTGTGCAGCTTGCATTGCTGAGACATTCAGTTGTCGATTCACACTCATTGATATCTGCAAATGCATAAAAATTGCAGCTAAGCCTGATTTTTATTATTATAATTTTTTTAACAATTTCGACGTTATAAATTTTACAGTGTGGTGATCACAACATTGGATGGTTCATTCCATTAGAAAAACACTGGCCATGTTGTTCATTTTCATCACGGACTCAAACAACAAAATAAATTTTCCTCAAGCTTTCTTGCAATCATCTCTTATATGAATGTGGGGAGGAAAACTTGACTAAAGGCATTTATTTATCATTGGGACTTGGTTTAGCACCACCCACCAAGCTCCTACATGACATAGATAATGAAACTTGGGCAGGGAAAGGGTTATCACGCTAATGGATTCTCGAGAAGACCATATTTTTTGTGCATTATTCGTCTCATACATCCTTGTTCATTTAGTGCTTCTGAGCATCACCACACATGTCTCCTCACCACTGCAGTTCACTCCATCACCACTGAATCCATCCAGACACGAGCATTGAAAACTTCCAATAGAGTTGATGCAAGTAGCATTGGGGTGGCAATTGTTAGTGCTGCTGACCAGACACTCATCAAAGTCTGTGCAGAAAAACACATTATCACTTATTCACTTGTTTGCTCCATAATTATCCCATTGACCACCACGTGAGTATAGTCTAACCAAATACGCAAAGCGCCAGATTATTTAAATCTTCACATGCCCAGTAGCTGAGCTGGTTTGAAGTAGTGCTTGCCTTCTCTTTCTTTGTTATTGTTTCAAGCAAATGGCGTCTATCGCAACTGGTATCATGGAGGCTGGTTCTTCTGTCTCTAGATGTGCTTCTAATGGAAAGAATACACTGAAAACTATGCTACACTCAGGAACTGCTCCAAAACCCTTCAGCATGAGGAAGAAGGTGCTCCTAGAAGATAGATTTCTTTCTTGGCTGTAAATTTACTGCTCTACTTTTGCTAGCTTACCTCAATAGAGCCAATTTTGTCGCATAATAATATCACTTAATTGTCTAAGAAAAACTTCTAGCTATAACCAATCATGGAGGTCAAAGGACACACTCTATAAAAAAAGGAAAATAAATGTTTGTATATTCTATTTATATACCTGAGTATATCCCAACTGAAACAAGAAATGTCAAATCTGATGTATCAGCAAACTTTAAGTAAGTACATGCAGCTAGATGTAACCATACCTAAACATGTTCCCTCTGTTCCTATGCCGGTGTATCCTGTGTTGCAGCTACAGTTAAAACCTCCATCAGTGTCATTGCAAGTTGCATTTCCATCACAATTGTTCAGACTATCCTCAAGGCACTCATTGATATCTAGTTTAAAATTAAAATACATCTCACAGAGTTTGCTCTGCATACATTCCACCTACAAATGTTAATATTTACACCATATATGAACTAGAAACACGTATATAAGCATCTTGAGATAAATGGAGGGGGGAAAAACAAAAAAGCATGAATTGTGTATGTATTTTAGCCTGAGGCTCCACGGAACAAAACTTCCGATTGCATTCTCTTGCTACTGCCCCAGCCCTACCAAGATGAAGACCTAATACTGAATACATTATTATGTCGTCTGATATTGTAATGCTCGGATTGTGCTATGGGAAAGTAGCCAAGAATTTATTGTATTTTTTGTATGTTCCCTACAGATTCCCAACTTGTGAGGTTTATATAACCTGACACTCTGGACTTTTGTAAATGGTACAACTTGGAAACAATTCCCTTGAAGATGGGAAGCAAACGACGCTAAGTATGAGGTCATCAGGAAGAACTTTCTGCAACAAGTTTACTCTATTTGATCCTGATTTATATAACAACAACAACAACAGTAGTAGTAGAAGTATTAACAACAACAATAATAGTAGTTGTAGCAGTAGTAGTAATAATAATAATAAAGTAGTACTAGAAGTAATAACAACAATAATAGTAGTAGTAGTAGTAGTAGTAGTAGTAATAGTAATAATAATAATAATAATAATAATAATAATAATAATAATAATAATAATAATAATAATAATAATAATAATAATAATAATAATAATAATAATAATAATAGAAGTAGTAGTAATAGAATTAATAACACCAACCAACAATAATAATAATAGTAGTATTAGTAGCATTAGTAGTAATAACAGTAATAAGAAGAATAACAAACAACATCAATAGTAGTATTAATAATAATAATAATAATATAATAATAATAATAATGATGATGATAATAATAATAATAATAATAATAATAATAATAATAATAATAATAATAACAATAACAACAACAACAACAACAATAACAATAATAATAATAATAATAATAATAATAATAATAATACATAATACCTAAACCTATGAACAACCACTTGATACTTATAATTAATTTGGTCTGAACAATTACGTCATAAATGAAAATATTGGCGAAAAGATCACAATATTTTCATATAATCATAATACATACTTGAAGAATTATAGCAGCAACTGTTCTATTGTAAACCCTGGCAATTAATTACGTTGCCTCTATAATAAAAGAAATTATATCCTAAGACATACTTGAACAATTCAATCCATTGATGTCAAGCTTGTAGCCAGATGAACACGAACAGATGAAGCTACCAATAGTGTTAGAGCAGGAATCTTCACACCTTCCATTAGTTATTTGACACTCGTCTGTATCTGGTTGGGAGAAAATTAATATAGTTGCTCCTATTAGATATTCATTGCACATGTTTAGTAAAGGAATGCTAAAGTTTGTCTAAATAGACAAAAGTACTCAGATGAATGACCTGGACAGAAAATTTGGATTTCCCAAGTTAACTCTTTGTAAGTAAGTAGAACCATGGCAGTGACAGGCTTCTGAACTCAGTAAATAGGACAACAAAGACAGAGACCAATAGGACCATCTCTCAACCATCAACTTGTGATGGCTTTTGTAGAAATAGTAGTAGAACTGAAGAGGTCTCTCTCTAAGCCATTAATGAAAAACCAGATATTTTAATGGAGACCAGACATTTTTGCATACTTCATGCAGAATCTATCGAAACAGAAGTAAAGCTTTGAACGTATTGTGTACATCTGTAGCTTAAAAACATTCATTTATACTATCTTGAATTTATCAGGAAACGATAATATAATGACCAACTTGTAGGATTATTTGTATAGAAATGCTGGTAGCCCTGTAGTAGTTACCTGCACATTCCACCCATATATCCTGAGTGTGATCACATGATGTCCGCCCAATAATTGTACCGCCACGACTACAGTCCAAAAGATTTGTTTCCGAATTGGAGCAGGTTAGTTGATCCAGAAAAATGGGTCCACTCACCAGAAATGATCTTGGAGTAATAATTCTGGCCCCTAAAACAAAGAATTATGCATTAATCTTTTTCTTCTCGTCAATTAAACTGCTAGAGCATCTAGCCAAAATATCAAGAAACAAATTTTAAGTTGATTATTGACAAAGTCATTATATTCTATATTAACTGGGAGTTCAATGATACAACTACTTCTACTTGGGAATAATAAAGTTAATTGTTAATAAATGTGAGATGTTATTCCCCAATAAGTGATTTTTTTTAGAGTGAAAGAACAATGAATGACTATCCTACCTCTTCCTATATTCCTTCCTCTTATGATAGATAACATCTTTTCAGCAAATATAAGGCTTACCTTCCCTCTTGAAGCCCACAAGCTGATCACAGGCTACTTGTGCATCAACACCACGAAATGAATTATTGCAAACAGTTCCCCAAGCATTGTTGATGCAAATCTCTAGTCGTCCATCCATGGTTCGGCTGTCGTTGTTCATCATTCCTCCTTCAATCCTGATGCTTCCATCCTCACAGTTCCCAGGAAGTGTTGACAATGCTGCATAAGTATGATCAAATTGAGACCAGTACCAAGCAATTCTGAAATATCTAGCAAAATGCATACATTGACAGACTATTCCAGCATCTTCTGTTGCTCCACATTCAGTTCCACTCTGTGTATTGTGACTACAGCTGAGCAAGTTGAGCTCTGTACTATTACATGCGATATCAGTCAGTGCTATCCCTGCCTGACTCTCAGAAAATTCACCCCCAGTGAGAGCCACTGCACCTGAAATTCAAACAAACATGTGTACTATAATTCTCACTGAAAAATAAAATAAAAGTGAACATACCATAAGGAGATTGTCCCAACTGCCTGCAGGCTACAGAAGCATCCTCTTTGTCCCAGAAGTCATCACAGATTGTTCCATATCTGCCTCCTAGACAGATTTCTATTCTTCCAACAACAAGTCCATTCTTGTCATAGAAATAATCACGGTACATTGTGTCATCTAAATAGTAGGCGTCACCTTCACCCACAATTAGTCGAACTTGCCCATCCATACATTTAGCTGAATAGACATAAAAAAGTGAGGAAAGTGTCAATGATTCTAAGTCTCGGAGAAAAGTCTTACAAACATTCCATAAACATTCCATAAACGATTGAACATAACAAGGTACTTCACCACAACTGCACATTTTTTTAACCAGGGTTTAATGGAGAGCACTCGCTATGTTGGTTTCATCCCTATTTCAAAATGGCAGATGCTAACCCGACAGAAAAACGAAAACTCGCATCCCAACTAAAATTCTCATCAGTATCTTTTTAGCTGCTTAAATGGTGCTTTCAACTGATATTAGCTCCAGAAACTTCAAGCATACCATCCTTCACTCAGGTATATAATTAACCAGCAGACACCCTAAAAACTGTAGAAGGTGTGGAAAAAAATCTTGAAATTCATCTTCAGGCATCCCTATATATATGTATATATATAGTTCCTATGTCTATCCTTTTCTCCTCTCACATAAAAAAAATATATGATAAATCCAAAAAGAGCACCAGAATATTCCAAATGTTTCAATGATTGCAAAGTGGGCATGTGGTGAAACATATAGTGTCCTACAACAATAAACCTGAGTTAGACTTCCATAGAACTCTGCATAGTTCTCCACCACTCAACTATGTATAATATATAGACCTACCCAATAATCAACATGAAATCGTATTCTCTTGACATTTCAACTAGATGCTCTAGTCTTCATCCTGATGAAGGATAGAGCATCTAGTCGAAATGTCCTGATGAAGGCTAGAGTATCTAGTCGAAACATCAAGAAAATAATATTTCATGTTGATTATTGAGAAGGTTATTATAATGTTATTATGTCAACTGAGAGTTTATTTAGAGTTTATAATATATAGAGGAGAGAAATCTTTTTTTAAACGAACAGAAAATTGTTGGATTGACAATGATCAAAGGAAACAAGACTGTACCCATGTTGACCACAACTAGATGACCCTTTTCCATGATTTTAAATGGTAAAGGATTATCTAAGTGGTTGTGGTCAACACTTAGTACCATCAACAGGTAAACCCATGTTCTATTCATTTGCATGTGTGCTATTCGAGGATGTGCTCTATTGTATAAAAAGGACTAACAGACATGCACACAATAGTTGCACGAGATCTTGATCAGGTGACAATTTTAGGGTTCATGCTCCAGGTATTGTCCTCTATTCTAGTTTCCCCTCCTCTTCCTCATTGTCAGCTTCATTGCTTATGAAGAGATCGCCATAGTCAGTCACACCTACCTCTTCTTTGTGAAGCTAGCCATCTTGCTGGCAATAATTCAGATAGCACTTTCTGCTACTTACCCATACCCAGTCTTTAAACAGTGAATGCTGTCTTTATGTGATCCATCCGTCTCGACTGAAATGCCGCCATTTTTAAAGAATTTGATTATCAGTTTAGTAGTGACAGATTGGCTAGCTTTCTTCAACCTCTCCAGAGGGCATTTTCTCTGCAGCTTTCCTACTTCAGCTGGTGAATGGTGTAATTAAGGGTGCAGTCTAATAAAGGAAATACAGAAGCTGTTGTTGTTATTAATAACAATATGCTGCTATTGTTCATAGTTGTTTTCCTCTCGATGACCAATCCACCTAGAGCAACTAGAGTGCATTCAATACCATTACGAACATCTTGGGTACATTTTCATTCCACTGCAGACTAAATGGACATGACCTCATATACGCACTATGTATGACTTTGCAATGTGCATTGTAGTACATACTCACATCCACACCGTACTCCAGCATCTTCGGAATGATCGCAATCATGCTCCGATGTAAACCTGCACTCCTGGAGTCTTTTTTCAGTTCCATTACAAGCCAAGTCATCCACAAAAATATCCCCAACTCCTTGGCCAAAAAAGGCAAGTTTTAGGGAGTGGGCATCTACAAGAGTTGATCATTGCAGACCATCTAATTTATGTACATTCAATGCCATAATAATATACCTGATATGTTGTACCCCAATTGTCTACAGGCTACTCTTGCATCCAGTGCATCCCACTGGTCATCACATACAGTCCCATATGAATTGTTCCTACATATTTCAACACGTCCTTCTGTGGGTAGTGTTCCATTGACCAGTCTTATGTCACCATCACTACATACTGCATGAAGAAGACCAAGGAAGCATTAATGCATGCAGCATTCTTCATATGCAGGTGACTACTTTGTTAGCTTACAACAGCGGCTGTCATTGCTTAGAACAAATCCACCATTGCAAAGGCAAGTGAAGCCGCCATCAGTGTTATTGCAGAAAGAATTCTCCACACATGTAGTTAAGCCATTGACACATTCATCGATATCTGAAGAATTGTGCAGTAATAGAAATACTGAGACACAAAACTGATGCACAGATAAGTTGAATACAAATATATAAATATACATGCACATGTCCACATCACCATTAATATTCCAATGGGGGCGCATTGTACATGTGACTAGACACTACTTCTACTAAGAAAATGGGTTATTTAGAGGGGGTGCTTATAATGGTAATTGCAAGAAAACTAGCGCTTAACTTTTTAGGGAGAAATTTATAATTGCACAATTCACATATGTCCCCAAGTTATATTTAAAGCTGTGTGATGTAGTAATAGCAAGAGTCAAGGGAGCCTTCCTCATGGCTTGAGGGCAAGTATAATTGATAGGATAACAATTATAGTGGGCAAAACACTTGAAATATTTCTCTAGCATGCTAGCATTTAGATCAAAGGCCACAGCAGCTTTCAGCTAACTGGTACCTTGGTCTGCTAAGCTCTAGTGCCAAGTAGGCAACTATTTCTCTCGGGATCACATTCATTCACTTGCTGTCTTCAGGTGGAGCTAGCCATATGTATGACTAATCACTGGGTGTTCTTTAGTCTTTATGCTTTTTGTCGAAGATGGAAATAGTTCCCACTGTAAACCTCGCCATTTCAGTGACTGCAGTATTATTCCAGTGTAGAAGGGTTAGATAGAGCCTAGCTAGCCAACAGCTTGAGTTATATTTTATCCTGCAAGCTTTAGTGATAGTTGTGCTGGTATATCCCTAAAGAGCTAATATTCGATGCTTTTGTCTATGTGAATAGATTATTCTTTGTTGTAGGAGAGCTGTAAAAACTGTCTTTAAACAGACATACCAGCTTGCATGCTAGAGCTACTGCACAGTAACAGAAAATAGCTAGCACCAGTCGAGATATCTTTAGCCAGCTAACTGAATAGGAAAGCTTCCATTATGGATTATAAGTTGGACAGCTACTCCATTATGGATTATAAGTAGGACAGCTACCATACACCAACAGGAAAGCTTACATTATGCTCCGAGTCCCATTTTGCTAGGAGTTCTCCTCATATTTTGATAATTCATCAAATTCTTCCTGCGCCCCTCCCTATTTTTTGTTATTGATTTTTATTTCGCTTTTCTTCACTTAAACAAACTTTCCAAACATGAGATATTTCTGAGCATGATATAATTTCCTGGATAGGAATTTAAAATGCAACCATGTCATCTCAAGACAAGCACAAACACAAACACCTCACATCTGCTAGCCCTAGACTACTTGGTAAGGTGAACAACATATAGGAGGGATAAGAGAGTTCATAAGCCATCTGAATCTCAAGGGATCCTGAGTTTAGTATGGCACATGTCAGCATCATAGCACTGGTTTAGCTGCTATATGATTGACATGCATTAGCCTTTTCAGAGGAAGGTTAAAGAAATGCTAATAGCAATGGAAATCCACCAGTCAGAAAATCTTAAAGGTTTTTAGAGAGGTTTGATACACTATAGAATTCTTCGAGGAATGTCATTCATCTGCACTCGCAGCTCATTTTCTAGAGCTATTATAGCTCACTACCTGTGGAAGATAGGATGCCACAGTGAAGCTTGGCATACAATATAAATACCTGAACTAACCACAAGAAGGTATATATATGTGCCCACGTGTTGCCCAAGCAATGCTTTTGGAATCGTGGAAGGAGATCTCTTACTTTCTCCTTCATCCAGGTTGGAGCCTTTACAATTCTTGGCGTTGATAATCATTGCCTCTGCCATTTCTTTGCTTTCAATTTTTGTCTCCCATAAGAGTTTCAACAAAGGACCAGTTGGAAAAACCAATTTATAGGTGCTCAACAAATACCAGTGCTTATACTACATCACATGATCTGTGCTAATTTGATTGGTTAATAAGGCGCATAACCTACACTTTTAACCGCATGTAGTTTAGCGCATGCGCAATGTAGTATAAGTAAGATAGCCTATACTCCAACTCGCGGGTTATGCGCCAGTGTAACCTACTCGTTTGCGGTTACATAGACGCATAACCCACTCTTTTGAATAGGCTATCCTATACTTAATATCTCATCAGTACAATGTATAAGTGCAAAATTGGTAAAAGATTGAAATTGACAGTACATGCATGTCACTTTTTCACCTTAGCAAGGACTGCAAGCTTTACCATCTATGAACTAAACATTTTCCACCTTAGCAAGGACTACAACTGTTCCAAGCTTTACCACCAACTATGAACCCACCTTAGCAAGGACTACAACTGTTACAAGCTATGAACACACCTTAGCAAGGACTACAATTGTTAAAGCTTTACCAACTATGAATTAAGCACTACACTTGGCTCTTACTCTGGTTGACAACAAGGGTGTCTATATTAATACACTAATTTACCAATACAATTGCGTCCATCAGGATTGACGTCTTGGTAGCCAGGTAGGCAGTCACATGTGAACACTTCAATCTCCACAGTGCAGTTAGCATTGAACACACATGTTCTATTAGTGGGGTCTAGCAGGCCACCAGATGGACAGTTACAGCGATAGTATGAAATCTCATTTACACAGATGTGACTACAGTTCCCATTATTGACTGCACATTCATTAATATCTGCAAAATATAACATTAACATACTCCAGGTTAAATTTGATCGATGTACATGTCTCTTGTTTCATACCCATGCACTGGATGGACACATCATCTTTGTGAGTACAAGATCCAGATCTGAATCGACAAGCAAGTATACGCCTTTCATCTCCATGACACTGCAACCTCTCTATGAAGAGTGGTCCACTACCAGGCAAGCCATCGAGCAACTTGGCACCTATATTACAAAAAGTCATTTCCATTCTAGCTCAACATGAGGTAAGAATAACTTACGTTCAAAAGGTACAGAGAGCTGGTTGCAAATGACTTCTGCCTCATCCATATCAAATCCCTTATTACACACAGTGCCCCACGCTCCATTGAAACAAACTTCGACCCTTCCTTCCAGAGCATTAGTGCCATTAGACAGCCTCACATCTCCATCCACACAAGCCACTGCTGCAACCTCTGTGTCTGTTTCAGTTGATCATAATTGATAAACACAGTTCTAAACAATCAGTAGTGTTACCTTGGCATGTAACAGTGGCTATCTCTTGAGATATGCAGCTGGTAGAGTTCACAGTAACACAGTCAAGTAGTGTGGTTTCATTTCCTACACAGTTCACACTGGTCAGGATGGTGTTTGTCGTTTCAGTTCCTCCACGTCCACCAATAGCACCTGCAGAATGAATAGAATAATAGATGCCAAATTTCCATTCCTATAATGAACTTACCAGCAGCAGAAAATCCAAGCTGTCTGCAGATTACGGAAGCATCACGATTATCCCAAGAATCATCACACACACTTCCAAAAGCTCCATTCAGACAAATCTGGGCTTCTCCAATGACAAACTCAGGGAATCTATCATATCCTGCTTTGGAAAAAAGGCGAACCTCTTCTTCTACACATGTCCCTGCATAAGCATGAAGCACCACACATGGGTGGTATTTACACCGTCACGTTGCTACTAGTAGAATGTGCAGCAAGTACAATGCTACATTTCCTTTAACAGAAAAAGTTTAGTCCTACCTCCACATATGACACCAGCTGCATCTGATAAGTCACAGTTGTGTTGGCGAATGCCGCCATTAGGGCACTGCAACAGGTTAGCTTCACTACCTTGGCATGCAACATCATCAAGTAGGATGGGGAGGGAATTGGTGCCAAAGATTGTGCCATCACGAATAGCAACAGGATTTCCAACTGCATAACAACATACTTTAAAGTACATAATGCTTTGTGATATAATATTCTTCACCTTTGCCAAGCTGTCTGCAGACTACAGAAGTATCTCTTTCATCCCAGTGATCATTGCAAACTGAGCCATAGACATTATCAAAGCACACTTCCACTCTCCCAGCACTTGCAGAATTTTGTGTTCCATTCATCAATCTAGCATCACCGTTGCTACAGACTTTTTTAAAGGAATTAAAAAAATTTAATATGAGACAATCAAGGAACACATTAATATACTCACGACATGGTGCTGTGCTTTGGTTTCCAACTCTCATAAACCCAGAGTAGCAGTCTCCACATGTAAAACTACCATTTTGATTGAAGCAGTCAGAGTTGATACAGGATGTGGCATTCAAGGAGCACTCATTTATGTCTAAAATTATAATAATGAGATGGGCCATTGAGATTTCACCTTAGAGGGATTAGTTAGGCAGCTGACACATGCATGCTAATAAAGGGGACCAGTTATGCCAGTGGCAGCAGTGGTCTATTTATGTCAGTGGTGGTAGCAGCAGTGGTCTAGTTATGTCAGTGGTGGTAGCAGTGGTGGTAACAGCAGTGGTTTAGTTATGTCAGTGGTAGCAGCAGTGGTCCAGTGGTAGCAGAAGTGGTCTAGTTTTGTCAGTGGTAGCAGCAGTGGTTTAGTTATATCTGTTGTAGCAGCAGTGGTCTAGTTATGTCAGTGGTAGCATCAGTGTTTTAGTTATGTCAGTTGTAGCAGAAGTGGTCTAGTTATGTCAGTGGTAGCAGCAGTGGTCTAGAGCAACTACTATTTGCTACACCTAGGCAATCTGAGAACAGAGAGGCTACTATATAGCTGGCATACTAGCTCAAGTAGAGGGGAATTCCCACTTCATAATAGAGTATTTGTTATTTATTTGTTGTTTTTTATTTTTTTATTTCAATTAAGCCTATTAGTACACATTTCAGCATGATTCACAAATAAAACAATTAACCATATATATATACAGAACTCTGGATTTTTATCTTTTTAAATAATAATAATAATAATAATAATAATAATAATAATAATAATAATAATAATAATAATAATAATAATAATAATAATAATAATAATAATAATAATAATAATAATAATAATAATAATAATAATAATAATAATAATAATAATAATAATAATAATAATAATTAATAGTAGTAGTAGTAGTAGTAGTAGTAGTAATAATAATAATAATAATAATAATAATAATAATAATAATAATAATAATAATAATAATAATAATAATAATAATAATAATAATAATAATAATAATAATAATAATAATAATAATAATAATAATAATAATAATAATAATAATAATAATAATAATAATAATAATAATAATAATAATAATAATAATAATAATAATAATAATAATAATAATAATAATAATAATAATAATAATAATAATAATAATAATAATAATAATAATAATGGTATATAATAATGATGATGATAATGATAATAATAACAATAATAACAACAACAACAACAATAATAATAATTATTATTATTGGACCTGCACATGTCCAGCTTTTTTTAAAGTTTGTTTGTTAGTTTGCTGTTTGAGGGAGGGAGGGGGGGGGGCATTTTAGGGGGGGAGGGGCATTTTAGGCTTTAAAAAAAGAAGTTTGATTGCAACTGCTATCTTCCGACATCTCTTCCAGCCCAATTTTGCTGAGGAAGACAGCACAGACACCTAGACCACTCTGAATCCTTTAATCCTTGAGAAAGGAGGTATTTCTGATGGGTAATCCTGCTACAACTTTCTTGTGGAAATAGTGTGATTTAGTTTAAGCCAATTCTTAAGCCAAACTTGTTGCTTATTGTACATTCTAATGAGTGCGAAACTAAATTTCATGAAAAGATATTTATAATAAAACAAGGGGGGCAGGAAGAAAGAAAAAGTGCTGACTGTTTGAATTGCCACTCCTCCTTGATTAATGTATGGGAAGCCCACCAGAAAAACATGGAGGAGAGCATGCAGGAGAAAAGTGGGGAAATAGTCAGACATGTATTCCACAGCATGGCAAGAATGTGACCGGCAACAGAAAAGCATAGTCAGAATAGAGGAAAGAGATACTTGTCATCGAGGTCAGAGTGAAGAGCATATCACATGACTGCAGGTAATTGTGTATACTGCATTAGCTATGAAGGCATAGCTAGAGTGTATATCCACAGGCAAACAAAAGGTCATGTCTGGCAAGGTTGTTCAGCTCACTACAATGCCATGCTAGAGCTCAACAAATGATAGGACCGGAGACCTACCAGCACATACAAATCCAGTCCCTGAGTAACCCTCGCTACAGGTGCACTCGAAGCTCCCATTGGTATTAGAGCATGTGGCATTTCTGTCACACTGCATGCTCGAGGAACACTCATTGATATCTGTGAATTGAAAATACATCGTACTGATCACACACTTGGTAGCAAGGTAGGTAAACTGAAGAACTTACCTTCACACGTCATCCCATCGCCAGTATAGCCCTCATTGCAACTACAGAGAAAGCTTCCTTCAGTGTTTGTACAGGAAGCGTTGACATCACGGGTATTCAAGGTATCGATGGAACACTCATCAATGTCTGATTAAAATTAAGGGAAGATATTACTACAAAATTTCATATCTTTTTACAGTTTGCTGAATCAAATCATACACTTGAATATTGTGTGTCTACTTTTACTTCCATTGGTATATATATTTTACTTCCATTTGCAATTATATTATATATATTTTACCATTAAATATTTTTTTAATTTCATTTGCATTATTATGTATATATTTTTCATTTGTATATATATATAAATTTAATTTGTATACATATATATATTACTTTCATTTGTGTATTATGCATATTATATACACACATTTCTTTAAAAATTCTTCTCTGCTTGCTCATTTTCCTCACCATTTTCTTCAAGTTTGAGGTATGGCTAACTTAGTGCACACAAAAGAACATCAGATGAACTACAGAGTGAGTTTACTGCCTTTTCCAGTCTCCCTACTTTTCTTCAGGGCTTGAAAGAATTCCAGCTGACAGGGTTTTATGAGCCCTTGATGCCAAGAAAATCTGCTAAGCTGTAAAGTGATCTCTAATACTCATCTGTAGATGGTCCCTCATGTGGCCATGGGCAAGTGCTGATGAGGCTGGTCCCCCCTCAGGTCGCCATGGACAAGGCCTGATGAGGCTAGTCCCTCTGTGCTGATGTGACTGGTTCATCAGGTGGTCATGGGCAAGTGCTGATGAGCCTGATCCCTCGGGTGGACATGGGCAATTGCTGGTCCCTCAGGTGGCCATGAACAAGTCCTGACGTGGCTAGTCCCTCAGGTGGCCATGAACAAGTGCTGATGTGGCTAGTCCCTCAGGTGGTCATGGGCAAGTGCTGATGTGGCTGGCTCCTCAGGTAGCCATGGGAAAGTGTTGATGAGGCTGGTTTTTCTGGTGGCCATGGGCAAGTGCTAATGTGGCTGGCCCCTCAGGTGGACATGGATGAGTGCTGATGTAGCTGGTTCCTCAGGTGATCATGGGCAAGAGCTGATGAGGCTGGTCCCTCAGGTAGCCATGGGCAAGTGTTGATGAGGCTGGACCCTCAGGTAGCCATGGGCAAGTGCTGATGAGGCTGGCCCCTCAGGTGGCCATGGGCAAGTGCTGATGAGGCTGGTCCCTCAGATAGCCATGGGCAAGTGCTGATGAGGCTGGTCCCTCAGGTGGCCATGGGCAAGTGCTGATGAGGCTGGTCCCTCAGGTGGCCATGGGCAAGTGCTGATGAGTCTGGTCTCAGGTGGCCATGGGCAAGTGCTGATGAGGCTGGCCCATCAGATAGCAATGGGCAAGTGCTGATGAGGCTGGTCCCTCAGGTAGCCATGGGCAAGTGCTGATGAGGCTGGTCTCACGTGGCCATGGGCAAGTGCTGATGAGGCTGGCCCATCAGATGGCCATGGGCAAGTGTTGATGAGGCTGGACCCTCGGGTAGCAAGTGCTGATGAGGCTGGCCCCTCAGGTGGCCATGGGAAAGTGCTGGTCCCTCAGATAGCCATGGGCAAGTGCTGATGAGGCTGGTCCCTCAGGTGGCCATGGGCAAGTGCTGGTCCTTCAGGTGGCCATGGGCAAGTGCTGATGAGGCTGGTCTTAGGTGGCCATGGGCAAGTGCTGATGAGGCTGGCCCATCAGATAGCAATGGGCAAGTGCTGATTAGGCTGGTCCCTCAGGTAGCAATGGGCAAGTGCTGATGAGGCTGGTCTTAGGTGGCCATGGGCAAGTACTGATGAGGCTGGCCCATCAGATGGCCATGGGCAAGTGTTGATGAGGCTGGTCCCTCAGGTAGTCATGGGCAAGTGCTGATGAGGATGGCCCTCAGGTGGCCATGGGCAAGTGCTGATGAGGCTGGTTCCTCAGATGGCCATGACGAGTGCTGATGAGGCTGGCTCCTCAGGTGACCATGTGCAAGTGTTGATGAGGATTAACAACGTCATCAGCTGTGTCAATCTCCTCTTCAACCCTGTGGTTACTTTCTAACTCTGAAGAAGACTAGGAGAAGCTAGCTAACATTCACTGTATATCACACCAGTGTTCCTCTGTGCATATGATGTCACTGTATATCACACCAGTGTTCCTCTGTGCATGCTATGATGTCACTGTATATCACACCAGTGTTCCTCTGTGCATGCTATGATTGTCACTGTATATCACACCAGTGTCTGTGCATGCTATGATGTCACTGTATATCACACCAGTGTCTGTGCATGCTATGATGCCACTGTATATCACACCAGTGTTCCTCTGTGCATGCTATGATGTCACTGTATATCACACCAGTGTTCCTCTGTGACTGTTATGATGTCACTGTATATCAAACCAGTTTTCCTCTGTGCATGCTATGATGTCACTGTATATCATACGAGTTTTCCTCTGTGCATGCTATGATCTCAAATCAACCATGCCCAAACATGGAATAAAATGGCAGAACAGAAATAAGCAAGAAATAAGTATTTTAGAAACTGGAAAATACTATTAAATCAAGCATATATAAATCACAGACCAAACACCATGATTTAGAGGTGGATATTTCTATCCTCCAATTAAACACGGATCATTATTACGATCACTATTGTCACGCTTTGGTATACTTACTCAGACAACTTGTCCCATTCCCTGTGAATCCAGTTTTGCACATGCAAAGAAAGCCTCCAAAAACATCCTCACAAGTAGAGTTTTCATGACAGTTGTTCATCGATGGAAAGTCACACTCATTGACAGCTTTATGATATGCGCGTGTAAGTGGGGAGGATGGGGGTGGGGAGAGGAGATTAACATCTATGTATCAACCTACTAAGTATTGAAAAGTACTTACTGACACACTCAGTGCCAAGAGTAGTATTGAAACCTGGCAAACAGTCACACATGACACTTCCTTCAGTATTCCTACAAGAGGAAACGGTGGTGTTGCAGCCATCTGTCCCCAGAGCACACTCGTCGATATCTACTCAAAATAAAACAACAAGAGTAACAAATAAGTCAGTTATTCATGCTGACTTGACATTACCAGTGCATGTCATTCCATCTCCAGTGTATCCAGTTTGGCAGAAACACATGAAACTTCCCTCACTATCCATGCAGTCAGCGTTCACATCACACACATTAGAACTTGCATTGCACTCGTTGATATCTGAAAGGGAAATGTTCACTAGTAATGTGAAGAACTCTCTCCCACATTTTATAACTGTGTACTTGAGCAAACTTCTCCATTGCCTGTGAAGCCTGGGTTGCAAGTGCAAATGAAGCTCCCGACAACATTTGAACAGTTAGCATCTTGGCTACAGATGTTGGGGATCTCCATACACTCATCGATATCTGTAACAAAATTTGTACATAATATGGATTTATTTATTTATTATTATTAGTTTGTATACCATCACAGCTGAGCAGGTTGTCTCTCAACAGAAACCCATCAGTACAGTTGCAGAAGAAGCTGCCCACTGTGTTGGTGCAGTTCTGCTGACAACCTCCATTACTGCTCTGACACTCGTCCACATCTGCACAGGACACAGGAACACTTTATCCCTATACTTAACAGCACATACACTGACTCCGACTCACCACTGCAGCGAATGGACACATCACGAGCATGATCACAACTGTGCAGACCTACTGGCCGATTGTCTTG
The DNA here is from genome assembly GCA_028752905.1 of Cladorhizidae sp. MBARI D1340-BT2. Classification (NCBI taxonomy): domain Eukaryota; kingdom Metazoa; phylum Porifera; class Demospongiae; order Poecilosclerida; family Cladorhizidae; species Cladorhizidae sp. MBARI D1340-BT2. The sequence continues at coordinate 19,708,623 of JAQNBH010000005.1, read as the reverse complement.
TCTCATGCAATCCAACAAACTCTGCTCACTTCCAGCACAATTAAGGTCAGTGAGAAAGATGGGCCCATCTCCATTCCCACCTGAACCACGTGGCGGAACACTAGCCCCTTGGCGAGAAAAACCAGTCACCCGAGAACAAGCCACTGCAGCATCTTCACTTCCAAACGAATTGTTGCACACTGTTCCCCAAGCATTGTTGATGCAGACTTCAAGCCTGCCTTCCAAGCTCTCAGCACTGGTATTAGTTACAGTGCCAGCAATACGAACATCTCCAGTAGAACATGAATCAAAGGATGTGTTGAGAGCTAAAAACCAAACCCCAACATCAACAAGATGAACCATCGGAACATTTCAAAACAACTACCAATACACTATTACCTTGGCATACTACACCAGCAGTGGTGCATATGAATCCAGTGAAGCTGGTTCTGTTGCAGCCAAATAAGTCTGTTTCATTTCCACTGCACTGGACATCAGTGAACAATCTCTGGCCACTTCCTTCTCGAAAGGAATCAGCATTGATTCCAATTGCCCCTGTAAAAATCAGAAAAATAAATCCAAAAGTATACACACAGCGCAATTTTTTTAAATTGATTTATTTTATCCTGTTTCTGTTTAGTGCTACTTTGCTGTCACTGTTGTTCCACAAAGCAGATGGTGGAAATTACGTCTAAAAAGGTAAATGTGGTATTAAAAAAACATTCAAATTAAAACAAAGCTAATCTGCAGTTTATATATGGGAGACACAGCAACAGGTGGGTTTCCGGAAGGATAAGAGGGAAGAGGGAGGAGGAGGGGGGTATCCGTTTGCAAAATGGTGTCTCTGATGGCATGGTGAGAAAAATGAGTGGAAACCCTATTGGGCACCAACTATACTAGAGCCTACCATATGGAGAGAATCCAAGTTGTCTGCAAACCACAGAAGCATCTCTGTTATACCATGACTCTATGCAGATGGTTCCATATTTTCCTCCTACACAGACTTCCACTCTTCCCACTCTTAGTCCATCTTTATCAAAGTATGTAGAGTCATAGTCAGTCAACCCCATGTAGAATGTGTCCACATCATCTGACACCACCAGACGCACAGCTCCAGCACGACAAACAGCTACATTCGACAATCAATAAAAAGTTGACATTACAAATGAATGGTCACAATACCTTGACAGTTAACACCAGCATCTTCTTGATGGCTACAGTCGGTTGAAAAGAGAGAGTTGTGATGGCACTTAAGCAGATTGGGTTCACTTCCACTGCATGCAACATTATCCAGCAAGATAGAACCAACTCCACTCCCGTAGAAAGCTTTCCTCACTGCTATAAAGCCTATAATGTCAACACATACAAACCAACTTTAAGAAAGGCAACAAAACAGCCTTCACCCAGAACAAGACCTGCCTCAGATGAAACGACCATAAGGACATCGTCATATACATATTGCAGCTATCAAATGATAATGAAGGCACTTCAGTATACACACATGAAACTACACCTGTAAATCATTCTGAGAAGCCTCATACACACTACCACTTTCTTAACGCAGTATCAGTCAAAATTGTTTTGGCATGCATAGCAGTGCAACTGTACTCTGTCAACCATTTGCAGGTGTGAATTGCATTTTAAATCTATATAAACTGCTCCAGTTGTTAGGTGGGACTGGACACCAAACATGGTCAGTAGTTAGGTGGGACTGGACACCAAACCTGGTCAGTAGTTAGGTGGGACTGGACACCAAACCTGGTCAGTAGTTAGGTGGGACTGGACACCAAACCTGGTCAGTAGTTAGGTGGGACTGGACACCAAACCTGGTCAGTAGTTAGGTGGGACTGGACACCAAACCTGGTCAGTAGTTAGGTGGGACTGGACACCAAACCTGGTCAGTAGTTAGGTGGGACTGGACACCAAACCTGGTCAGTAGTTAGGTGGGACTGGACACCAAACCTGGTCAGTTGTTAGGTGGGACTGGACACCAAACCTGGTCAGTAGTTAGGTGGGAGACTGGACACCAAACCTGGTCAGTAGTTAGGTGGGACTGGACACCAAACCTGGTCAGTTGTTAGGTGGGACTGGACACCAAACCTGGTCAGTTGTCCGGTTTCTATTGTCTGTTATATTTGTTGCCCGTTCTTTCTCACTTATCTTCTATTAATTGATTATTGATTAGGAAAACAATGTTGTACAGGTTTAACAACATTTTCATCTTTTAAATATACAACCAGTCTTATATACAAACCTAGTTAAAACAAAACAAACGTTATGATATTTTGTAAAGGGTCATTAAACTGGTCGGATTGGGACTGAAAAACTGGTAAAGGTTCACTAACTTTTCTTTTTCCTCCTTTCCCCCCATTTTTGTTGTTTTTTATATTTTATAGCATCCTTCAGATTGTGGCAGAGCAAATCCAAACAGCAGCTAACAACAACAACAACAACAACAACAACAACAACGAGTGTCTCCTTTCAATCTAACTTCTTGTATTCTACGCAATCAGCACAGGCTGAATCTTGCTGATGTTGTTGTTAATGTTGTTGTCTTGTAACTAGAGTCAGCCTTCCAGTAGAAGATCAGCTACAGCCTCCGCATAGGTGAATTCCAAAACCAAATAGTAGAGAAGAAAAACGATATCCTCAGTAATCAACTGAGTAGAAACTTGTTCAGCATATGAGCGTCTGTAGATGAGCCATATTTACCTGATCAACCTTACCCATGCTTTTCCTTTCCACTATTAAGAAATGGGTTCGTTGTGGACATCCATTGGAATTTTTTTCATCATCTGGTACTAAACTAGCCAGTCCAGCTGTACACCAACCATGCAAGGCAAAGAATAGGAGCAGATATGCATGCATCTTCTGGTACTAAACTAGCCAGGCCTGCTGTACACCAACCATGCAAGGCAAAGAATAGGAGCAGATATGCATGCATCATCTGGTACTAAACTAGCCAGCCCTGCTGTACACCAGCCATAGGCAAAGAATAGGAGCACATATGCATGCATCATCTGGTACTAAACTAGCCAGCCCTGCTGTACACCAGCCATAGGCAAAGAATAGGAGCAGATATGCATGCATCATCTGTTACTAAACTAGCCAGCCCTGCTGTACACCAACCATGTAAGGCAAAGAAAAGGAGCAGATAAGCATGCATCATCTGGTACTAAACTAGCCAGCACTGCTGTACACCAGTCATAGGCAAAGAAAAGGACCAGATATGCATGAATCATCTGGTACTAAACTAGCCAGCCCTTCTGTACACCAGCCATGCAAGGCAAAGTATAGATGCAGATATGCAAGCATCATCTGTTACTAAACTAGCCAACCCTGCTGCACACCAACCATGCAAGGCAAAGAATAGGAGCACATATGCATGCATCGTCTGTTACTAAACTAGCCAGCCCTGCTGTACACCAGCCATGCAAGGCCAAGATAGGAGCAGATTTGCATGTACAGATAGATCTTTGAATAAGAACTTCAGTGTTATTATAGTGACTGTGTGTGCTGACCAGCATTTCAGGCTATCTACAATGAGTGTTTGTGGGAGCTATTAGTGGCTGGACTATCGTCTAAGACTAAGGAGCTGTCAGTGTGAGTTTTAGTGCTTGTTTCCTTTGTTGTGTGTTTTGGAGGGAGGGGTGTGGTTAGCCATCTGCCATTTTTAAATGGGTTAAACCAATATAGGTGTGTAATTCTGGCCCGGCATTGGTGTATGGGAATGATCGAGCAAAGCCACAGTCCTAATTCAACACACCACACTGCCACACAGAGGCCACTGAGATCCAGGGCCAGGACATGAGTAGGGGTTCTTGTGCTTCTTGCTGGCTTCTGGTGGAGAAGTGGCTTTACACTGTCAAGGCTTCTTAAGCCCTCTGTCTGCTTGTTCTAGCTTTTGTGAAACTTCTTTAGCCAACTTTGGCTTCTCCCAGTTCCTGTCAAATCTCAAACTCCTCTAGAATATGCCATCCACATGTTGTTTAACGCCACCTGCACCATCCCTAGAGAGTGCATGCATAAAAATACCCACACATATTGGTTGCAATGTTGCTGCAGAATGTGAGACATTAATTGCTAGTGCCACTAACATTAGTTTTGAATAGCCCAGAATTCAAGTGTACGTATGGATGTAACCAGATTCCATGCAAGTGTCCTTTCAACTGATTACATGCTGTAACTGATTACATGCTGTACCCACAAACTCAATGCAATTCATAATTTTTTTATGAACCAATCTCGCTGAACACTTCAACAATTTACCTGCACATGTCCAGTAGAGGAATCTTACCAATATAAAATAGTCCTTGAACTTTACTCTGGGCTTGATGGAGAAAGCGAGAAAAATGAAAGAAAGATTTTAATTAGCAGACGGTTGCAACAGTTGTCATGAACACAGTCTCTTCCTGGCCTTTAATGCTGATTCTGGAAGCACTTCTTCAAAGGAAAGCTGCACAGGTATCTATACTTACCTGGAATCTCTCTCAATCCATTCGCTCTTGCTTGAGCAAAGAGGTGCTCCTGGATGAGTTTTGTTGTAGACATAGAGCGATATAGCGCTGCGTACCTTCTGTTTGCTTACTTCAACGGAGCTTGTTCTTATACCAAACTGCAGCCATTTCCCTTCTAATTAGGTTGAAAAGTTTCTTCTTGACCAAAAAATTACACCTCTAAATATAAAAAATCGGCACGAGATCAATTGAGGTTACGTGGATGGATTTGTCCTAATTAGCACCATGTGTTATAATGTGCCAATGTAGCTGAACAAGGTATCCCCATAGACCTCAGAGATAGATTTTTGCAAAGCAAAAGAGCAGGTTGAAGCACTTATTGTACTTGCATCAAGTTCCTTCCCTAATCCTCGACCCTCCTTCCCCCACCATGTAAGAGGTAATGTAGACAAGCATAATGAACTGAAACAAACCAAGTGTGTGGGTGGAATATTCTATACCGCATGGGTACTGCAGTCAGCACCAGTGCCTAGCAAAGAATCCCTCGATGGCCCAGTGGGCTCTTGTTGTTTCAACCAGTCCACAAGAGGGAAGAGTTCCAGTGCAGTCCACAAGAGGGAAGTTTCCAATGCAGTGCACAATATGGAAGTGTTCCAGTCTAGTCCACAAGAGGGAAGTGTTCCAGTCTAGTCCACAAGAAGGAAGTGTTCCAGTGCAGTCCACAAGAGGAAAGTGTTCCAGTGCAGTCCACAAAAGAGAAGTGTTCCAGTTCAGTCCACAAGAGGAAAGTGTTCCAGTGCAGTCCACAAGATGGAAGTGTTCCAGTGCAGTCCACAAAAGGGAAGTGTTCCAGTTCAGTCCACAAGAGGAAAGTGTTCCAGTGTAGTCCACAAGATGGAAGTGTTCCAGTGCAGTCCACAAGAGGAAAGTGTTCGAGTGTAGTCAACAAGAGGGAAGTGTTCCAGTGCAGTTGTGCTGAATCTATGGCCCTGACCATCTAAAAGCCTGTCTACACTGCACTTAAGTTGCACATTAATGCATGTTGGGTCCTAGGAAAGAAACTCTTCAACTCGATGCACATTCGTCACATCCACACTAGCACCGAAATAAACCAAAATAATTAGCCCACCAAAGTCAGTCAACATCTCATACTATATCTGTAGCTGAGATGGAGTTTGTTTTTATGTCCTTTTCTTGCTGACCAGCTACCTACAGATGTGCAGGAAACATTTTCTGCAGAGAAGAAAGAGGAGAGAGCTTAGGGAAAGGTAGAACCAACAAAGGTTGCATCTACGAACTTCAGAAGTCTAGATGCAGGACGCAGGAACATAGCAACAGTTCTCTAGCTATGTAGTTGGCTACTCTAGATAGCCGCACCAAAGATAGTATACAGCTAGCTCCAAAGTTCCTAACTGCAGCATCATGAAGATGTGAGGAAATGAAATTCTTTTTAACACACACTCAAGCAATTACTTTAATTTGTCGCTATGATTCGCATCAAACTACCTATCGAGGTGGACCAGAATAATGTGAATTAATGCGCATTATTTCAATTCTAATTCAGTGAGGACAGGCCTTAAGACTCTGCATACTGTTAGAGGTGATGAGCAGAGCTGGCAGAGTGAAACCAAGTAAGCTCAAAGGCCATCAAAGGGAGAATTTACTGCTCATTAGAGCTCACTTAACAATTAATTAAGTCATTACCCTCTCAGGCAGATCGATAATTGGTTGTTCCAATGCTCTATGTAGATCACAGGTGACCAGATTTTACCTCACACAGGTGGGGGAGGGGCCCCAGCATTGAACTCAAATGATGCAATGATGTATAATTAGATTAGCTACACATACCCTCAGATGAAGAGAATCCAAGTTGATGACACACCACCTGAGCATTCAGCGCATCCCAAAAGTCATCGCAGACAGATTGGAAGCTTCCATTATAGCACACCTCGACTCTCCCTTCGCTGGAGCTGTTGGCACCGAACAACCTCACATCTCCATCAATGCACTCTGCATGTTTAAATAAAAACAACATGTTTATTAAAATTAAATTATGTGCACGTGGAGCAGAGTTGTGACTGGGTCAAATAGTGAGACATCGTACTACTCACAGGATGTTCAGTGGAGGCAATAGCTACACACCGACTGCAACAAAACTGGCACTGAACTATCTTTAATATTGACAGTTACGATTATTACATGCCGGAGCACATATGCTGTAATTACATCTCATGTTCGTCAGTTGGTCATTAAAGTTTTCTGCCTTCCTAATTTTTTTCTTGTTTATTTTAATTGTTATATTTTTATTTCTGTTTGTTACTCACAGTGCTCCATTTTATTTGTATTCACATTCAATTCCATTCCTTCCTCTGTCACAGGTAAGCTGTTTAATAATGACAGTTGGCATGGGGAGATGGAGGGAGGAAGGGGGGGACATAGGATCCAGCTAGCTATGTGCACCAGCTAACCATGAGCTGGCCTACAGGTGGGTTGATATTCATAGACATTTGTTTGTGTGGTGAACTGTACACTTTAGCTGCTACCGAACAGACAGCTGTGGGCCAGTAATGGTAGCAGGCTTCCCAATCAGCTAGATAGCTTATCAACTGGACAGCTACCATCACAGATCACTAATACTACTAGGATAGCTATTACCATAGACACTCTGCTTGCCTTCTACTATGTTAATCCTTGCCCACAAAAGTTTAAAGCGCATGCATAACCTGGTTGGAAAAAATAAAAATACCCCTATACTTTATTAGGTACTTTCACAACCAACCAACCACCACCACACAAAGCCAGGACTAGATGTTCTATAAGTGTGGTAGCTACACCAAGAGCATCTCACCGCATGTTTACTAATATAGACTAGGCTGTTACCAAATATGAAATAGTTAACAATACCTGAGGTTGAAGGATGCTGGAAGAAACAATGTGAGACTGGCTTCACAGTAACGAGGGATTAATAAGAGAAGGGGGGAAGGGGGCATACTGGGATTTTTATCCCCCCTCTCGAGTTCTTCCCCTTCCCCCCCTAATTGGCAACGATTTACATTGTAGCAACATACTATGACATTACCATTCACAGTCAATGCTCATGCTCAGTTAATGCTCAGGATTTTAGTCTTTGCTTAATTACAAGATTAATGTCTCTAAAGTCTGGCCTTTGAATAGCTAACACCACTTAACTATACCCCTTGAAAAGATATTAACACCTAGCCCAATTACTCCGTGGTCCTTCAATGTAGCATTGATACTACTTAACTATGACCCCTCCATAGCTATTAACACCACTTAACTCTGGTCTTTCACAAGCTATAAACTATTAACACTACCTAACTCTGCCAGTCTCATGCCCTGCAGCACTGCTGACAATTATCCCACACTACTTGTAGTAATCCTGCGGCAGTCATCACAACTAGTTCCACTCAGTTGTTAGAGGCCTTCTTGCACTTCTCACATTCTTGCACTGCTCACAACTAGTTCCATACTGCTAGCACTAGATGCCTTCTTGTGCTGCTCACAAGCAGTCCTGTACCGGTAGCACTAGAGACCCTCCTTCAACCACAAAAATGCCGTTTCAAAAGCTAGTGCACCTCAAACCCTCTTCATAATTAACTACATAATGTGCATGATAAGATTTCGCGAACCATGAAGTGAAATACTCCAAATATCATCTAATTAAAGGTTCTCAAAATTAATTTGTTCCTGTTTCCATAGCTACACATTTTTGAACGTCAATTATCCAAACATGTTGGGAACAGACAGTGTAGAGATAACTGAAATATTGAACTTCAGTGTGGAAGGTCTTCATCTTGTCCTTTGTCCTCACAAAATCATGGACAATCGTCTTTCCAACTTTGTATTGGGCCGCTACTCTAGCTAAACTACTCCCATTCTTCACATTACCACAGAGCTTGGGTTTACCTATTTTGAAGCCGTGTTGTCTGCTTTGACATGGACAAGAAGAAACTGCTGGCAAAGCTTCCACATTTGTATATATTCATTGTGATCAAGAGCAAAGGAATTGGAAACAAAAGAAGTGAAGAATGGCTCAGACAATGATAACATCCATCAAGTAGTGACCATCGCCAGTGAAATAGCCAAACATCACTTCAAGGCAAGGAGAAGCAGCGATGAAGCTGACCTAAAGGAAGCTTTAATGGATGACGAATAGTCAATAGCTGATCAAGATGAGGTCATAGTGCATGCATGCCTTGTGCAGCTATGTCAGCAATGAAATTGATAGCACATTCATAAGATTTGAGGGTGCACAGAATACCCAGGGAGTTAATTTAGTTGCTATTACAGAGACACCTTACTAAGAGGTAGTATCACCTTACAAAAGTATGTGCAACTACTGCAAAAATACCCGAACAGTTCGCTCTTCATTTGTGCAGCACGAGACATACATCCACCACACATGCACACACACACGCATGCACATACACATACATGCATGTACACACACACATGCACACATACACACACAAACATGCACACATGCATGCAAACACACATGCATGCACACACACATGCATGCCCACACACAGGTATGCCCACACATACAGGTATACCCACACATACACACACACACATGCGTGTACACAGACATGCATGCACACACACACACACAGGCATGTCCATACACACACACACAGGCACACAGCATTTTTAGGCATAAAATCCAACCAATTTATCGATGTACTTCACTTCTAAGACATTGATTAGCTCTCATCATTACTGCTATTCAATTACACAATCCGAACTTCAATAAATTAAAAAAACTCTATTAGATTGGCTTGTCAAAAACTAGAGCAACAAGAACGTGCCATATTGACCACAAACTTTTAGATGATGCTTTACCAATTTATAAACAAACTCCGTGCAGATAAGCACTGATTTAAGTAATATTGATTTTTACAATTGGTAAAGTATCATCTAGATTTTTGTGGTCTGTATGTGTACGTGCTCCTTTTTATAAGCCAACAATAAAAATATATTATATATATATAACAATATACAATATATATGTTATATTATATATATATATTGTTATATATTATATTATATAGCATATGTATATATAATATATTATATGATTTTTTCTTGTTCCTACTTCTTCATATTTCGTGTTGTAGTTAAACTAAGCTTGAATATTTGGAGCCATAGGATGGGGTTCAGCCACACACCCACCTCCGTTATGTTCCCAGCCACACCCACATTCTTCTAATTGTTTATATTGCCCCACCTTCATAACGGCATTTGCCAAACCCTTGATTTTGTACAGACCAGCCAAGGACCCTGAGTCTTTACACACCAGTCAATTCCAATCTCAAGTATTTTTCATTATCTTCTCTGCCCTTCTTTTTATCCTTCTGTTTCTATACATCATGTTTCCACAATTTTTGTGGTTTTATTTTTATTATTATAATAATTATTATTATATCATCATCATCATCACATCATCATCATCATCATCATCATAATAATCATCATCATCATCATAATCATCATGTTGTTGTTATATTGTAGTTATTATTAATTTAATACTTGTTTGTTTTTATAATTATTGTTTCTGTTTGTATATTATTGCTTTGTTTATTTATATTTGAAAAATGGTACGGCAAAATTTTCTAATCTCTATTTTAAATAGATGTGCGTGTGGTATGTTGAGTGTGTGCATGTATATGCCCACTAATAGCTTCTTTAAGGTACCTTCACACTCAGACATACATTATGAAAGTGGAGTCACCAGCATGTCTGGCTCCCCTGGATGCATGTCTGACTCCCCTGGATGCATGTCTGACTCCCCTGGATACATGTCTGACTCTCCTGGATGCATGTCTGACTCCCCTGGATACATGTCTGACTCTCCTGGATGCATGTCTGGCTCCCCTGGATGCATGTCTGGCTCCCCTGGATGCATGTCTGACTCCCCTGATGCATGTCTGACACCCCTGGATGCATGTCTGACTCCCCTGTCTGACTCTCCTGGATGCATGTCTGACTCCCCTGGATGCATGTCTGACCCCCCTGGATGTCTTTAGGTCCAGGAGGAAAATACCCCACCCTCTCTCTCTCTTCCTCTGTGTGTGTGTGTGTGCAAAGGTGTCACCTGTGTTGACATCATAGTGCATGGCTATTGGATTAAACTTAATAGGATTTATTGAGGATCATTTGATTGCAGTTCACAGCTCATCCCCCCCAGTGTGTACATAACCAGCACAGATGTTGGACTGCACTGGAACACAGGAGCAGCTGCTTTAGCCAGCTACTTGGTGTTTGGCTATTGCCCCCAGTCTGACTTTTCATGACCTAACTACACCTCTACAAACCTCTCGTCTGCTATTCTTCTCTTCTGTATCTGTGAGGCAGCAGAGGTTAGGGCCAGAGCAACAACTAGGGTTAGGTCCAGGACAATGGTTAGGGTTGGCAATAGCTAGAGATTAGGGTTGGCAATAGCTAGAGTTTAGGGCCAGAACAGTGGCTAGGGTTAGGTCCAAGGCTAGGGCTAGGGTTAGGATCAGAGCAGTGGCTAGGGCTATGGCCAGGGAAATAGTTAGGGTTAGCAAGATTCAGGAGTCCTCAATGGCTGTAGCAACTTGAGAATGTGTGTGTGTGGGTGGGGGTGAGATCACATCTTGCAGAAGAGATCTGAGAGATGGCAACAGCTAGCATTAAAAAAAAGGAAAAAGACATTGCCTCTGGAGTTAGGTCTAGGGCAATGTCTAGGGTTGGCAATGGCTAAGGTTAGGACTAGGACAGTGGCTAGAATGGCTAGGGTTAGGTCTAGGGCAATGGCTAGGGTTAGGCGGGGCAATAGCTACGATTGTCAATGGCTAAGGTTAGGACTAGCAATGGCTAAATGGCTAGGGTTAGGACCAGGGTAACAACTAAGGGCTAAGGTAAGGACTAGGACAATGGCTAGAATGGCTAGGGTTAGCAGGGCAACAGCTATGATTGGCAGTGGCCAAGGTAGGACTAGGGCAATGGCTAGGGTCGGCAACGGCTAGGGTTAGGACCAGGGTGACAGCTAGAGCAATGTCATCCAACAATTTTTCATGAATTCCCTGCTAGCTGTTATGCAGAATCAACCAGTGCTGACTTTTAATGTAGCTGCGAGGCAGCTCATCAGGAGTCTTGCTACCATAATGGTGATCAGTTTAGGCGAAGCGGACAGACACACATGATCATGTCTACACACCACCCAAGTGTGAGCACTTATCCTAGCAGTGCACACACTAACAAAGGACTTCCCTGGTGCCTTCGGTTTAGAAAGAGATCACACCAGACTATTAATTAGATTATCTCCAGTATCTTCTTATCATGTGACAAGAAATACCTCCAGCTGAAATCCTAGATGTGTGACATGGGGGAACCACAGTTGTCAACAAGGAAGAGGAAACACAATCATAATGTTATTAGAGTGCCACTGGAGATCACGAACACCACTGCACACACTAAGCTTGGGGCAGTTGGGGGAGGGGACATAAAAACACATTTTTGTGGTTACAACTTTGGAGCTCTCACCCTTCACTATGAACTTGATATAGTTGAAGAGATAGCTCTTTCTCTCTGTGTTCTCTCTTGTCACTAAAGAATATTGCATAAGTATAGGCATATGAAAGTTTGGGTACCTCCTGTAACAAGGCTCTTTGTAGGAAAGTGCCAGTGTAAGCATGCCAAAGTTGGGGTACCTCGAAATATGAGTGCTGTAACTGGGGCTCCTTATAGGAAAGTGCCAGCAGAATCACCAGTGTGGCTAGAGAAAGCTGTGCTCTCTAAGATGAGTATTTTCATTTGGCACCAATGAGAGGCTAAGTAGTCAAGCATGGCCACTAAAAATTTCAAGGAGTTGCCATGGAAGATAATCGATACTCACAAGGTCACTGCAGCTAAGTGCTGCTCCTACAAACTAATGAAAACATTCATTGGGGAATGCAGCTTCCCCAACTTGCAATCCAGCAATCTTCCTATAAGAGCCACACTTGCAGCAAATTCAGATTTTGAAAGTACCCCAACTCTGGCTGCAAGTAACTTTGGCATGGTGTAAAAGATGCAATATTCTTTAGAACAAGAGAGAGCACACAGAGAGATCTATCTTTTCAACTATACATATCAAATTCATACAATAAAGTGTGCAGAATCTATGGACTCCCAAAACACAACCACTTTTCCCGTTTAGCCTATTAATAAATTAAAAAAATGTGCATGCATATTTTTGGATATTGCTCTAGTTCAACAATCTATCTGTTATCCGAGTACATCTAGTATAGTCTGCTACAGTCCATTGTTCTAGTGCGATCAACTAGAATAGTGTACTACAATCCATCGTACTAGTATCTAGTATTATCTGCTACAGTAGTGTTATCAACTAGAATAGTACACAATCCATGTGTTATCCTAGTACTAGCATCCAGTATAGTCTGCTACAATCCATTGTTTTAGTGTTATCAACTAGAATTGTGTGCTGCGATCCATGTGTTATCCTTGTACTAGTATCCTGCTACAGTCCATTGATCTAGTGTTACAACTAGAATAGTGTGCTACAATCTAGTATCTAGTATAGTCTGCTACAGTAGTGTTATCAATTAGAATAGTGTACTACAACCCATGTGTTGTTCCATTTTTGCTCTGAGGTTGCCCGGTCTTTACAACATCAGCTGCTTACCTTTCAGCTCCAACCTGGATTAGTAGCCATGTCATGACCAAGGTTTGAGAGCACATGCAACAGTGTAGCAATCTATCAAAGGATTAAATGTCCCCCCCCCCCCCATCATCAACTGTTCCTCCTCTTGCATCTCAGCAACCCAGCTAAGAGTCATGCTAATCAGCTACGGCTGTGTTATGGCTGAGGTTTGTTTATGCAATTTTGTTTTAAGTTGCACGTGACTTTTCTCTATGGTGTTAGATGAGAAAAACCAACTCAATTGGTACACAGACAGTATGGCATGGCCACGTCAGCCAAGGAGCACATAGGTAATCTAGTATTTATTTCTATAGCTGTTTTGTCTGATTGCATTTATAGGGTGTGGTGCGGGCTACAGTTTCTGATAGTTCCAATATCTTTTGTGCAATCCTTGATCTTAATACAACCGCCATCTCAGGTGTCATCAGCAACGGTTGACTCCCCCTCCCCCTTTCCCACAACACATTCTAAAATTGCTACAGCCATTTAGGGGAACTTTTGATTAGCACTATCTACTCTGGTCCTTGTTACAGTGTGGAAGAAGGTGAGTCTGGCTACAGGAATGCAGCTAACATGTGCAAAACACCCTAAGTGGGGTTTCAGCTTGGATGGTGGGAAATGCTTGACTTCCTCTTATAGCATTACACAAACAACCATAGAAACCAATATCTCCAACAAACTTGCTTGGACCTTCCTCAGGCTTACCCTGTTGCAGGCATGTGCACTGGGAGATTCGCTTATTTATTACTTCTTTATTATTCATTTATTAATATATATTTATTTTTGACTTTATTTATTATTTTGCTTTATTTATTATTTTGTTATTATTTTGTTATTATTACTTATTATTATTCATTACTTTATTTATTACTTGATTATTATAATTTATTATTATTTATTACTTTATTTATTACTTTATTATTTATTACTCCATTTATTACTTCATTTATTTATTATTTATTACTTTGTTTATTACTTATTACTTTCTTATTATTTATTACTTTATTACTTACTTACTTGATTGCTTACTTACATACTTACTAAACCACATAATTACTTACTTAATTATTAATTAATTTTTCTCCTGACCAAATATTTTATTTTATATCTTTATGGCTGAAGGTGAGCATTGCTGCTGCCTCCTCATCACCAATACCCATCACTTCTAATCCTAACCTTCCCATGAAAACAACTCTTAGAGGGGGGTGCTTTGAGATCTGGAAGAGCTTACCTCTACAGTGGGTGCCGTTGAACAGAAAGAATCCATCCATGCAGGTGCAGAAGAAACTCCCATCGGTGTTAACACAATTTTGTTCACAGTTATCACTTGCACTCTCACACTCATTAATATCTGTGCAGAGATTCACACAGAGATGATGACAATATGTGTAGCAATCTTCCAGTGAATTTAAGTGAATTCTGATGAATTTAAATGAATTAAGATGAACTCTGGAAAAAATGCAGCTTAACTACCTGGCTAACATACAGTATTATGAAATGGATGGTTCCAGAAATGAGAAAAATGCATTATCTGGCATGACTCAGCTTTGATAAAGTACTGCAGAAGGAAAGAGAGAGAGAAAAAGACTGTGGATTATGGCATGATACCCACCTGTACATGACCGGCCATCTGCATTTAGAGTGTATGTAGCCAGTTAAGCAGCTGCATGTGAAGCCAGGCAACATGTTGGTGCAGGTTTGTTGGCATCCGCCATTGTTGGTCAGGCACTGGTTGATATCTGATGCAGGAATAATTCAGAAGTGCAACAAAATAGTGTACCAAACTATGAGGCTGTAGGTAACACCTTACCGAAACACTCAAACCATGCACTGTAGGTAACACCCTACCGAAACACTCAAACCATGCAACTGTAGGTATATAACACCTTACCGAAACACTCCACCCCTGCATCTTGGGAGTGGTCACACTGGTGCAAGCCAAGAATACTTCTAGGGCAGGAGAGCAGGTCCATCTCAGCTCCCGTGCAAGCAAGGTTATCAAGGAAGATGGGGTTCGATGGCGTCCCAAAGACTGACACTTCTGCAAGTATTGTGCTTGCTCCTACACAAAAAGCAGCAGCATCACTAGCTGTGATATCGCTAATAAAAATAAATTTCTGGACATACTTGTATCAGAGTATCCCAGCTGCCGACAGATGACTAGAGCTTCATTGGTGCCAAAGCGGTTATTGCAGATTATGCCCCAGGCATTATTGATGCAGACTTCCACTCGTCCCCTAGTGAGGTTGGCTCCTCCTACCAGCCGGATATCTCCTTCGTTACAATTTCCAATTGGAGTTCCTATGTCTGCAGGTCAAAGCAGGTGATAACAAGTCAAGTGTATGTCACCATCAACAGTCTCACACATGCAGTCTCTGACAACTACTGTATATAGGGCCATCTGCAACTACTTCAACCCACACACACATGACATAGCTATCCATATACACTTATACAAGACCCTAATTAAGTTTGTACACTCTCCAATTTGGAGTTGTAGTGGCACATGGACATCAAATTAGCCACTATCACTAATTCTGTACTACCAGAGTGAGTCGGAAGATATACAATATTCCAGGGAATCCTTCAGTAAATGGACATCTTAGTCATCGCAAGCTCAGGAGCTGGTAATCATGAGTATTAATCTCACATTGACAAGCCACTCCCACTCCTTTTTGGGCAGTGCATGTGGGAAGATTTGGTTGAGAGCAGTCAGTGAGCATAGATTCATTGCCAAGGCATTCTGGTGTGTATAATAATAATAATAATAATAATAATAATAATAATAATAATAATAATAATAATAATAATAATAATAATAATAATAATAATAATAATAATAATAATAATAATAATAATAATAATAATAATAATAATAATAATAATAATAATAATAATAATAATAATAATAATAATAATAATAATAATAATAATAATAATAATAATAATAATAATAATAATAATAATAATAATAATAATAATAACAACAATAATAATAACAACAACAATAATAATAATAATAATAATAATAATAATAATAATAATAATAATAATAATAATAATAACGACTATTAATTGTCAATTGACAACACGACGCGATGCAATGCTCGGCCAGCATTGTGTTGTGAACCAGCCTTTAGGCTACCCAACTGGTTGTGATGTGTAATTATAGGAGAGAAGAGTGCTGAAAAAGTAAATTCCCCCCCCCCCCCCTCCCGCCAAAGTGTTAATTATGTATCTGCAGTTTAAGTTTCAAGTTTCAGAGCAAGTGAATATTCTATCAAGAGGATATAGCCATTTTTATACAGTGCATTATTGTTTGATTTCAATTCATTTCACTTCATGTTCGAAAGAGGTTCTCCACCAGTCTACAGTTGGGTGGCTGTTTGATTTCAATTCATTTCACTTCATATTCGAAAGAGGTTCTCCACCAGTCTACAGTTGGGTGGCCAAATAATTGTAAATGTAGCGACTACCTTACCAGTTATTTACACAATGAATAGACCAGGGAATGAGGTACTGTGCAACCAGAAAGGCGAGCATGTTTTTTTTTTAGATCACGTTTTTTGAAACATCAGTTCCCCAGAATTGCTTGAAAGTATCACGCTGTAGAGTTATGGGGAAGAGAAAGGAGAGAGAAACGCCATGTATTCAAGAAGAGTGAGGGGACTAGAAGAAGAAAGCCCCTCTGGTGGCTGTTGTTGAACTTGGTACAGCAGCTGCATCAGGCAAGTTGAATGTTTTATTTCCATAATAAAAATTTACTTGCTGCTTCCTACCTCTGTTAGTGGGTCTCTCGAAACCTGAAGGTGATGGTGGCACTTTCTGTGAACCTTCACTTACCTTGCAATCAATTCAAAATGTCTGCAGAGGGGGTGTAACCCTAACCAGGAAGAAGTTGGCTGCCTAGGATCGTTCAGCTTCTTCTGTGGGTGTTGCTACTGGATTTATTGGATCTACTGGGTCTACCTCTTTGGATTATAGGGGTGTTGTGGGAGAACTGGTTTAGGGTATTCATCGCCATAAACTTAGATAAGCTTAGACGGGTTATAGAAAGAAGTAATAAGTGTATTCAATGTGGTAGCCGAGCTCCCTTACAACTGAATGAAAATTTTACCTGTGCGGCAGGCATGGTGTTTTATATTTTTACCTTTTGTTCAAATTGTGGTAAGAGTTAAGACACCTCAAACCCTATATATATCTGTAGAATCCCATTCTTTGAACATCCAGTCAGTACTGGGTGCATGCATTGCTGGAATTGGTCTGGAAGATATCACCACAGTCACCATTTTTTTTAGTCAAGAGGGAGTGACGTAAATGCAGTAACACGGAGTATCATGTTGGATTCCGCTCATAGATTACATGATTTTTATGGGGTTGAGAATGACGACACCATTAATGTTAGTGTTACTGTTGATGGGACATGGCATAGACAGGGCAATTATGGCCTGGTTGCTGTGATGTCTTGGGACACTGGAAAAGTTTTAGATTTTTGACTAAGTTCTGTCAAGTTTGCGCGTGAAGACCTAAAGATGAGACTGGACAGAGACAAGTTACAAAGAATGGTTTGAGGGTCACAAGATAAGTTGTGAAGCCAATTTAGGCTGCTCTGGTTCCATGGAAGTTGTAGGAAAAAACAAACTTTTTGATCTTAGAGACTGAAGCTTAGGTACACACACATAATTAATGATGGGGATAGAAATGACGTAAACGGTTGTGGGTGTCAAACCTTATGGTCTTAGTGTTGAAATAGAGAAGGTAGAATGTATAAATCATGTTATCAAGCACTTTTTAAAGCATTTTGAGACCTGCATTAAAAAGGCACTGTTGACGATGGCAAGCATGTAACTTTGGGTGGCACTAGGGGGATTAGTCATGTGTCTATAGTTAAAATGCAAACCCACTATGGGGGAGCAATTAGAAATAACAAGAACAACCTAGAGGGGATGACTTGTGATGTGAAAGCGATTTTTTATCACTCAGTCAACTGCAGAACATCCCCAACACGAGTATTGGCCTACATGCATTTTGAGTTGATCCTGTGCTAAAGGTGAGATACCACCAGTACTCTCTATGATTCCTCCAGACAAAGCTAGTTATGTTAAGGAGGTTTTTGATAAATGAATGTCCAGGGATCTTTTGCACAAGTGTTTAGGCGGCTACAAACAGAATCAAAATGAGTGCTTTAATTCTGTAGTAGTATGGAGCAGAGCAAATAAGATGGAGCATATGAGTGCGATAAGTGTCAGGCTTGCCGTCATTTAGGTATGATGAGCTTCAATGTTGGGAGGAAGTCGGCTTTGGTAAGATTATGTCCAGGCTAGGTATATCTAGTAGTCAAGCTAACATGTCCTTTGATTTTTCTATTTTGTTAATGTGTATTTTGCTTTATATTGTCAAACTTGCGGGGATTACTGGAGGATGAGTGAAGACATGATGCACCTGAGCATGGGAGCCCTGCAAATCATGACATGTTTGTGTTTGCTAATTCAATATTAACAAAGCAACAAGTCTGATGCACCTTTAAAAAAATAATATATATATATATATATATATATATATATAATTTGTTAGTTTTCAGGTTGTAGGTATGGGGTTGGACACTGACTTTTGCTGAAAAATAGAGGAAAATGAAAGCCAATTGTTTTGTCAGAACATTTGTTTGTATGCACACATAATTATAGTAATGAAGGGATGTATTCTAGTGATGCAAGGGATATTTCTTGCAGCTGGAAAGTGGTTAGAAACTGCTTGGACTTGAAGGCTCGATATCTTGGAAGTGATTTTTCAAGAATGGTTCAAATGATAACTTAAATGGGTTTTTTAATATTTTCATAATAATTATTTTTAATATAATTTGAAAGCTAATTTTATATTTTACAACTTATAACATTGAGTTTTTGTATGAGAAAATCATTAAAAATAAAAATGTTATATATTAAAAATAAAAATGTTATATGTTATAATAGTGCTATGTTCATAAAATCCAACTAACTTTTGTTCAAAATTCCCAAAACGTCAGTTTGTAATACTAGTTATGATCAACTAATAACCCGAATAAGAGGCTCGCAGCAGCTTAAGGATAATTCATAATATGCTAAATGCTCAAGCGATGCAATGCGACACTTCATTTTTTAAATATTGTGAACACAAAATGGCATCGCATCGCATCGCTTGATAGAATCGATTTCATTTGAGCAGTGTTGCAACCTGACAATTGCATCATTCCGGTATGCTTTATTTGAATTATGTCATCATTCTGGTGTGATTTATTTTAGTTTATTTGATTTTTCAGTAAAAGCTGGTTATTTCAAAGCTGAATGGGTGATGAAAGCTTATCGAAGCAGTGAGAACTTTCCCTGGTATATGAGATGCCTCCTAAGTTGAGTACAAGCTTTCAACTCCACCATCCATGGTTAGAAAGTGCACTTTGTTTCGAATGACACGAGTACTGGCATCTGTTAATTAATGGGTGGAGTTCCAGTTTGGTGAATGTTCAAGTTTGCTCAAGTGGCGACTCCATTATTGTGAACAGCTAGAATTGATGCGATGTGATATGAAGGCCTATATAGCAGCATATTGTAAACCAGCCTTTACAGCAGAGCCTATAATCCGAAGAAAAAAGTAGGGTGTAACAAAAAAGAAATAGCATTAGAAAACACACTACGCTAGCTATATTTTGATATATAAATCAGGACACTAGCTAGTGTGAATGGCAGCAAAGATATGGTACTTTATATTAGACCACCCATATACACAGATTTGTTCCCCCCTTCTGAGAATAGGTACTTACTTAACAACTCTAAACAACATACGCTCACAGAAAAATTAAATGAACTACCATATACAAAATTAGATGAAAAACTGAAGACCTGATCTTGCGAGTTAGTCGAAAAAGGAGCTAATTTCTCAGAAAGACCCAGTCTCTCAAGGCAAATAATGAAGGAGCAAATCTCTCAAGGCGAACTAAGAAGGAACTCACCATGGCCATTCAAGTGTTGAACTTTTCCCCTCAGAAACAGGTTCACTAAAGACTATTTGGACATCCTACATGGAGAAAATCTCTTTTTGGCCAATGATGAGAATAATTCTTGCAACAATCTCACGGTTGGCATCCTTCACCAGAAAATACAATCGTTGGGTATGTCGCAAAAGTGTTTTGTAACTTCTAGGGTGTGAAGGAGCTACCTACACTGCTAGAAGACTGGAAAAAGGACTAGAAGTCCCCTGCAAATAAGCAGCAAGAAACTCGTCAGATATTCTGAACAACCAGAGATGTTGAAGCTAGCAATAGACATGCTCATACTAATTTAAAAAATTGCCAAAATGTTTTGTTGGAATTCGTCATCTAGGCAGTGCAGCTAATATGCATGCACATAAATTATTTGAATAACATCGACATCAGCGCTTGCCAGGGAACTTCCATAAGGACACCTAACAAAGACTGCTTGCAGAAATGGGCATTAGCAAACTGCTAAACAACAAGAGGCTAACAACCAGAGTTTACAGTATACCCCATTCTGACATAACATCATGTTGTCAATTGTTCAACACAATAATTTCACAATTATAATTACTAGTGGGTGACAATGTGTTAGCAAATTATTCCCTCATACCATCACCATCGACTTCAGCTTCACCATCATCACAACCAACCTTCTCAAGCATCACCACCACCGAACACAATAAATAAATAATGAGGTGTGTATCATTGGTTGCACACCTATAATGGACGGTGCCATTGTTCACGTTTGCCCAAAAAGGTGCTAGAACATGTCCAGTTGTCTGAGCCAAATCTTGATTCAATGAAAATCCCTGGTAGTCTCCGAGGAATATATATCCATTGGCACTGACCTATGCATTTGCATATTCATGCAAGGCAAAATTGGTTAAAATACTTACAGGCAGTAACAGTTGTCTGCAAGCCTTATAACTC
This sequence comes from Cladorhizidae sp. MBARI D1340-BT2, assembly GCA_028752905.1. Lineage (NCBI taxonomy): Eukaryota > Metazoa > Porifera > Demospongiae > Poecilosclerida > Cladorhizidae > Cladorhizidae sp. MBARI D1340-BT2. The sequence continues at coordinate 19,687,559 of JAQNBH010000005.1, read as the reverse complement.
AAGCGATATATGTAACTAAATGTAGTTAAATCACCTTTGAAGATTAACTTACAGATACTGTTAAAAAACGTTCACCAAAGTATACGATTGGCCTTCCCAGAGTTAAGTTAGCAAAAGGGATACCGTTTTCGGAGTACCTTCCATCTAACTGTGAATCACCATAATTTACTCCAAAATTTTGAAGCTGTGCGGGAGCCACACAGCACCACAAACTAAACAATATTACCGTCGCTACAAATATCACCTTTTTTCTTTCCATTCTAGCCTGGACTCACGATAGTTGCTCTTGAAACTGCTATATTTAAATCGTGCGGCCGATGGGGGGGGGGAGTGGCTCATTCCGACAGTCAAAACAAAACAATGTCTTAAAAATGAGCTTGTGGGTAAAAAAGCGTAGAAATCATCTCCAAAAGCAGTTTTCTGTCATTTAAGGAGTAGAAAGAGTTTCATAATGTCAAAAAGGAACCGAATGTGCCGATTTTGACAAGAATGAGCTATTTGGACAGTTTTTCCTCAAATTGAGCAAAAAAGAGGTTAAAAAGGGGAGACCTAAAGTATATATTTTTAGTAGAAGAGTGTCATAATGAACTTAATGTGCCCATTTTGACAAGCTGTTTGAGATAGTTTTTCCTCAAAACACAACAAAATGTCCCAAATGGAGCAAAAAGGAGCTTCTTTGGGACAGAAAGGGGAGAAATTTTCTCCAAAAGCAGTTTTGTGTCATTTAAAGAGTAGAAAGAGTTTCATAATTTAAAAAGGAACTTAATTTGCCCATTTTTACAAGAATGAGCTATTACAGTTTTTCTTCAAAACACTTAGCAAAATTAATAGAACTATTTTCGGCTCCGAAAGCAGGGTTCTGTCATTTAAAGAGTAGAAAGAGTTTCTTAATGTTAAAAAGGAACTAATGTGCCCATTTTGACAAGAATAAGCTATCAGTTTGTACTCAAAACAATCATAATATCTCAAATGGAGCAAAAAAGAGCTTCTTTCGGTTAAAAAGGGGAGAAATTTTCTCCATAAGCAGTTTTCTGTCATTTAAACAGAAGAAAGAGTTTCATAATCTTAACAAGGAACTTTATGTGCCCATTTTGACATGAATGAGCTATTTGTGACAGTTTTTCCTCAAAACACTCGTAAATGTTCCAAATTGAGCAAAAAAAGAGCTTCTTTCAGGGAGAAATTTTCTCCAATCCAGTTTTCTGTCATTTAAAGAGTCTCATGTAAAAATTGAAAGAAATTCACTCCAAAAGCAGTTTTCATAATGTTAAAAAGGAGCTTAAGGTGCCAAGTTGATAAGATTGAGCTATTTGATCCAGTTTTTTTTCAAAACACTAAAATATGTCCAAATGGAGCAAAAAAAGAGGTTGGGGGTAGTATAACATTTAATTCATTTAATTACTTATAACTTGTAACCGTTATAACGTTTTTGTCTTTTATTCTTAACTGTTATTTTTGATACCAGAAGAAACCTTGTTTCAAGAGATGTATTTATGAAGGCTAGTAGGTCTTTACAACGATCACAAGTGTACTCCTAAAATACTGCATCCTGTTCACGTTGAAAATCCTCTAAAATCACAGAAGATCTGTAACCACTTCCCACTCTTAAGTTGTGTAACAGAACCACATAAGCATGCTTTGAGTTGGAAGATATTTCAGAATACCACATACAAGAAAAGTTGGAGGCCAATACAGATTTTTTTGTTGAAAAACAAGAGTTAGTGGCAAATATTGATGCATAACGTTTGACTGAAACAAGCAGACAGAACAAGAGTCCATTCATATCGTAAAGCACAGAAAAAGCTATAAAATGATACACAATTTGTTTTGTTGGGTACAAATTTTCACAGAGATATAAAAAAAATTAACATTTTTTTAAACATTTTAAAAAACGCTGTTTGAAATTGTGAGAATGACTCTAGTCTGTAATGCCTGTAATCTAATAATGTCTGTAATCTATGATTGATGAACACAGTCCAATGGGCCCAGTTCCATAGTTCCTGCTCCTCTCCCAATCAACCCTTAAAAAAACCTGATGCGTAGGCCGGCTCCTCCTCCTCTTCTTCCTCCTCCACCAGTTGAACCCTGTTGAATGCCATTTGCTGCCTCCGCTTCTTTACCATTTTGCTGCTCTTCCACTCCGCATGCCAGATCCTCTGCTCATCTTGTGATGTAATAAAGTTGGTGGTCAAGGGACCACACTCCTGATGACGTCTCAGCAGTGGCTTGAATGAAGCCTTCCCTGAGTTGAAGGTCATTACTGCCATGTCAACAGCAATTCCCACAACAACAGGTGAACAAAACTCTGTCTTGGGGCAGCGGTTCCAAATTAAACTATTAAAAGATTCATTTTGGTTCTGGGTTGCACCCAGAACACACCGCTGTAAGAGAGAAGGTTCAGCCAGTTTCTCAAACACCTTGTAGACAAAGGGTGATATGACAAAAGGAATGGTCTGGTTCTGTGGTGGAGTGGGTTCATTATTTGCCAACGCTCGCTGGTAAGCATACCAAGATTTCTCTCCTGCAGGGCAAAAATGATGCTGAGAGGTAGTCTGTGTTGAAACAGAGTGGTAATAAATTGCCCACACTGCATTCTTCATTCCATCTACATCGTTCACGTGTGAGCGAATTGCCTTCCCGTAATAGCACTGGAATTTTTTAATTAGTGCTGCCATAAGCCTTCCCCTCCCTCCAATCTGAATCACTTGTCCTCTACCATTAACAGGCTTCGACTTCTTGAGGTTGTTCATATGATATGTCATCCTCTTTTGCACATGGCCTATGCACTCATGTTTTATTATAGGGTGATCCTTGCCATATGGCAACATCTTTGAAATCTTGCTATATGTCTTAGAATCACCATCACCAATCATCTGTGTGTACCTTAGTTTATGTTTCTCTATCGATCTTTGCCAGATGATCAATGCTCCGTCCATCTCCGTACTAGTGGAAGGACCGTAGTGATTCACACCACAAAAAGCCTGGTGCCCCTCCCACCAATCAAGAAACTCTTGTGATAATGTATCACTGTCCTTCTTCCCATGGCACTCATAGCAGAACTTGCCCATTACCTGCAAGGAAGAATATGGGGGGGGGGGGGGGCAAATCAATGTTACAAGAAATAAAGGGGGCGTAGGTTGGAGACTAAAATAATACTAAATTAAATTAATGACTTGGTGCAAGCTTGGGGGGGGGGGGGAATGCCCATCAGCCACTATAAAAACATGGTCAGTATCCAAGATAAGGCCAGTTTCCCAAGACGCCACTACAACTGCACCGTAGTTAGCCACATGCCCTCGCCTAGACCATGTGCCATCACACGTCACCCTAACGTCAACAATTTCATCAGGAGCAGCATCCTTGCATAGTAATACAGCAGCAGCAATGAACTGGGACTCTCTCTCTAACGCTGTTGCATCAGCTATTTGTTTGATCATGCTCGAGTATGCACACTTTGAGACTGGTGGATGCATTCCCATTATACCAGTGAAGGTTTCCAGGCCAGCTCTTCCCGCCCTCATGGCTAGGACTGATTTGCTGTTCACAGCTAGGTCCTCCTCAAAGTAGGGGTTAGAAATGTAAGACTGCTTTCCACACACAGTGCAGCAGATAGCAATTCTTGATACTAAACGCCTCCTGCACTCACTGTTTTCTGTTACAGAGAGAGGAGAGCCACAGCAAGAAAAGATGCCAACAGCACGCTGGAGAGTAGTCAACTTAATGAGGTGATAGTCTCCATTGTTCGATCGCGAAGTTTCTTGCTTTTTTCCTCAAAACACTCGTAAATGTTCCAAATTGAGCAGCTTCTCCAAAAGCATTTTTCTGTCATTTAAAGAGTCTCCTGCAAAAAATGGAAAAAATTCTCTCCAAAAGCAAGAAACTTAAGGTGCACATTTTGATCAGAATGAGCTACTTGAGACAGTTTTTACTCAAAATACTCATAAATTGAGATAAAAAACTTCTTTCAGTTAAAAAGGGGGATACATTTTCTCCAAAAGGAGTTTTCTGTCATTTAAAAACCGTTTCATAATGTTAAAAAGGAACCTCATGTAGCTACCCATTTTGACAACAATCAGACAGTTTTTCTCAAAGCACTATAAAAAAAATTCGTGTAATGTACGAGTGCTTCAAATGGAAGAAATTCTCTCCAAAAGCAGTTTTCATAATGTTAAAAAGGAAAAGATGCCAATTTGACAAGATTGAGCTATTTGAGAAAAAAAATTCTCAAAACACTAAAATATGCCCGAAGTGGGCTTCTTTTGGTTAAAAAGGAGAGAAATTTTCTCCTAAGCATTTTTGTCCTTTAAAGAGTTTCATCGTGTTAAGGTGCACATTTTGACTGGCTTCAGTGGGGCAGTTGTTCCCATAAATGAGGCAATGTTGACGAAAGATGAGAGCTTGAGTGAGAGGACTACACTAGGGGCTGACAGGATTTCTGAACTGCTGGAGTTGTGCATGAAATCCACCTACTTTAGGTATCAAGAAAAATACTACGAGCAGAAAGAAGGTGCAGCAATGGGCTCTCCACTATCTGCAGTGGTAGCCAACCTTTATTTGGAATTCTTTGAGGAATTGGTGCTCACAACTGCCCCACTGCAGCCAAGGGTTTGGAAGAGATACGTGGATGATACCTTCTGCATTATGAAAATGGAAGTGAGCAGGAGTTGTTGGACACTCTGAACAACATCAGGCCATCCATAAAGTTTACCATGGAGCTTGAAGTGGCTGGATCGTTGCCCTTTCTAGACTGCCACATACACAGGAAGATGGAAGTCTAACTGCAACCGTCTACAGAAAACCCATGCATACCAACTGGTACCTTGATTATAGATCACATCATCCTATCCACATCAAAAGGGAAGTGGTGAAGAGCTTGTATGATAGAGCCAGAAGAATAGTGATGGAGAAGGAGGACTTTTGAAAGGAAGAACATCATTTGTATAAGGTCTTCATCGAGAATGGTTATCCACAAGCCTTCATCAACCTTTCGTCTGCAGAAACATCCAAATGCAGAAAGGAAGATGAATACACCAGTAGAGGCAATGAGGGGTCTAAAAAGAAGGATCCTATGATAGTGATTCCTTATGCAACAGGGATGAGTGAAGATACCAGGAGGGTCTGCAGTAAGTTCAACATCCAAGTTGTCTTCAGATCGGGAAGAACTCTAAGGACACAACTGAGCAGAGTGAAGGTTTACCAGCTAAAATGCACTCATGTGTTGTGTACCGCATCCCTTGTAGCTGTGGGAAATACTACACAGGAGAGATGATCAGAAGACTGGAGACCAGAGTGAAAGAACTTCAAGATGCCTGTAGAAAGTGTCATAAAGAGAAGTCTGCAATTGCTGAGAATGCATGGGATAATGGACATCCTATTTTGTGGGAGGAAGCCACCTTCTTGGACCAGGCCAGAAGACAGAAGCAACTGCTAGTGAAGGAAGCATTGCACATCGCAGACTTACCAACCTGTGAACACTCATTGGCAGGACAAAATCTAGCATTTTGCAGGATCTTGCTAATTTTTGCAGGACCACAACATGGCCAGTTAAAAGTGGCTCAAAATTTTAAGGTGTTGTTGTTCCCTCTACACACAGAAGTTATCTATTGCTCCAGCTTCTTTTGCATCAAATGTGGGAAGTTGGTCCAAGGGTGAAGCACGAAAATCACGAAATTCCATACTCAGTGTCCAATTCATCAGGAGAGAAGGATGTAAAGCGCTTTGCCAATTCAACAATGCCATTTAAAGAGGTCTTATCTCTATTTCTAGGATCAAGAAAAGCAAGTTGAAGCAGACAGTCATCGTTAAATGGAAATTTAGCTAACATTTTTGAAACAATGGTTTCATAGAAAGTGCGCACACATTCAACAAAAAAAGTTTCTCAAGAGCAGTTCCCACCAACTCTTCAAGATCACCACACCACAATAAACGGGTAGATGTGCCAATACCTAGCTCATCATTACTAAGCTGGATATTTCTATCAGTGAAATCAATAGAAGTGATATCATCAGTGGAATTGAGGACATCTGGATCTATAAAATTACAACAGAAAGAGTGCAAGAGTCGACGAACATCAGCCTGTAAAGTACCAATACGACTAGCATGAGTTTGAAAGGAAATACTCAAGGGCTTAAGGGCATAACAAACAAAATTGCAAAACAGCTTCACTAGTGGGTCTTTAAGATGCTTGGCCACTCTCTGTACACGCCCATTGGAAGGCTCAGATTCAGCTATCCTGCCAAAATAACAATAAAGAGCTGGCCACTGCTCAATCAATCTCTTGAGGCAGCGTTCTAAACTAAGCCAGCGGGTTGAACAATGTTTTAGGATGTGAAGTGGTGTGACATTGCTAAACTCAGTTTGAATTTCATTGAACTCATGATACCTCTTGGAAGAATGTTTAAAATGATAAAATATATCAATCAGAATATCATCAAGGGAGACTGGAAGCTTTTTAAGAGAAGCAACAGCACAAAGTGCACTTAAGTGGCAAAGACAACCAAGGCTAAACAACTTCGGTTGTTTCCCAAGAAGTCGACTCAAAACAGAGTTACGCTTACCCACCATAACACTTGCGGTATCTGATGCATAACCAATCATGTTGCTCAAAGGGATACCACGAAACTCAAACTCCTTCTCTATTGCAGTAAAGAGTGACTCTGCTGTGGCAATATTACACACTGGCATACACAGAAAACGAGTAACTGGCTTTTGAACCACCTTATCCCAATACCGTACCATCATTCCGAAATACTTCCTATCTGTTTGATCATTACCACCATCACACAAAAGGGTGAAAGGAGAAGAACAACAAGATTGAATGACTTCGTCATTAAGCGTTGGAGCTAGTGCAAATTTCACTACAGCTGTCGTTTTTGTCCTACCAGATGCAAATTGCTGAGCGATTTTGCTGTCTGGAAACATAACTTTACAGTTTGTTGAAGTGATCAGCAGCTAAAAAAGGTACATTATGTTCGGCAATAAATGTAGAAAAATAAATTTCTGCAGCTGTAACCTGATCAGCTTCTTGTCTGTCCTTTCTAAAAGTAGCAGCAGTAATTTTAGATTGACCTACACTCTGTTTTGCCAATGCACAGTGCCTCTTTGTCTCCATGTGTCGTTTTACTTCATGTAGACCACCAGAAGCAACAGAAAAATCAGTGCAACATTGCAACGAACAAATGATGCACCCCTCTTACTCTCCTTCATATTGTAGCGCTTCCAGTCTTCCTGCCATTTACTTGCTCTCTTTCTCCTCTTAGCAGTGGAGAGGTCACTGCAAGCTTCACTATGAGAATGACTCTGACTAGAAGTACTGGCAATGCAGTAAAGACTGCTTCATTGTCTGACTCCACCTCGGACTCGATGCGGGGCTAATAGTTAAAACTCGGCTGTTTGCTTTTTTTCAAAATTATTTTTGGGAAAATTTATTAAATGAAATTGATTTTGCTCTTCGCTACTTGCGTAGCCGGTTACTTAGGAATGCAGTTGTGCAGTCAGTACAGGTTACTTAGGGATGCAGTTGTGCAGTCAGTACAGATTAATTAAGTGGACTGCAGGATTCAGATTGCGGACCCGGGACAAGTTCCAGAATTCCGGGAGAATCCCGGGAAATCCGGGACAGTTGGTAAGTCTGACATCGGCCTAGCTCCAAAGTGTGAGCGGTTCAATCGAGACTGTGGAATGGACTTGCCGGGCTGCTGGGGAGCTACTCTGAAGAGCATGAACTTGAAGCCACGACCATCATAATTACATTTTTTTAATTTGTTTATATTTTATTATTATTATTGTTGTTGTTGTTGTTGTTGTTGTTATTATTATTATTATTATTATTATTATTATTATTATTATTATTATTATTATTATTATTATTATTATTATTATTATTATATTATTTTATTATTATTATTATTATTATTATTATTATTATTATTATTATTATTATTATTATTATTATTATTATTATTATTATTATTATTATTATTATTATTATTATTATTATATTATTATATTATTATATTATTATATTATTATAATTATTATTATTATTATTATTATTATTATTATTATTATTATTATTATTATTATTATTATTATTATTATTATTATTATTATTATTATTATTATTATTATTATTATTATTATTATTATTATTATTATTATTATAGTAGTATTATTATTACTTTTTATAAACAAACAATAATATGCCGAATAACTACCAATAAAGAACTAGCTATATAGCTAATTTAAGTAAGAAATAGTCATCACTAGTATACTGACTAGTGACTTTAGTACTATTATTACTATTATTATTACTATTATTTTTACTATCTATTATTATTACTATTATTATTACTATTATTATTACTGAAGTCCACACCATGAAGTTTGCAGAATCTACGGAGCTCTAAAATTGTAACATAAGAAATTAAAAATGCTACTGTCACCCCAGAAAGAGTTTGATAATGTTAAAAAGGAACTTAATGTGCTCATTTTGGAAGAAGAAACTATTGTGACAGTTTTTCTCATAACGCTAAGCAAAAAAGATCTTCTTTTGTTTAAATAAGGGAGAATTTTTCTCCGGAAGCAGTTTTCTGTGATTTAGAAAGTATAAACAATTTCATAATGTTAAAAAGGATCCTAATTTGCCCATTTTGACAAGAATGGGACAAGTTTTAACTCGAAACTCTCATAAATATCCCAAATTGAGCCAAAAAAAGTTATTAGAGGGTAATATTTCTTCAAAAGCCATTTAAAAAGTAGAAACAGGTTGTAAAGTTAAAAAGGAACCTAATGTGTTCATTTTGACAAAATAAGCTGTCCCAAATTGAGCAACAAAAAAGAGTTAAAAAGGGGAGAAAGATTCTCCAAAAGCAGTTTTACGAGAATGACCTATTTTAGACAATTTTCCCTCAGAACATTCTAATAAAAAATTTCCTAAATGGAGCAAAAGGATGTTAAAAAGGGGAGAATTTTGCATTTTTTTTGTCATTGAAAGAGTAGAATGAGTTTCGTATGTTAAAAAGGAATCAAACATTCCTATTTTGACAAAAATGAGACAGTTTTTGCTCAAAACACTCAAAAATGACCTCAATGGGACCAAAAAGAGTGAAGAATTTTCTCCAAAAGCAGTTTTCTGTCATTTAACAATTTCAAAAGGACCCTAATGTATCCATTTAGATAGCATTAAACTATTGTGACAATTTTTACTCAAAACTCTCAAAGCAAGAAAAAGCTTCTTTTGGTTAAAATGGGGAGAAATTTTCATTTTGTTCTAATTTTATAATGTCAAAAAAGAAATTAATATGCCCATTTTTTACAAGAATGAGCTCTTTGAGACAGTTTTTACCCAAAACATTCAAAAATTAAGCCAACAAAGGTTATTTCGGTTAAAAGGGGGAGAAATTTTGTCCAAAAGAAGATTTCTGTTTAATAAGTAGAAGAAATTCATTACGTTAATACGGAACTTAATGTCCCCATTTTGAAGGTAATGAGCTTTTTCACACAGTTTTTTCTTACAACTCTAAAATGTAGCTAAAAATAACTTCTTCCATTATTTCGGTTAAAAAGTTATTTTGGTTAAAAAGGAGAGAAATGGACTCTAAAAGGAGTTTACTGTCATTCAAAGAGTAGATCGAGTTTCATAATAACTTAATGTGCCCATTTTGACAAGAATTAGACGGTTTTTACTCAATCATAAATCAAAAACGAGCTTCTTCCATTAAAAATGGGAGTACTTTTTACCAAAATATTTTTTCTGTCATTTAAAGGTTTCATAATGTTGAAATGGAACTTGATGTGCCCATTTTGACAAGAATGAGCTCTTTGATAAATTTTTTCATCAAAACAAACTAAAATGTCCCATTGGAACAATAAGGAGCTTCCTTCAGTTAAAAAGGGGAGAAATTTTCTCCGAAAGCATTTTTCTGTTATTTAAAGTGTAGAAAGAGTTTGAAAAGGAACCTAATGTGTCCATTTCGATAGGAATAAGCTGATGTTTACCAAAAAAGTCCGAAAAGAGCTTCTTTCAATTGAAAAGGGGAGAAATTTTCTCCGAGAACATTTTTCTCTCGTTTAAGTCTAAGAAAGAGTTTGATATGGTTAAAAAGGAACCTAATGTGCCCATTTTGACAAGAATGAGCTATTGGGACATTTTTTTCTAAAATACCCCAAATTGAACCAAAATAAGCTTCTTTCTGTTAAAAGGGGAGAAATATTCTCCAAAAGCATTTCCTCTCATTTAAAGAAATTTATAATGTTAAAAAGGAATATGCCCATTTTGATAAGAATGAGCTATTCGATATTTTTAGTCATAAAACTCATAAATCTCCAAAATTGAGCAAAAAATAGCTTCTTTTGGTTAATGCGCCAGAATGAACTATTTCAGACAGTTTTTCCTTAAAACTCTCAATAATTTCCCAAATGGAGCAAAAGTGTTTATTTCAGTTAAAATGTCAGAAAATTACTCCTTTTTACCCGAAACAAGCTCCATTTGGGACATTGTTGAATGTTTTGAGGAAAAAATGTCTCAAATAGCTCAATCTTGTCAAAATGAGCATATTCAGTTCTTCTTTAACATTATGAAACTCTTTCTACTCTTTATATGCCAGAAAACTTATTAGGTCCCTTCTTATGTTTGTTTGTTATTCTGTTTATTGGACATTGTATTTAATATTGTGTTATTTCTCACCTTATATGTATATGAAATTATAATTTAACAATAAAATTAAAAAAATTCTTAACATTATGAAACTATTTAAATGACAGAAACTGTTAAAAAAAAGTAATGTTCCATTTTTACAAGAATAAGACAGTTTTTACTCAAAACACTCATAAATGTCCAAAATTAAGAAGAAAGAGCCTTTTCATTCTCCAAAAGCATTTTTCTGTCATTTAAGAGTTCATAATTTTAAAATCAATCCTAATGTTGACAAGAATAAGCTATATATTTGTGACTCAAAATGTCCCAATGGAGTTCAGTTAAAAAGTGGAGTAATTTTCTGCAAAAGCAGTTTTCTTTCATTTAAGTCAAGTCACATACATTTTTATCTGTTAATGTCTACCTTATGATCACTTAAAATGAATCTCGTGAACCTCATGAATATGTGAGATTGAGTCCCCAAATTTGGGTACATGTATTGTTGGTACGCCTAATGTACCGACACACCCCTTTCCCTAGACTTCTCATTTTAACCCTTTAACCTGTGGTCTTGTAAACCTGGACATTAAAGTGGTGGAATACTCATTCCATAATAAGTACAGTGCAACATCGCCAATTCAAATAGGCCTGTACTTAGGGGAGTTAAGATTGGTGAATTGTTAGGATTACTCGAACTGTATAATTTGTGTAGTTGTAATAATTTATACAGCACTACATGTGTACATGTAACTACAGTGTATATATATATTACTAAACAGAGAAATATTCACAGTTTGCTTCTGAGTAATGGTAGTGAGCGATTTTGTGCTTACAGTACACTATACTGTGGGCCGAGTCTTAAACAGTGTGCACTGTATTGTAAATTTAAGCTCATAGAAATACTTGACACCACAAAACTTGTCACAAACAGCCAGCTGGTTTGGTACTGTATGTACAAACCTGTTTGACATGGAAATGTCTAGCCTAAAGCTAATCTCCATTTTTATTTGCAGGGTTTGGATCAGCCCTGTTGGATTAGGGAGGTTGCCCCGCATATATTATATATGGTAAAGTGTATATAAATTTTCTACACAAACTGGCCATGACAAAGCAACGAAATAGCATTTATAATTATAGCTACAAAATTATATCTATATATAATTTACTCAGTTTTGGTTTCCAAGTTCCTTAAAGTTCCGTATAATCGAGATCAGAGCAAGAATCATAAGCAGAATTTTGTTCACTGTATTCATCCATGTTAATTCCACTTGTGTATGTGCCTAATTCAGGACTCACACTAACACTAGAACTACTGTCCTCTGTAACTAAATCATAGTATGGTCTTTTCAATCTGAATAAGACATGAGGTGGCACCTGAAAATCATTTTGCTCAATATTCTGAAGAGAACCAGTTTTCTTTGTGCTATTGTTCCTAATCATCAAGTCCTGCGTGTCTTCTTCAGTTACCTTATTCAAAGCTGGAGTCATCTTGGTACCAAATTCAGCCATTTCAAGATCTCCATTTTGGCGTGAATCTAACTTCATGGTGGTTGGTTTCTGATGTGACCAATGGTGGGATGACTTTATTGTTGCACTAGATCCACCTTTACTTGTGAGAATTGTCTCTTTGGAACCATAACCTCTTGATTGTTTAGATAAGTTTGAAGGTCCTCTCTTCTTTCCTTTGTATCTGTTGAAAGATAGTAACTTCATCCATTCCCCGCGAGCATCTTTGCTAATGATGCAAAAGAATATGAACAGCAAAAGCCCTTGACTGGTGCTGAAAATGACAAAGAGCCATTGGAACACAAGTGCCAGTTTGTCTACACTCAGACCTCCAAACAACCAAGATAGTCCAAACATTACCATGACACTAACGACGCTAATGAGAATCTTCACTGTGCCACATATGGTTCCCTCGTCACCCTTGACTTTCATAGACTTTTTCTTGTAGTGCTTTATCAGAACTCTGCTCACCATAACAAATATGACAGTATTGAATGCCATTATCGACAACAGAGGCACCAACAATATGCCATATCGGATTCGGTTGTCATGGATGAAACAACTATAGGAGGAAAAATACGTAACATACAAATAAACCATAAAAAAACCGAGGTTGGGTCCAAAATTAAGCATTATTTGGGTGGTTGGGTGCATTATTTGGGTGGTTGGGTCCATTATTTGGGTGGTTGGGTCCAAAATTAAGCATTATTTGGGTGGTTGGGTCCAAAATTACCAACCAACCAAAATTAAGCATTATTTGGGTGCCAAAATTAAGCAATATTTGGGTGGTTGGGTCCATTATTTGGGTGGTTGGGTCCATTATTTGGGTATTTGGGTCCAAAATTAGTATTATTTGGGTGCTTGATTGAATTTATTGATGATCATCGTTCTGACTTACAATCGATCCTCAACTATGAGGTAGTTTGTACCAGTAGCCAATGTTGTAAGGGCAATAATTGGAAACAGCAATGGAACTCCTGCAGATATACATATAAAATAAGATAATTAAATTTCAAAGGACTGTATTCTGTGCTGAAATATTCCTTAAAGGTCGTACCTCTTAGGCTGATAAATAATAGACAAAAGCATATACATGTACCTGAAATCTAGTCTTATTTATTAATTTATTAGTTAAGTATCTCTTGAGGGCTCTATCATGTTAGCACTGTAGATATGATAACATAAATCAGGTTATTTGGCATCCCACTTCTAACCACAACCTGTAAGAAAGTGGTACTTAAGTTCGAACAGGCCTTTACTAAAATATACAATACACTACCGACACATTAGAGAGAAGGAGCTCAGCTCATGAGCCGGTCGAAGAAGGAGCTAATCTCGCTAGCCAAATTAAAAAAGACTATGAAGGAGCAAGTCTTTCGAGGTAGACTAAGGAGCTCAAACAAATGTTGTTCTTGACTTCACTCCTTCAAGTATGTTTGCCTGTAAAACTATTTGGTCACCTTTCATGGTGAAAAGCTCCGTTTAGCCCAAGATGGGAACAATTCTTGCCATAGATGTGCTGTTGGCATCCTACAAACCAGTTGTACAATTTAGTAGCCATGTTAGAAAGTGTTCTAGGCCCTGGAGGAGGTATTTTCTGTGAAGTGACAGCTGCTATAATGCTGGGGGAAAGGCTTAAAGTGCCCTGAAATGGAAACTTATAACTAGCATACATACTAGGAAAGCAGCTTCTCAGACTTACCTAATGGCTGACTCATAGAGTGAATAGCTAATGAATAGCTAATGTATATCAACAGAGAATGGGCTACTTTCTGGGTAGGTGAATAATTTCTGAAAATGGCTTCCATGTTAGGGGTAATTACCTACGTTACAGCTACCCATTTAAAAAGAAGCAGAACTCTGCATGTAATTATCACCTCTTTGTTAAGCTCCTACTTTACTGATGGTCATTTCTACTACGAGTGTGTCTCCTTCTGCTCAAAAGTCTGTTTCTTCTATGGCTAGCAGTTATTCATTGATGATGTGAACAAGCTAGCCCTTGGGCTGTATTATAAGCAGAATGAATGACAGCAGTAGTTCTGTTCGCAAATGTTTCTCTTGTGGGCAACTGTTACCAAGTACTGGAGGCTGTAGCTACCAAGACATCTGCTATTTTAGTTTGTGGAGTTGCTCTCCACTGCAACTTGTAACAAAGGAGGGTGTAGCTAACCATAGATGGGTACTATGATATGTGCTGATTTTTTTTGTAGGATATAACATCAACTACATAGGCCGAGTTAACAATAGCAATAAGCATGGCATGTGCCCATTTGTGTAGCATACAAAATTCAAAACAGAAGTGAACATGGATTACACAAACACTTTGGGAACATGCATGTCATCCAAGTTCACATCTTACCCCAGCATATTAGAGAAATGGTGATGATAAACACTTTAGTAATTGGTCCAAAGACGATAATCAATTTCTTAAACATCAGAACAGCTTCAGCTCCCATCCAAAAAGCTGATGCAAGTGTAAAATATAAAATCAGAATGGAAATTGCTGTGCAAACATTTCCATTTTCAGTTCTATCAATTCCAATAACAAATATCAATAGCATGAAAAGTAAGGCAGTGCACAGCTGTGTGTGGAATTTGCTGGCATCTCTTTCCCGTAGCTTCCTGTATAACCAAGCAGAACAGACTCATGTATTATACAGCATTGTTTGTGCATTACAGCAATTCAATATGTGCTATATTGATGATGACTCAACTCACTTAAAGACCAGCATTGTAATAATTGTTAGAATTAGACCCACAATAGAAAGGGTGGAACCAACTATCGTCAGATAATGAAGAATCGCATCAACAACAGGGTTCGTAGGTGCATTGACATTCTGAAGGGCCAAAAAAAGAAGGGAAAAAAACACGAACATATTATAACATGTAAACATACAGCATCAGTAGTAGTAGTAATAGTATATTATAATGTGTAAATATACAGCAGCAGTAGTAGTAATAGTATATTATAATGTGTAAGTATACAACAGCAGTAGTAGTAATAATGTGTAAGTATACAGCAGCAGTAGTAGTAATAGTATATTATAATGTGTAAGTATACAGCATCAGTAGTAGTAATAGTATATTATAATGTGTAAGTATACAGCAGCAGTAGTAGTAATAGTATATTATAATGTGTAAGTATACAACAGCAGTAGTAGTAATAATGTGTAAGTATACAGCAGCAGTAGTAGTAATAGTATATTATAATGTGTAAGTATACAGCATCAGTAGTAGTAATAGTATATTATAATGTGTAAGTATACAGCAGCAGTAGTAGTAATAATGTGTAAGTATACAGCATCAGTAGTAGTAATAGTATATTATAATGTGTAAGTATACAGGATCAGTAGTGGTAATAGTATATTATAATGTGTAAGTATACAGCATCAGTAGTAGTAATAATGTGTAAGTATACAGTCAGTAGTGGTAATAGTATATTATAATGTGTAAGTATACAGCAGCAGTAGTAGTAATAGTATATTATAATGTGTAAGTATACAGCATCAGTAGTAGTAATAGTATATTATAATGTGTAAGTATACAGCATCAGTAGTGGTAATAGTATATTATAATGTGTAAGTATACAGCAGCAGTAGTAGTAATAGTATATTATAATGTGTAAGTATACAGCATCAGTAGTGGTAATAGTATATTATAATGTGTAAGTATATAGCAGCAGTAGTAATAATAGTATATTATAATGTGTAAGTATAAAGCAGCAGTAGTAATAGTGTGTAAGTATACAGCAGCAGTAGTAGTAGTATTTATAATGCATAGATATACAGCAGCATTAGTAATAGTATTTATAATGTGTAAAAATACAGAAATATAGCAATAGTATATTATGTGTAGATATACAGCAGTAGTATTATGTGTAGATATATAGAAGCAGTAGTAATATATAGTATTTATGTGTAGACATTCATCAGTAGTAATAGTATATTAATTCTAGATATACATCACTAGTAGTAATAGTGTATTACAACATGTAGATATACAGCAGCAGTAGTAATAGTGTATTATAATGTGTAGATATACAGCAGTAGTAGTAGTAATAGTGCATTATAATGTGTAGACAGCAGTAGTAATAATAGTGTGTGGATGTATAGATATATATATACAGCAGGAGCAGTAGTGGTATATTATAATCTGTAGATATTCAGCATAGTATATTATGTGTAGATATACACAAGTAATAGTAATAGTATATTATAATGTGTAGATATACAGCAGTAGTAGAGTACTAGTAATAATAATAATAGTGTTTCAATAAAAGAAGCCTATAACTTTTGTTCCTGTTCCTCAACTTTGGGTGGCAAAAACGACTGCTTAGAGCAATATTCCATAATAATGCATACGGAAATTAAAGAGTTCAAAAGAGTGATGTTTTCCTCAGTGCATGTTTTTTTTCCTTCCCTATTCAACTTCAAGCACTTAGACCAGATCACGTCCACACACAAGGTGGGCTCAGTTGCACATCTGAATTTCGATTCTTGGTCCTAAAACTTTAAGTCAATGTTTCTAGTGCAAGTGTCATTCTTTGTATTTAAGATGTCTTGCCAAGTTAATATCAGAGGCCGACCATGAAAAGATAACAGTTAGAATATATATTTTTGACCAACATGTTAGCTGAAGAATATCTTGCTGGTGTGAATGCGTAGCTCATGTAATTGAGGTGTTGATGGCATTTTAGAAGAGGTATAAAGTGGATGACAAAAACGATTGAACAATAGTGTTGGAGTTTAAATGCATCATAGGCTATATAAACTACACTCATCAGCAGTTTGATTTTTTTTTTAATGCTCAATGAAATTTACTCTGTGGTCTGGTTCTGTGGGAGACCAATAGCAGCTGCTCTGGCTATAGTTAACTTAGTAGCTATAGACTTCACATGGTTTTGCACTGTAGGACTGAAAGAGCACTGTAGGTAGCTGGGTATAATGGTTATAATAAACTTAGTTCGTTCTTATAAATAGTGTACTAGTTAACTATTTCAGTAAGGCTTTGTATAGTAGCTAGGGTTATAAGTTCCATACACTTGCTGTATTGAAAGTTATAACTAGCATACAAGGGTTGCTCACAGGTAGTTTTTGGGTGGATAATTACCATGAATAAGCTGCTGTCTAGGGAAGTGAATAATAGCCTTTTACAATTTATTTTTTGGTTTTCTTGAAAACAGCATTGTCCTTCTAAAAGGTAGAGACCTATGGCATTCAAAGAACAAATAAAAATAAAACACACATGCATGGGAAGTAGAGGGCTGAATGGTCCTTGAACATGGCCTATTTGTTTGAATACTAGGTTCTCCTTTTAATAGCAAAATGTCTCAAGGAGACAAGGGTAATCCGAGAGAAGTCAGCTCTATCAGGCAAACCAAAATGGATATGGAGATGAGAGGTAGGAAGAAAAGCATCGTCAGAGCTAGATTCAGGAAGAGAGACTTCACAGCACAGTTGGTAAGAGTAAGATAGGAGGTAATCACTGATCAACTGCAGCAGCTATGTGTTTGCTAGCAGGGATGCTTCTAGCCTATTCCAAACACCGCAAATTGCTGAAAAGGAGAGGGAAGTATCATTGATGGCTTCAACAAAAGTGATTGGCCATAATGGCTGCCTGCATATGAATGTGTGTCAGTGATTAGAGGCAACTAGATGTCATGCCAGCTTAGAAGCACTCCACAGAAGAGTGGTAGTATCTTGGCTAGTTATCATACCATCAAGTATTTCTTGTGATTTGATTGGACAATCACTGGCTTGATATACCCTGCATCCTACCCTCTGCATGATCAAATTCATCCATATCTGGTTAGTAAAGTATTACGCATGCGTGAGTGATCTGGTTGTCTTGTAAACATTATGGCCTTGCTTTGTCAGGTCACTTTGCCACGACCTAGCATTGTTATGTGTTCGATGTGTCTTTGTTTTGGGTGTGATAAATTTGTTATTAGGCTTGGTTTAGGGGAAGATATGGATTATCTCTCATGCTGGAGCTTGTTCAGGGTGAGGCACATACCCAATCTTGCCTAATAACTAATAATAGTATATGCACACATAAAGGTTAGTCTTGTTAACTGCATATGCACAGCCGATTTGTTTGCTCTTACTTATCCACTTGCAAGAACATTTATTGTTGGTTGGTGCACTGGCCATACACACAAAATTCTATGTTTACAACTACTTATTTTTGCACATTACTATGTGTGTACAGCTACTGATGTTTCACATACGTGCACTCAGTGAAGAAATCCCACTTACCACCAAAACAGCAAAATTAGTCAAATGATTACAGTGACATATAACTACGCCATTCTCTTCCTTTGCAACAAGTTCACAGCCCTCGGAGGTCCAGTTACCTCTTGTTGTACTTACGCCCTTTGTCGTATTTACACCGGTTATTGCACTGAAGTTCCATGACACACACATTGGAATGGAAAATGCCTAGAACACAATGATTATAATGTAAACTTGCATACATTTTTGCTCTTTAATATAATTATACTTACATCACCAGATCGAGATCTTAAAATTTGAAATTTTATTACTACTGGTTCACTGATATTAGTTGTGTTTTGACCAGGTATTGCGAATCCCAAAACTTCACTACCGATTGTGAAATTGTAGTCTGATACATTTGCATCCAGTGGTGGTATAAGTTGAAGCAAGTTTGAGGTGGGGTAAAATGTTTGCAGATACCTAATATCACCACCAAATTTCTTAATCAGGCTTTGTGGGATAGTGATTGAACTCTCCACAAAGGAGGAGTTAAACGTGTTATTTCCTAAAACAACACAAAGAAAACAAAACCAAGTTAATAAAATAATGTGGTATGTGACTTTTTGTCTGTATGTAAAAAGTTACCATAATTTGGAGTAAAGGTTATGTTTTCCATATCAGCTGACTCAGTGGCATTTACCTAAGACCATGAGCACACAAGCACACACTATGACAACACGATTAGGATATGATTGTGTAATATTACACTCACGATTGCAGCAGAAACGATAAGTTGATCCTGTTCTAATTCAAATTCAGTGAAGTTATTTCCTATAACTAGATTCGAAGCAACCGCTTCAAAAGATTTCACCATACTAAATTTATAGGAAGGAAAAAAACCAGTAAGCGGTCAGCTATTTTGGATCAAATCATTTGCACGTACGATGAAGAGCGTTCCGTTAAAACATTTAGTGGCCAGTCTGATATATCATTCAACACAGTTCCAGTGTTTGCAGTGAACTATGGAAGAAATGTCACAGGATAAAATTAGGTGATAAAATGTTCTGATTCATTCTTACATCATTAGTTGCTTTAAGTTTCCCAGATGATATCAAATCTCCAATTTGATCATAAACCTTAGCGAGAATCAGCAAATTTCCAGTCGACTGCTCATCTTCACCTTCCAGGTCCTTAACAACGTCTACTATACCTTCCACTACCCGTGTAGCAGTTGAAGGTGTCACAATCTCCTGCAGTGATTAGCAATGGAGGCTTAAATATTAGCTGGATCTCACTACATCATTAATAGTATTACCATTCCCAACTGCCGCAGTATAGCTGTATCCTCGGAGGCACATTGGCTTCCATCATAGACATCCCACTGAAGGTTGGCCATACATTTCCGGGTTGCCCTTGCATTGGTGTTGTCTTCATCCTGAGCCCCGAAGCGACAGTTCAACTTCACTTCGTAACTGACCATAGATTCTGTCCAATCGTATTGTCCTCTATTATCAGGTGACTGAAACACTTCATAGTTGCAAAATCCCATCTCTGCATCATAAATAGTAAAAGCTGTTAGTTATGAGTTTTCTTCATAAATGTTATCTACTGACAATATCTACTGACAATATTCATTAGTGAATAACTTTTCATGCTGATATTGGCACTTGATATTGGCCAAGTGCACATATATAATACTCACTTCTGCTTCTCACATGACATCAATGCTAAACCACAGCCATGCATGGCAATACAAACATTCTAAACTTCACTTGCCAACCACAATGAAACATTTCCCCAGTCAGCAATCAAGAGTTAATAGGGTGCACACTTATGTGGCATTTCTATTGAAGGTTGTCATGTTTCTGTTTACAAAAGTAATTTCTGAATGATTCTGACATAAGCAGATCGAAAATTCCATGGGCAACTTGCTTGTCTGTCTATATTCTGCCACACATGCAGAGACTGGCAGAATGCGATGCATACAGAAAGCCTTGACTTCCTTACTGTAACCATTGGGGGAGCTTATTATATTAATCGACAGAGACAAAACATTCTTTTAACAAGTGGAAATACTGGAAACCTTCTAAAGCAAATTCCTCAAAGCCAACACTCTTACTTCCAAGGAAAATTTGTTGTCTGTAGTAGCATAGATCTCTTAATACTAAAAATTCAGTTTTGCTGAAAATTCTCCTTTGTCATTAACTTGGTAGAGGATTAAATAAGAGTGGACTTTAACTCTTTAAGGCCTATAAATAATGAGACACATGAGTACATTTTATTTTCATCCCACAATACAGAAACATCAAGGGTGTTTTTTACCTTCTTCATCATCTCTTGTGGGCTTAGCTCGTTAGCACTGTTGATGTGCTAGTTCATCTCGTGAAAACAAATGAAGAACTATTAGTATTTAGGCTCAAGATTGCTGCCATCATTTTGGCTGATAGGTGGTTCTACTTTACGAAATGATCAATTGAGATTTGAAAAATGAAAATGAGCTAGATATAGAATATCTTTGGGCACAATTCCTACGTAACTTCCAGCATACTAAATGAATCCCAATTTCTATGTATGTTTGTATGTATATATGTGTGTCTGCAATTATGTATATGTATGTAAACTATGAATGTATGTGCATTGTATGTGTGTGTATGCATGTACGTAATGACTACTGGTAATCTTACGTGAGATATTTAGGTTATAAATAGAAACAAAATTTAATCTTCCAAATTTATCCTGAAGTGCTCCAGTACTCTCACGTAGTTTTTCATAGAGAACACTCTCCCCAACAGGTTGGTCACTGATATTGCATGCCACTCTGATCCAGCTATTCATCTCGTCCATCGGACGTCTAAATTAATCGATATAAGTTAATAAATATTCGTGATGGTGTAATATTATGGAATAGGTACTCACGGTGTCACATTTCCACAGGCAGCAGTCGTCCGTCCCTTATCCGTTCTGATAGTTTCCAGCAGTACAGTTTCGAAAATTGCATGAATTAAAGGTACAGACAAGCTCAGATTTGCTTCAATGACTCGGTATGAAAATCTAATATAAGCTTCTTCTCTCATACCCACTGGTGCTACAAATTTAAGCAGTGCAATTAATTTTTAAAAATTAACAGACTATAGTGCTATGATGAAACTTACATATTATATTAACTTTGAGGGATACAGTCGCATTTTTATTTCCATTTTGAGCCTCACATCTATAGTTTCCCTTTGCCGCCATCTTAATCCCAACAGAAGCCCCTAGAGTTGCATTGTCTCGTGTCCCCAGATACACTGTATTAGTATTGACTCTGTAGGCATATAACTGTCCAGGTTCTTCGGCAGGTACTTGGCTAGGAATGCCAAGGTCAACCTCTGGAACTTTGACGTATTCTAATACAGCACCATTATCATCAATATATTGCCACACTATGGATATAAAACACGTACCCCCATTTTCGGAATTTTTTCCCCAAGCTACTTTCCCTCTATAAGTTCCATTAGATAAACACTGCACTCTTAATTCTCTTCCTTCATCAACAAGAACTTCGTTCATCACTTGCATGCTCATGCTATTATAGATGGTAACATCGGGCTCTTGTGCTGTTGAAATGCCAAAGCATAAAAAAAGCTAAGACTTCAAAAACAATAACATAATTTGGTTCACTTACCAATACAATCAGTGATATCATCATTTGGTAAAAATCCCATCGGGCACTGTACAGGATCTGTGTTCTAATAATAATCACATAACAATGCTATAAAACAAGATCAATAAACTGGTAACTCTTTATATGGAATGTGTATCCTTGTATGCTATGCTAAGTGGTGTCCAAGTAGAAACTGAATGTGGGTACTAACATTATCATCATAGATTGCCAACTATAATAATTGATGATATTCATCCACTGGATTGCACTTTCTGGATAGCAGCAACAATGAATGATGAGCATGATGCAGAAAATTAGTTTGATGATTTTTTAGGTAGCGTGAAGGAAAAAAACTATGCTGATGGATGATTAGCCTTCTTGAAGAAATTAATCCCTCAGATGCATATATTGCCGCACAGAAAGAGTACCTTCAAGGCATGCAATCTGGTCTGCAACAACTTTCAAAAAAATCATCCTGTGACAGTTCTGAGTGGTTCAAGTATGGCATGCAATGCTTGTCTCACCACATTTCGCTGACTAGCGATTAGCTCCACTTGTCACTTATTTATATTTGTCACTTGTCCACTTTAACTATACTGGTAACTGATGTTGTTGGCTAAAGTTTGCTTTTTCATAAGTTCACTTATTGTTCTGCCAGATAGCTTTCCATTGAGTAGCCTTTTTAAATCGAGCTAATCTTACCTCTGCACTTCTGTTGGCAGTATCCTTTTTTTCTTCGAATGTCACACTTGTCTGCCACACACTTGATACCTCGCTAGACACATGCACACAGCTCACATCTAATTGCTACAGTCACAAGTAGACTTAGCTCATCTCCATCATTAAAATGGATCTCTTGGGAAAAACAGCGCCATCGATACGCTATTCCCTAACAATAGTTATCTAACATCACAACACCTTAGACAGCATGTAGTATCGCTATCAAATATTAAGCTTTCAGAAATTTCCATCGATATAACCTTGCAGGAGTAAAATGCAAGCCACACCCCTCCCTCCCCACATCCCAAAAAGTGGTCTTGTGTCTATGCTAACTATATCTGAAAGAATTTGGCATGTCTAGAAAAGTACTATTAGAGTCCCAAGAGTACACTACATACCACAAGGACTCCAAATGTGCTGAGGTGGTTGCACTGGCAAACAACAATGCTCCTGTTCCTGTGCGTCACATTGCATCCCTGATTATTCCAATCTCCTCTTCCTCCTACACATTCAGACGAGAGAAGATTGTTGTATTAAACTATTTCACAACAACAACAACAAATTTCTCTACCTGCAACAGTTTTATCCCAGAACACACACATTGGCAGTTGCGAAAGCTAATGAAAGATCATTATTATAGAAGCAAAATGATTGTTTAGAATGACTTACCTCACTGTGGAGCCTTAGTACTATGGTGATCACACCATTGAATTCACTAGCATTGCCTAGAACTGTTGCAGATATCGTGTTAGATGCTACTGCAAAGCTCTCTGCTGTCTTGTTAACCAGCGGATATAACACAGATGATGAGAAAGTTGAAAACACAACACCTACATCAGAATCCGATTTATTAGAAAACACAAAGGGGGGTAGCATTATGGCTGCATAATCTCCTTGATAATTGGTAGCAGAACCTCCAAGAGTTACTTGAGAACCTGGTATTGAAAAATATATATCACCAATTTTTTCTGGAGAAAAATAATGGAGAAAATTAAACCTGAATTATGTCCAACAGAATATCTCAATCCACTTTCTACAAGTTTAGACCAACTCATCTAGAGAAAATAAGGAATTATTATGCTATTATGTATTATAATAAGATTGGACACACCTTAAACACTGTGAAAGTAGTACTCCCTGACTGAGATGTAAAAGTGTCAGTTATATTCAATACATTTTGTTCTAATTTTCTTCCTTCAGTATAATCAGATATGATGCCCTCAATCACATCAGCAATTCTGCACCAAGAAAAAGTTAAAATCAATGGTTAGCAAATGAACAAAACATTGTCATCATACTCAGCGGATGCCACCATCAGAACTTCAGGATTCCAGGTTTGTTGTAGGGAATCAAGGACATTAGTCAACTCTCCCACTCCAGCAGAGGGAATTGAGCACTGCATGAAATATTTGTTGCAATGGTTAATTGTAGTGAATATGTAGAGCATTGCACATAACACACCATAGAATTCTGACCACACCCATTACGCAGTCGTTGCAGATTCTGGACTATCGATTCCAAGTTGGCCTCAGACTGATCTTGGGTATCACTAGCTTGTGTAGTTGCAGAAAGCAATCCATTCACTATCCCTAGAACACTGGCTTGGTCAATTGGAATCTAACACAAATATAGGAGTATTAGCACATTTTTGTCTAAATGTATATCCATACACGTTACCATACCAAATTTAATTATCCACATAATACCATAAAAGTTCACTTTAAAAGCTAATTATGTGTCTATTCCTTTCCTAGTGATGTGTTAATGCTGAGATCTACACTTTTATTCGTGTATTCTATTCAGTTACTGCCTTGCGAACAATTAGAATGGCTATATACATGCTGCTGCTGTAGCACCTGTTGTTAAGCTACTTTGGTACCTGCTGCTTGTGAAGCTTCCGTGTGGTAGCTGCTGCTTGTGAAGCTACCATTGTAGCTGCTGCTTGTGAAGCTTCTGTGGTAGCTACTGCTTGTGAAGCTTCTGTGGTAGCTGCTGCTTGTGAAGCTTCTGTCTGCTGCTTGTGAAGCTACCATTGTAGCTGCTGCTTGTGGAGACTAACCTTCCATTGCTCTCTAGGCTTATTTTTACCTCCTTACTTTTTTGCAGCCGGTTCTACTTCCAAATAGATGTCAGTGCAATGTTTACGTCAGTGCAATGTTTACAATAGGAAGTATATACTAACAAGCATGCTTGAGTTTTCCCCATTCCAACATGAAACTCTGGAGCATGTTGGAAAGGAAACTTTATGCTCACAATTGGTGCACGGGCATACATTAGTACACATTTTCCCTTTTGTGTTAACCCTTCAAAGTAAAAGCAGCAATCAACATAACTCATCCAACCGACTTTTTTTAACAGAAAAAAAAAATCAAAAATTATAACTCGATTTACTTGTAGAAAAGCAGCTGTAGTTTTATGCATTGGTTATCTCTACAACTCTGTGAGGACAAATGTCTGAGATGCTCGCCTGATAAGCTACTAAAGTTTCGACCCAGTTTAGACTAGACAGGAATGCAACTTAAATGTTAAAAAGAGCACTTGAGAAACTCATACTTTATGCTCTTTTGACTCAATATTTTTCACTTGAAAATACATGCCAAAAATTATGTGCTAATAGTTACATATGGAACTATATCTGAACTATCATGCATGCAATGTAGGCGTACTTTCGAAATGTTGGCCAGCTGAGATTCTGTAAATGTGGCACATTCACTGTAGTTACTTTGGACCCACTTTCCTCTAGGATCACATGACCTTCTGGCCAACTGTCCTGCTAAGCCAGGTATTGATCCTCCATACTGGCAATTCAACTATCAAATTTAGCTCAGCTCTAATCCGTGGCCAGATATAATTGCCTTGTGAGGTAACTTCTGTATCAACCGGACAAAATGCTGAAGAAAAAAAAGTTTTATAAAACAATAGTTATATGTCATGGAGGTCCATTTTACCTTGACAGCGCACATATACATCTTCAGAGTGCTCGCAATTTGTTACACCAGTGGGTGCAGTCTTGTCACACTTTTCGATTCTGTCATCATTAACATTACAAAGCAGTGTACTCAAAAAAATAGGTCCAGATCCTGGCACAGAAATGCCATCATCACGTTGACCGAGCACCTCAGCATCTGTGACAATGCAATACTTGTTAATGGTTAAGACAAAAACAACAACTGACCTTCTCTTTCAAAGGTCATCTGAGAACACACAACACCAGCATCAACTTCCGTGAACTGGATGGAACAAATGCTACCCCAGGCATGATTAAAACATATTTCTACTCGACCCTCACGAACTGTCAGACCATCTTGCAGCCTGATATCTCCATCACTGCAATCTTCAACTTGAACCTCGAGAGCTGGTTTGAGACATTTAATATAACATAGAGCAACATAGAGCAATTTAGCAGCAGGAAATAAATTACCTTGGCATACAATGTAGGTGTTTTTACGTGGACCACATTCTTGAAGAGTCCTATTTGGAGGTGAGGATGAACATTGAGATAAGGAGATTTCAGTTCCAGTACAATTTAAATTCAGTTCAACTGGGTTGATATTCTGTGATGTTGGAATTTGAAATCTCTGACTTCCTGTTATAGCTCCTAAATAAAGAATTTGAAAAGATGTCATCAGGGATATTATTGAAATATCTAGCTATAGTAAGAGGTATATACCAGCTCTTGAAAATCCTAACTGATGGCAAGTGACAGAGGCATCAGCCGCTGAGAAAAAATCTTCACAAATTGGATTCCATACTTCTTGCCAACAGAGTTCAATTCTACCTACTGCTAGTTCATCATCAATATAGTATGATGGATTCTGCAAATCGAGTTCAGAGTAGTAGGTCACTTCATCCTCTATTATGATTCTAACTCGGAAGTTTTCACATAGAGCTGGACACAAGACACAATTTAAAAAATTACGTTAATTAGACCACTCCCACACCATGCACTCAAAAAACATCTAACCTCCACATTTAACTCCAGCATCCTCACTGTGGTCACACACACTTGATGGCTCTCTGGTAAGGGTGGAACATGCAAGAAGGTTGCGTTCTGTTCCACGGCAATTCAAATCACTTAAAACAATAGAAATGTTGTTGGCATCTCCATATTGTGCAGATGACCTCCGGATAGGTAGCACATCTAAATGGTAATTGACAATAGTACAATTGAATTTAGAACAACAATATTTCTTTCTTTCTTTCCTTTTTACCATCTGAATTTGCTCGCAACTGCCTACAGACAACTTGTGCATCAAATCGATCCCATCGGTTATCACAGACAGTACCAAATGCACTGCCTCGACACACCTCAACACGTCCTTCAATGACATTACTCCATGAAGCATTACAAATAGGCTCCATAATCGCTGAATCATTAATGATGGATTGACAAGTTTCCGTCTGATTCTGGTTTAGGGCAACGATAGTAGTGATGTTATTGTTTGAGTTGATCAGTCTGCTATCACCTTCAACACAACCTGATGGACACAAACACTAGAATGACTGATACAAGTAACACAAAGGTGATAAAAATGTCGAGGAAACTTGATGTCCATTTAAAAAAAATTCTTGTGATAAGCTTGTCATAGTTGAGCTCATAACAACATAGTATTAATTTTCCATTTTCATGAATAGTTATGAGCACCAAAATGAACTCAAGTGCAATAGTAACTCACACATTGCAGTACTGTACTATGAAGAAGAATAGAAATGTATTGAGTGGGTCATCAGTAGGTAATTGTATGAGTGCAGATTGAAAGTGAACTACTACTACACACTGTGTGTGCTGGAGCCATCATCAAATGTTCCCCATAACATACCACAAATAAGTTTGACTTACTGCAGTCACCACAAATAAGTTTGACTTACTGCAGTCCAATCCATTGCCAATATAACCCAGGAAACATTGGCACTCAAAACTGCCTTCAGTGTTCCTACACAAAGCATTTACATCACAAGCTCTTGTAGATGTGCCCAAACACTCATTCAGATCTGAAAGAACAAGATCAATATAAAGAGACTTATTGTGTAGGTGTTTTATCATACCTTCACAGTTGCCTGCAGAGCCATTGCCTGTGTATCCAGGATTGCATAAGCAACCAAAACTACCACCAGTGTTAAAACAAGTAGCTTTTACATCGCAGTCGTGTGTGTTACTACTGCACTCGTCCACGTCTAGAATGTTTGCAATAAAAATATGATGCAGATGAAAAACAGAAATAGTTGAAACTAGTTTTGTCAATTCAACCTGTGCAGGTGAACCGGTCCAATTGTTGATATCCGACCACGCAATCACAAGTAAAATTTCCTTCGGTGTTGTTGCACACGCTAAAACTGCCACAACTTAATGGACTGACACACTCATCAATATCTATATAACCAAAACAGGCAGCAAATGACAATATTTGTGGTATACTCTAATATCCACTAAACTGAAATAAGTACCTGTGCAAATATCCGTGTCATTTTGAATAACAAAACCAGGTCGACAAATACACACAAAATTGCCTGGTATGTTCTTGCACACTCTATGTGAACTTTCGTTGCAATTGTTAAGGAAGTCAGTTCTGCATTCATCAATATCTAAGACAGCAATGATGGGGATGTTGATAATAATAATACACGTAATAATACACATAATAATAATAATGGTGGTGGTGGTGGTGGTGATGATGGTGATATGATGATGATGATTGTGATGACAATGACGACAACAACAACAACGATGACGACGACGACGATAATGATGATGATAATTTTATAGATTACTTTAGATTACTTTCACCTGACATAAAATACTTTGTAGTTTATTTTTTAATCGTCTTTTTTTGTTTTGGTTTCAATGTTTCAACTGAAATACTTCAGTCTTCATCAGGGACCTGGTGAAGACTGAAGTATTTCAGTAGACACACACACAAAAAACAAAAAAGCTAGAATCCATTATTGTTGTTGTTGTTGTTGTTCTTGTTGCTGTTGTTATTTAGTGTTGTAGGCAATCAAAACTACTCAAAATATATTACTGACCTATGCATGACAACTTGTCAGTCCCAAGTTCGTATCCTCGTATTTTATCGCAGGAACATAGAAACGAGCCCTCAGTGTCAGTACAGCTACCTTCACAACCTCCATTGCTGTTCATGCATTCATTAATATCTGTAACAATCACGTAATAACATTATGAACACTGCTGGGGTAAAAGTGGACAATGTTGACTATACTTATTGAGGCAATGAAAGATTATATTACTTTCGCAATTGAAGCCATTGCCAGAGAAGCCTTCCCTGCAAGTGCACAGGAAACTTCCAATCTGATTTGTACAGCTTGCATCAGCATGACAAGGACTTAATCTACACTCATCGTTATCTGTCAAAAACAATAGGCACTGTTTGAAACCATGATGAAATGAATATTTTGATAAAGCATACCTGGACATATCACACCAACATCCTCTGCATGCGTACAGTCAGTAAGTCCTTGTGATCTACCACTTTTGCAATTCAGTAAATTGTTCTCCATGCCTCCACATCCTACAAACTCCAAAAAAATAGGTCCGGTCCCCTCACCAAAGGAAGCATCTGTCAAAGCTCTTGGTGTTCCATCAGATAACACTGAAGAAAAGAAGTCATTAGTCAGTCAGCTGTATTTAAAATCATTCCATCCATTTAACATACTATTTAGTAGTCCTAGATCTCTGCAAACAACAGTAGCCTCATCCGAACTAAACCCTTTCTCACAGACTGTACCCCAAGCATTGTTTATGCATATTTCAAGGCGGCCTTCTTGATTATTAGATCCATTCACTAGCCTGACAGCTCCATCCTTGCAAGGTATAAAAGCCGTGCTTCGATCATCTATACCAAAATTGCACAAGTCATGTGATATAACCATAAACTTTATAGCCTACATTTTGCTTACCCTGACAAACAGCAGATGCAGTTTCACATCGATTGTCAGACACACTGACAGAAGGACACTCTCTAAGTGTTGTTTCATTTCCAGTACAAGCTACTTCAGATAGACCAGCATCTGGAGGATTATTGGTACTGAATAAGCTCCCACGTAGTCCAATAGCACCTAAATAATTAAAAGTAGATGACATTGAACTGAGTAGATTAAACTTTATGAACTGTAATTTTTTAATTATGCTCTATTGTCTCCGTTAGCATTAGCCCCATGGCCACGGTTGACGGTCTCATTTGCTAGCTGGAATTTTCTGCATGTTTAAAGGTACCCTAAGGTGCAGAGGAGAGCATGCAGTATGCTTTTAAGATACACTCTGTTCATATCTGTTACTTTAATCTCTACCAAAACACCTCCATAAACAACAATTGTTATAGCATCAGTCAAAAAAAAAAAAAAAAAAAAAAAAGCTTTTTAAATGAGTAGGCACTCCCAATGAATGCCACATGCGATGATTGGAAATATTGCAGAGTACAGCCTAGAGAGCATCATGTATGGACATCATATCTCCTCAAGATTTTCTTGTTTCCAGGAATGGAAGAAATATTGATACTCAAGCAAGAGGTTACATCTCATGAATGGCATTTGAAACAAGCAAACAACTGCTTATCATCACAGGAGTGATAGGTTGTTGGACACCCTTGGCAACCACCATGCCAAATTCATGAGTCTCCAATCCATGTGGCAAGTACCCACTTATCGATTCTCAAGGTCAGGAGTTCATACACTCATGTGTGCTGACCACATACTTTACGGTATATAATAGCTGAGATATCCCACTCCTCTGTAGGAGTGCTTTCAAGCTGGTGTGCCATCCAGCGGGCCTCTAAACACACACCTTCACGTAGACAGACAGCTATTTATTATGTCACTTAAAATATCTTTTTTCCCTTGCCATTGTGGGAGTATTTTCAATTTCAGCATCTAGCAGTCTCTAAACATGCACATACATAGACAGACCCAGCTGTGTATTATAGCAACGTAATTTGTAATTTCTGGGGACAAACCCATCAAAGACAATGCTGCAGTGTTGTAGAGTAGTGCTAGAAGCAAAGTCGCTAGAAAACTGTTAGCATCATGTGAGCTCTAATATAGCTAGCACAGTTTTGTCAGAATACTGCCACATTACGTTATTTGTGTACTGTTGTCATGAATGTGAAAAATGCATGCACATGTCTATTAACAAAATGGCTGATGATCACTACTGCTGTGCCACTTTTTGCAGTGTGATGGCTTCCAGAGAGCTTGGAATCCATTGCTACCTAACACAACATGCCATAAAAGCTCCAATTATGCATCATGGAAATAATAATTCTATAACAATGCATATTTGAAATAATATGTTATGCCACTGCATGTGATTAGGTAAATCGAGTTGAGCCTAAATAACTTCTTTGCTATGTTGCCCAAAGAGAGTCTCCACTTGGAAGCCAAACCAGCTACCAAAACCTAAGGTGGTGAAAAGAGGACCAGGAAGGCCATGGAAAGTTGTTGCGGTTGCTCCCCTGGCAGCAGCAGCTACAGTTAGCAGCACCAGCTACAATGATGGACTCGAGCTCTGACACTGATGCAGCTCTTCAAGCTTTTCTATTGCTGAAGCAAGCAGGAGTGGTACAAAACACTGCAGTACAGAATCTAGCTAGAGTAGAGAAAGCTACACTATACCTGTCTTGAGAATTGTCATGTTCTGAAGCCATTGCAGCTACTTCACTGATTCTAGGAGTCCATGTAGTAAAGTACACGTTGTGGCCTCTAACTACACAAGTAAAAGAGAACAAAACTCTGTAATTAGAACGATGTGTAATTAAAATGATGTCTAATTAGAACGATGTGTAATTGGAGCTTTTACGATAGACCATGTCATTTCTGGAAACAATATATTTTCTTGCAAAGTTTGAGCTTCATAACTTCAAAAAATTGGCCATTCAAAATGGACAACACACACACACACACTTTCTTTTATCTATCAACACAATTATCTATATAATGGAACTTAGTGCAGCAGCTTCAATGCTGTGTTTAGGCATGTATCCACATAACTGCTTCCTTTTTGTTGGCAATGAAATTATGTAGCTCAAGGTGAGAATGAATTGGTTGTTTTAATATCTAGCCTATGCCTCTGCTTTAGCTTCTGTTGCTCTTGGTTCTCATGTTCACAAAGACCAGTAGTTTTGTCTAAGTCTGGAAATGTTCTTCATTGCTTGCTACATGTACCTTGCCAAATCTTAGATCACAGAAACAGCAGAGTAAATGTCTGCTATGTGAAGGGCACTGACTATAGTATCATCAACTGATAAGGATTGTCAAGCTCTCTCTCTCCGGTCAACTAATACAGTGAGCTCTTTCAACAAGTGCCTCCTCTTACCTCAATATAAACTACACCTGTGCAACACATAATTCTACAAGTGCATTGGCTTTTATTTTCCATCCAGGCAAACACATACCATATCTTGAAAGTCCAAGCTCTGTGCAGACCACAGAAGCATCACTATTATTCCATCCGGAATCGCATACAGTGTTGAAGCTACCATTTACACAGACTTCTACTCTTCCTTGTCTGAGTGTGTCCTTGATGAACACAGTTTGCTCTGTGTCATTGACTAATCGGATGTAGCCATTATCACATGAAACTACAAGGAAATATAAATAGATCCTTACAAGTTATCTACCTCTAAAACATATAAGCAACTCTATGTGTATTTACTTCCGCATATAACTCCTGCATCTTCCGTGTGATCACAGTTGTTTTCCCCTAGAGGATTATGGCCACATTGAAGTAAAGAAGATTCCCGTCCAGTGCAGATGATGTTGTCAAGCAAAATGTCACCAGTGCCCACTCCATACCTACTACCAGCACTTCGAATGGCAAAATGTTCTGGAGAAGAAGCAAAAATGCAATGCACTTCTGACATATTTACTGTGTTATTTGTCTTACCATCTCCACTTATATTTAACTGCCGACATATAACCCTTGCATCCCTGAGATCCCAGAGGTCGTCACATATAGAGTGGTAGATGTTGTCGGAGCATATTTCCACTCGGCCCTCAGTTTGATTGATGCTAGGTTGAGTTCCATTCATCAGGAGAACATCACCATCACTACAATCTAAAATAAACACAGCTCTGGCTTATTACCATAGCTATTGTATTTTAATGGAGATTTTAGAGGTCTTCATTGCATACCTTACCAAAGGGTTAGGATAATCTTCTCTCTAGTGTGTTGCTCTCTAGTGTGTTTTCAAAAGCATTTCAACTCTCTATTGTGCTTTCAAAAGGTCAGGCTATCTAGTGTGTTTTCAAAAGGTTAGGACAATCCTGCTCTCTAATGTGTTTCCAAAAGGTTAGGACAATCCTGCTATCCAATGTGTTTTGAAAAGATTAGGACAATCCTGCTCTCTAGTGTGCTTTCAATTTCAAAAGAGGTCAAATCGAATGAACTCCACATCTTACCGCATGACAAATAGTATTTTATTAACATGAACACATTTGTACACTGTGAGATTTAAGTAATCATTGATTACCAAAACTCCAGGTTGCTATTAATATTAATAGTTTTGCACTAAACATACTGCAATTTCCTCTTCTGCCACTCCCACGGAAGCCACTGTTACAAGTACATCGAAATGACCCGAACTCATTGGTACATTTAGCACTTTCATCGCAGTCGTCACTCTCCGATGTGCATTCATCGACATCTGAATCAGTTAAGATTAATACAAATCAACTCAGCAATGAAGAGAAAGTGTTTATGTAAATCTACCGAAACAGTGAGTTCCATTTCCAGAATATCCCACACGGCAAATACATGAGTAGCTTCCAACCAAGTTAGTGCAGTTAGCAAATTCCGAACACAATGACAATGACTGATTCTGACACTCATCGATGTCTACAAAAAGACAGGGCAGGTAAAAATAAAATTGATAGAAGATGTCTCCAACTGTGGAGGACATGTACCTTCGCAGGAGACACCGTCACCAGTGAAGCCCTTCCTGCACATGCACATGTAGCTGCCTGTTGTGTCAGAGCAGGTGGCGTTCACATGACAGTCATGTGTGTCCTCACTGCACTCATCAATATCTGCATGGCAACAGCACATTATAAATACTTGCTAATGCAAACTGAACATATAAGAACGAGATATAAAAATTAAAATTAAATATACTCTTTTAATTATAACTTACTTGAGCAGTTGATCCCATTACCACGATATCCACTATTGCATGAGCAAGTGAAACTTCCTTCCGTGTTGGTACAGTTACCATTAACAGGATCACAATTGCTTGTATTCAGAAAGCACTCATCAACATCTAGATGATGAAGGAACACACATTTACAATGATATTGCTGTTACATAAATCATTATTGTATAAGTGTATAGTACCTTCACAGTAAAACCCATTGCCAGTATACCCAGAGTTACAAGTGCATAGGAAATCTCCAATCATATTTTGACAGGAAGCGTTGATGCTACAAATTGTCGAGTTCATACACTCATCAATATCTGAATGAACAAGAACAAAAAGGTTATAATCATTAACATATACACAGAAATTGTTCCTGCATAGTCAAGAATCCTGCATAGTCAAGAAGAGTGAGTATTGCTTTTTTTAATTTTTATGACACATACCATCACAAAATGTTCCATTTCCTGTAAAGCCTTCTCTGCAGGTGCATACATAACTGCCATTGGTATCTTCACATGTTGCATTAGTATGGCAGTCATCCTTGCTGTCAGCACACTCATCTATATCTGTATTATAATTTAAATAAGCATAATAATAGAGTATCTCAATTATCAAAGGGCACCAAATATTCCTACTTTGGCAACTGGTTCCATTTCCTCTGTATCCAAGATCGCATGAACAATTGAAGCCACCAGCAGTATTGAAACAGGTAGCATTGACATCACAGTTGTGTCTTTCTGGCCCCTCAATAGTACATTCATTAATGTCTAAAATAATGATAAGTTAATTATAATTGGATGGATGAATAACAGGTATAGCTCTCTGAGGCATTACTGTCATACCTGTACAATTGAATCCATTGTTCTCCAACATAAATCCTTGTCTACAGCTGCATTGAAAACTCCCAACACTGTTAGTGCACACTTGCTCACACTCTCCATTCTTAAGAGCACATTCGTTTATATCTAAATTCAAACACAACTTAATTATGAATAAAAAATTTCTTTTTAAATGCTTTTATACACACTGTTGCTTTATGAAAATGCTTTACCTGTACATCTCACACTGACATCTTGAGAGTGAGTGCAGCTGTGGATGCCTAGTGCAGAGAAACGATTGCACTGTAAAATATCTGTATCAGTAGGAGTACAGTCAAGCTCTTCCAAAAATATGGGTCTGTTGAAGTCTGCACCAGTAGGT
The DNA here is from genome assembly GCA_028752905.1 of Cladorhizidae sp. MBARI D1340-BT2. Taxonomy (NCBI): domain Eukaryota; kingdom Metazoa; phylum Porifera; class Demospongiae; order Poecilosclerida; family Cladorhizidae; species Cladorhizidae sp. MBARI D1340-BT2. The sequence continues at coordinate 19,652,495 of JAQNBH010000005.1, read as the reverse complement.
CGAGTAGGCACAACAAGTGATGCTACAAATTAATTACTAACATTGAATGTGGTTAACATTTGAATGCAATATATCCTTACCACTTCTCAAGAAGCCTCCAGCAATGACACACACAGTGCCAGCATCCACTTCATCAAATCTTCGGTTGCAGACTGTCCCCCATGCTTGGTTTATACAGACTTCCACTCTGCCTTCAGCAGTGTTGTTCATCACTTTCATGTCTGCTAGCCTCACACTTCCAGTTGAACAATCGTCGCGAACAGTGTTACTTTCTTGGCAAATTATAGCTGCATCTTCAAACTGGCCACAACTTTCTAAGATGCCAGTATTCACTCTACAGTCTTTCAGCTGCAGTTCATCACCGCTACAGTTCAGGGAAGTAATCACAGCAGAAATTCTCTCTGCTGAAAACTCTGTATTTGATAATGCAATGGCACCTGAGAAAAGAGAGTTTTCATGGTAAATTCATTCGCTACCACAGTTTAGAAGTCTATACCATAGGGAGAGAATCCAAGCTGTCTGCAGACTACTGACGCTGCTTCATTTCTCCACACATCATCACAGATGGTGCCATAGCGACCTCCAGAACATACTTCTACTCTGCCCACACTCAGCCTGTCATCAATCAAGAATTGCTGGCCAATTGAAGTGACACAATGTTCATTATCAGATCCAGAGCAGATTCTGACATCTCCGTCATTACATGATGCTGCAATGGACATGAAAATAAAGCTCATGCAATCAATAGCAATGGCACAGGTCAGCATGGGGGAAGTGGGAGGAGTTAACAAAAAGAAAGTTGTTCACATCCACTTTCAAAATTCAAGTTGGTTGAGAAGGTCATTGTAACATTATCGTCTGCAATAAAATTGACAAATCGCATCACGGATTCACCTTCACATCTCACACCAGCTCCAGTGAAGAGATTGCAGTTATGTTCTGCAGTCTGGTTTCTCTCACAGTCCAAAATAGATGACTCATTCCCATTACACTGAACATCATCTAGAAATATTACCTGAGAAGATACTGGAAGGCCTAGTTCTCGCTGGGAATCTAAAGATAACAACCAAACTAAAAGTAGAACAACAACACTCATAACCACTCTACCATTGCTGAATCCAAGCTGCAAGCACACCACGAGAGCATCTTGACTGTCCCAGAAGTCATCACACACTCCTCCATATGTGTTGTTGATGCACACTTCTACGTGACCTTCAGACTGTGATGCATTTCCAATCAGCCTCACATCACCATCCCGGCAAACTAAATTCACAATTATTGTGTTTGTACATACTGATATATAGAAGTACATGTGGAGACCTTACTCACCGCATTTAGATGTAGACAACTGGAATCCCTCCTCACAAATTAAGGTGCAGTTGAACCCATCGCCTTGAAAGTTATCTTGACATGAACACTCAAAACTTCCTTTAGTGTTGTCACAGGAGGCTCGTTGATGACACGGATTGCTCAAGCATTCGTTCACATCTAAGATTGTATTATCATGATAGAATATTATATTGATGTGGGTGAAGAGTGATCCACTATGGTATTCATTTACCAGTGCAGTTGAATCCATTACTCTCTAGCATGTATCCATCATCACATTGACATTCAAATGAAGGTTTGTGATTGACACACTGATGTTCACAGCCACCATTACCATTGATGCACTCGTTAAAATCTGGAAATATGTATTAAGACACCCATCGTAAAACTGCTCATCTTAAAACACACATGCACACACCATACACATAACTTAGTAGCATGGTTAAACTAACTCTCACCTGTACAATTGACCCCTGCATCGTTTGAGTGGGTACATCTATGATCTCCAATTGGTGGTAAAGCACGATCAAGAAACTTCATCTTGTTATTACAACGAAATCTTTCCAAGAAAATAGGACCACTCCCCATCCCAAATGGGCGAGATCTACGAAATGCAAGAGAGCCTACAGAAATAATCACATTAGTCAAAAACAGAGAAATTGCCTTGTTGGACACAAAAGGGAATGTACCATTAGTTTTATATGGCAGTTGTTTACAGATCACTGTGGCTTCATCCTCAGTGAAGAAGCTATCGCACACGGTCCCCCAAGCTCTGTTGATACACACTTCTACTCGGCCTTCAAGAGGATTACTTCCATTGACAAGTCTGACATCACCATCAGAACAGTTTGCACCCTCAGTAGTGATGGCCTGGCAGATCACACCAGCATCAGCCTGTTGTAGAGAACAGGTTCGAGACATCACCGAGGAATTACACTGAAGTAACTGGTTCTCAATACCAGTGCACTGGATATCGGACAGGAAGATATCTAACACATTCTCTGCATAAAAACGTCCGCCAACAGCAATTGAACCTACAATAATTAATAAACATTTACTTACTGTGAATACAATTAAAACACATCTGTTAAACTATCATTTTTAAGCATCAGCTCTAGCTTGTAGCAAATTGATGTGCTTATTGCCAACGTACCAAACTGAGAGAAGCCAAGTTGTCTACAGACTACAGAAGCATCTATGTTATCCCACGACGCGTCACAGAGGGTACCAAAGGTGTTATTGATGCACACTTCTGCTCTGCCACGTGCGACCTCGTCTTTGATAAAGTCTTGCACAGGTCGTTGATTGGTTAGCATCACATCATCGTTAACTATCCTCACATCACCTTCCACACAGGTTACTACAATACATATATATAGTGTATGGTCAATGCCAACACAATATCTTGCAGGAATAATCCTTCAGTGACTTACTCCCACACACAACTGCAGCATCTTCAGTGTGATCACAGTTGTTGGCAAATATCTCATTGTGAGTACACTGGAGTAAGCTGTCCTCTCCTCCATTGCACACCACATTATCCAAGGTGATCATCCCAACTCCACTGCCATATATACTATCTCGTCCACTCACTGGTGCTCCCATGGATACTACCATCATAGAAGGAGGTTATTACACTTCCATTTGCAGTGACAAAACTTACCATTGAATGTTGCACACACAACTCTAGCAGCCCGTTCATCCCAGAGGTCATCACAGATGGTGCCATAGTTATTATTATAGCATACTTCCACTCTTCCTTCAGTTGCAATTGAAGGCATGCTACCATTCATGAGTCTCACTTGACCGTCACTACAACCTGCACAACAAAGACAAGTCTTGAACCATGAAAAAACCGCTATACTGAGAACGCACTGCAACGTGTTCCACTTCCAGTAAATCCAAAGTTGCATTTGCACATGAAACTTCCAAACAAATCCTCACAAACAGCATTAGTGTCGCAGTCGTCAGCAGACACTTCACACTCATCGATATCTACAACAATAATGGTGTATTTAATAAAATAATGCTAGCACATTAGCTACTAGTATCAACCTTACTTGAACAATCTATAAATCCATCACCAGAGAAGCCTGGACTACAGTCACACAAGTATGATCCATTAGTGTTGGTGCACTGGGTGTTATTGACACACAAGGATAGGCCCCTGAGACACTCATCGATGTCTGATAGAAATGACAACAGAACGTTATGAATGAGAGTCGTTTTATAGTTCTACATGAACCTCACCATTGCACGTTGATCTGTCTCCATCTAGCTCATAGCCCACAAAGCAGTCACATATAAAACTACCAAATGTATTATTGCATAACTGAGTGCAACCTGCGTTGTTTGTGGCGCACTCATTGATATCTAGAATAGAAGGATCTCAGTAATAAAAGTTGGTTATACATAGCTGGTGATTATACCATTGCATGTGGTTCCATTGCCCACAAATCCATCATCACACAAGCAGTCATAACTCCCAATGGTATCAATGCATGTGGCATTGGCATCGCACAGTGACATGTCCTCACACTCGTCTATGTCTGCATAAACAAGATTTCTTTCACTGACAAGGCAAGGAAGTGGCCAAGTCTATCCATGTGACCTTACTTAGTTTGATGTCATACAAAACAACAGCAGCAGCTACTGCAATAGATATAAATGGAACTCTTGGTGACAATGCTTACTTAAGCAGACGAGTTGTCCATCTCCCGTGAACCCATCCAGACACTGGCACTCGAAACTTCCCTCAGTATTTTTGCAGCTTGCATTGCTGAGACATGCAGTTGTCGATTCACACTCATTGATATCTGCAAATGCATAAAAATTGCAGCTAAGCCTGATTTTTATTATTATAATTTTTTTAACAATTTTGACGTTATAAATTTTACAGTGTGGTGATCACAACATTGGACGGTTCATTCCATTAGAAAAACACTGGCCATGTTGTTCATTTTCATCACGGACTCAAACAACAAAATAAAATTTCCTCAAGCTTTCTTGCAAGCATCTCTTACATGAATGTGGGGGGGGAAACTTGACTAAAGGCATTTATTTATCATTGGGACTTGGTTTAGCACCACCCACCAAGCTCCTACATGACATAGATAATGAAACTTGGGCAGGGAAAGGGTTATCACACTAATGGATTCTCGAGAAGACCATATTTTTTGTGCATTATTCGTCTCATACATCCTTGTTCATTTAGTGCTTCTGAGCATCACCACACATGTCTCCTCACCACTGCAGTTCACTCCATCACCACTGAATCCATCCAGACAGGAGCATTGAAAACTTCCAATAGAGTTGATGCAAGTAGCATTGGGGTGGCAATTGTTAGTGCTGCTGACCAGACACTCATCAGAGTCTGTGCAGAAAAACACATTATCACTTATTCACTTGTTTGCTCCATAATTATCCCATTGACCACCACGTGAGTATAGTCTAACCAAATATGCCAAGCGCCAGATTATTTAATCTACACATGCCCAGTAGCTGAGCTGGTTTGAAGTAGTGCTTGCCTTCTCTATCTTTGTTATTGTTTCAAGCAAATGGCGTCTATCGCAACTGGTATCATGGAGGCTGATTCTTCTGTCTCTAGATGTGCTTCTAATGGAAAGAATACACTGAAAACTATGCTACACTCAGGAACTGCTCCAAATCCCTTCAGCATGAGGAAGAAGGTGCTCCTAGAAGATAGATTTCTTTCTTGGCTATAAATTTACTGCTCTACTTTTTCTTACTTACCTAAATAGAGTCGCATAATAATATCACTTGATTGTCTAAGAAAAACTTCTAGCTATAACCAATCATGGAGGTCAAAGGACACACTCTATAAAAAAGGAAAATAAATGTTTGTATATTCTATTTCCTGAGTATATCTCAACTGACACAACAACTGTCAAATCTGATGTATCAGCAAACTTAAAGTAAGTACATGCAGCTAGATGTAACCATACCTAAACATGTTCCCTCTGTTCCTATGCCGGTGTAGCCTGTGTTGCAGCTACAGTTAAAACCTCCATCAGTGTCATTGCAAGTTGCATTTCCATCACAATTGTTCAGACTACTATCCTCAAGGCACTCGTTGATATCTAGTTTAAAATAAAAATACATCTCACAGAGTTTGCTCTGCATACATTCCACCTACAAATGTTAATATTTAGACCATACATGAACTAGAAACATGTATATAAGCATCTTGAGATAAATGGAGGGGGGAAAACAAAAAAGCATGAATTGTGTGTGTATTTTAGCCTGAGGCCCCATGGAACAAAACTTCCGATTGCATTGCTCTTGCTACTGCCCCAGCCCTACCAAGATGAAGACCTAATAACTGAATACATTATTATGTCGTCTGATATTGTAATGCTCGGATTGTGCTATGGGAAAGTAGCATATTTTTGGTATGTTCCCTACAGATTCCCAACTTGTGAGGTTGTATAACCTGACACTCTGGACTTTTGTAAATGGTACAACTTGGAAACAATTCCCTTGAAGATAGGAAGCAAATGACACTAAGTATGTATGAAGTCATCAAGAAGTACTTTCTGCAACAAGTTTACTCTATTTGATCCTGGCTTATATAACAACAACAACAACAGTAGTAGTAGAAGTATTAACAACAACAATAATAGTAGTAGTAGCAGTAGTAGTAATAATAATAATAATAAAGTAGTACTAGAAGTAATAACAACAATAATAGTAGTAGTAGCAACAACAACAACAACAACAACAACAACAACAACAACAACAATAATAATAATAATAATAATAATAATAATAATAATAATTAATAATAATAATAATAATAATAATAATAATAATAATAATAGAAGTAGTAGTAATAGAATTAATAGCACCAACAATAATAATAATAGTAGTATTAGTAGCATTTGTAGTAATAACAGTAATAGGAAGAATAACAAACAACATCAACAATAATAATAGTAGTATTAATAATAATAATAATAATAATAATAATAATAATAATAATAATAATAATAATAATAATAATAATAATAATAATAATAATAATAATAATAATAATAATAATAATAATAATAATAATAATAATAATAATAATAATAATAATAATAATAATAATAATAAATAAAACAATCGTTTTACCTAAACCTATGAACAACCACTTGATACTTAATTAATTTGGTCTGAACAATTAGGTCAACAATGAAAATATTGGCGAAAAGATCACAATATTGAAAATATACATACTTGAAGAATTATAGCAGCAACTGTTCTATTGTAAACCCTGGCAATTAATTACCTTGCCTCTATAATAAAAGAAATTATATCCTAAGCTATATCTGACATACTTGAACAATTCAATCCATTGATGTCAAGCTTGTAGCCAGATGAACACGAACAGATGAAGCTACCAATAGTGTTAGAGCAGGAATCTTCACACTTTCCATTACTTATTTGACACTCGTCTGTATCTGGTTGGGAGAAAATTAATATAGTTGCTCCTATTAGATATTCATTGCACATGTTTAGTAAAGGAATGCTAAAGTTTGTCCAAATAGACAAAAGTACTCAGATGAATGACCTGGACAGAAAATTTGGATTTCCCAAGTTAACTCTTTGCAAGTAAGTAGAACCATGGCAGTGTACAGGCTTCTGAGCTCAGTAAATAGGACAACAAAGACAGAGACCAATGGGACCATATCTCAACCATCAACTTCTGATGGCTTTTGTAGAAATAGTAGTAGAACTGAAGAGGTCTCTCTCTAAGCCATGAATGAAAAACATGATATTTTAATGGAGACCAGACATTTTTGCATACTTCATGCAGAATCTATTGAAACAGAAGTAAAGCTTTGAACGTATTGTGTACATCTGTAGCTTAAAAACATTCATTTATACTATCTTGGATTTATCAGGAAACAATATAATGACCAACTTGTGGGATTATTTGTATAGAAATGCTGGTAGCCCTGCAGTAGTTACCTGCACATTCCACCCATATATCCTGAGTGTGATCACATGATGTCCGCCCAATAATTGTGCCGCCTCGACTACAGTCCAAAAGATTTGTTTCCGAATTGGAGCAGGTTAGTTGATCTAGAAAAATGGGTCCACTCACCAGAAATGATCTTGGAGTAATAATTCTGGCCCCTATAACAAAGAATTATGCATTAATATTTTTCTTCTCGTCAATTAAACTGATGAAGGCTAGAGCATCTAGCAAAATATCAAGAAACAAATTTTAAGTTGATTATTGACAAAGTCATTATATTCTGAGAGTTCAATGATACAACTACTTCTACATGGGGGAAAAAAGTTTAAAAGTATGTGTTAATAAATGTGAGATGTTATTCCCCAATAAGTGATTTTAAATTTTTTAGAGTGAAAGAACAATGAATGACTATCCTACCACTTCCCTATATTCCTTCCTCTTATGATAGATAACATCTTTTCAGCAAATGTAAGGCTTACCTTCCCTCTTGAAGCCCACAAGCTGATCACAGGCTACTTGTGCATCAACACCACGAAATGAATTATTGCAAACAGTTCCCCAAGCATTGTTGATGCAAATCTCTAGTCGTCCATCCATGGTTTGGCTGTCGTTGTTCATCATTCCTCCTTCAATCCTGTTGCTCCCATCCTCACAGTTCCCAGGAAGTGTTGACAATGCTGCATAAGAATAATCAAATTGAGACCAGTACCAAGCAATTCTGAAATATCTAGCAAAATGCATACATTGGCAGACTATTCCAGCATCTTCTGTTGCTCCACATTCAGTTCCACTCTGTGTATTGTGACTACAGCTGAGCAAGTTGAGCTCTGTACTATTACATGCGATATCAGTCAGTGCTATCCCTGCCTGACTCTCAGAAAATTCACCCCCAGTGAGAGCCACTGCACCTGAAATTCAAACAAACATGTGTACTATAATTCTCACTGAAAAATAAAATAAAAGTGAACATACCATAAGGAGATTGTCCCAACTGCCTGCAGGCTACAGAAGCATCCTCTTTGTCCCAGAAGTCATCACAGATTGTTCCATATCTGCTTCCTAGACATATTTCTATTCTTCCAACAACAAGTCCATTCTTGTCATAGAAATAATCAGGGTACATTGTGTCATCTAAATAGTAGGCGTCACCTTCACCCACAATTAGTCGAACTTGCCCATCCATACATTTAGCTGAATAGACATAAAAAAGTGAGGAAAGTGTCAATGATTCTACTCGGAGAAAAGTCTTACAATCATTCCATAAACATTCCATAAACGATTGAACATAACAAGGTACTTCACCACAACTGCACCGTTTTTTTACCAGGGTTTAATGGAGAGCACTCGCTATGTTGGTTTCATCCCTATTTCAAAATGGCAGATGCTAACCCAACAGAAAAACGAAAACTCGCATCCCAACTAAAATTCTCATCAGTATCTTTTTAGCTGCTTAAATGGTGCTTTCAACTGATATTAGCTCCAGAAACTTCAAGCATACCATCCTTCACTCAGGTATATAATTAACCAGCAGACACCCTAAAAACTGTAGAAGGTGTGGAAAAAAATCTTGAAATTCATCTTCAGGCATCCCTATATATATGTATATATATAGTTCCTATGTCTATCCTTTTCTCCTCTCACATAAAAAAAAATATGATAAATCCAAAAAGAGCACCAGAATATTCCAAATGTTTCAATGATTGCAAAGTGGGCATGTGATGAAACATATAGTGTCCTACAACAATAAACCTGAGTTAGACTTCCATAGAACTCTGCATAGTTCTCCACCACTCAACTATGTATATAGACCTACCCAATAATCAACATGAAATCGTATTCTCTTGACATTTCAACTAGATGCTCTAGTCTTCATCCTGATGAAGGATAGAGCATCTAGTCGAAATGTCCTGATGAAGGCTAGAGTATCTAGTCGAAACATCAAGAAAATAATATTTCATGTTGATTATTGAGAAGGTTATTATAATGTTATTATGTCAACTGAGAGTTTATTTAGAGTTTATAATATATAGAGGAGAGAATTTTTTTTTTAAACGAACAGAAAAATTGTTGGATTGACAATGATCAAAGGAAACAAGACTGTACCCATGTTGACCACAACTAGATGACCCTTTTCCATGATTTTAAATGGTAAAGGGTTATCTAAGTGGTTGTGGTCAACACTTAGTACCATCAACAGGTAAACCCATGTTCTATTCATTTGCTGCTTAGCAAAAGGACTAACAGACATGCAAACAATAGTTGCATGAGATCTTGATCAGGTGACAATTATAGGTAATAGCAGGGTTCATGCTCCAGGTATTGTCTATTCTAGTTTCCCCTCCTCTTCCTCATTGTCAGCTTCATTGCTTATGAAGAGATCGCCATAGTCAGTCACTCCTACCTCTTCTTTGTGAAGCTAGCCACAGATAGCACTTTCTGCTACTTACCCAGTCTTTAAACAGTGAATACTGTCTTTATGTGATCCATCCGTCTCGACTGAAATGCCGCCATTTTTAAAGAATTTGCTTATCAGTTTAGTAGTGACAGATTGGACCCTTTTCCATGATTTTAAATGGTAAAGGGTTATCTAAGTGGTTGTGGTCAACACTTAGTACCATCAACAGGTAAACCCATGTTCTATTCATTTGCTGCTTAGCAAAAGGACTAACAGACATGCAAACAATAGTTGCATGAGATCTTGATCAGGTGACAATTATAGGTAATAGCAGGGTTCATGCTCCAGGTATTGTCTATTCTAGTTTCCCCTCCTCTTCCTCATTGTCAGCTTCATTGCTTATGAAGAGATCGCCATAGTCAGTCACTCCTACCTCTTCTTTGTGAAGCTAGCCATCTTGCTGGCAATAATTCAGATAGCACTTTCTGCTACTTACCCAGTCTTTAAACAGTGAATACTGTCTTTATGTGATCCATCCGTCTCGACTGAAATGCCGCCATTTTTAAAGAATTTGCTTATCAGTTTAGTAGTGACAGATTGGCTAGCTTTCTTTAACCTCTCCAGAGAGCATTTTCTCTGCAGCTTTCCTACTTCAGCTGGTGCATGGTGTAATTAAGTCTAATAAAGGAAATACAGAAGCTGTTGTTGTTTTTAATAACAATATGCTGCTATTGTTCATAGTTGTTTTCCTCTCGATGACCAATCCACCTAGAGCAACTAGAGTGCATTCAATACCATTACGAGCATCTTGGGTACATTTTCATTCCACTGCAGACTAAATGGACATGACCTCATATACGCACTATGTATGACTTTGCAATGTGCATTGTAGTACATACTCACATCCACACCGTACTCCAGCATCTTCGGAATGATCACAATCATGCTCCGATGTAAACCTGCACTCCTGGAGTCTTCTTTCAGTTCCATTACAAGCCAAGTCATCCACAAAAATATCCCCAACTCCTTGGCCAAAAAAGGCAAGTTTTAGGGGCTGGGCATCTACAAGAGTTGATCATTGCAGACCATCTAATTTATGTACATTCAATGCCATAATAATATACCTGATATGTTGTACCCCAATTGTCTACAGGCTACTCTTGCATCCAGTGCATCCCACTGGTCATCACATACAGTCCCATATGAATTGTTCCTACATATTTCAACACGTCCTTCTGTGGGTAGTGTCCCATTGACCAGTCTTATGTCACCATCACTACATACTGCATGAAGAAGACCAAGGAAGCATTAATGCATGCAGCATTCTTCATATGCAGGTGACTACTTTGTTAGCTTACAACAGCGGCTGTCATTGCTTGGAACAAATCCATCATTGCATAGGCAAGTGAAGCCGCCATCAGTGTTGTTGCAGAAAGAATTCTCCACACATGCAGTTAAGCCAGTGACACATTCATCGATATCTGAAGAATTGTGCAATAATAGAAATATATCAAACTCTGAGACACAAAACTGATGCACAGATAAGTTGAATACAAATATATAAATATACATGCACATGTCCACATCACCATTAATATTCCAATGGGAGCACATTGTACATGTGACTAGACACTACTTCTACTAAGAAAATGGGTTGTTTAGAGGGGGTGCTTATAATGGTAATCGCAAGAACACTTGCGCTTAACTTTTTAGGGAGAAAATTAAAATTGCACAATGCACGATTTATATTTAAAGTCGTGTGATGTAGTAATAGCAAGAGTCAAGGGAGCCTTCGTCATGGCTTGAGGGCAAGCATAATTGATAGGCTAGCTAGCCTAGCAACAATTATAGTAGGCAAAACACTTGAAATATTTCTCTAGCATGCTAGCATTTAGGATAAAGGCCACAGCGATTGTTTTAGCTTTCAGCTAACTGGTACCTCTGTCTTCTAAGCTCTAGTGAAGCAGGCAACATTTATCTTGGGACACTTCCACCTTCATTCATTTGCTGTCTTCAGGTGGAGCTAGCCATATGTGAGACTAATCACTGGGTGTTCTTTAGCCTTTATGCTTTTTGTCAAAGATGGTAATGGTTCCCATTGTAAACCTCGCCATTTCAGTGACCAGTATTATTCCAGTGTAGAAGGGTTAGATAGAGCCTAGCTAGCCAACAGCAAACCTCGCCATTTCAGTGACCAGTATTATTCCAGTGTGGAAGAGCCTAGCTAGCCAACAGCTTGAGTTATATTTCAACCTGCAAGATTTAGTGAAACGTTTTGCTGGTATATCCCTAAAGAGGTAATATTCGATGCTTTTGTCAATGTGCATAGAATATTCTTTGTAGGAGAGCTGTAAAAACTGTCTTTAAATTTTAAATGGACATACAGGCTGGTGACGAGGTGTATGCTAGAGCTACTGCACAGTAACAGAAAATAGCTAGACCAGTCTAGATATCTTTAGCTATCTAGCTGAACAGGAAAGCTTCCATTATGGATTACAAGTTAGAGAGCTATGTACCATACTTACACAGGAAATCTTCCATTATGGATTGTAAGTCGGACAGCTATGTACATGTACCATAATCCCACAGGAAATCTTCCATTATGTTGGACATCTACCATATTCCGACAGAAAAGTTTCCATTATGGATTATAAGTTGGAAAGCTACCATACTCCCACAGGAAAGCTTCCATTATGCTCTAAGTATCCCGTTTTGCTAGGAGTTTTGATAATTCATCAAATTCTTCCTGCTCCCCTTCCTGCGTTTTTGTTATTGATTTTTATTTCACTTTTCTTCACTCAAACAAACTTTTCAAACGCGAGATATTTCTGAGCATGATATAATTTCCCAGACAGGAATTTAAAATGCAACCTTGTCATCTCAAGACAAGCACAAACACGAACACCTCACATCTGCTATATAGTCCTAGACTACATGGTAAGGTGAAGAACATATTGGAGGGATAATAGAGTTCATAAGCCATTTGAATCCCAAGGGATCTAGCGTGGCATATTTCCGCATCATGGCATTGGTTTAGCTGCTACATGATTCACATGCATTAGGCTTTTCAAAGGAAGGTTAAAGAAATGCTAATAGCAATGGAAGTCCACCAGTCAGAAAATCTTAAGGGTTTTTTTAGAGAGGTTTGATACACTATAGAATTCTTTGAGGAATGTCATTCATCTGCACTCACAGCTCATTCTACCTGAGGAAGATAGGATGCCACAGTGAAGCTTGGCATGCAATATAAATACCTGAACTAACCACAAGAAGGTATATATATGTGTCCATGTATCGTCAAGCAATGCTTTTGGAATCGTGGAAGGAGATCTCTTACTTTCTCCTTCATCCAGGTTGGAGCATTTACAATTCTTGGCGTTGATAATCATTGCCTCTGCCATTTCTTTGCTTTCAATTTTTGTCTCCCATAAGAGTTTCAACAAAGGGCCAGTTGGAAAAACCAATTTATAGGTGCTCAACAAATACCAGTGCTTTATATCTCATCAGTACAATGTATAGGTGCAAAATTGGTGAAAGGTTGAAATTGAACAGGAACAGTACAAGCATGTCAACTATGAACTAAGCCCTACACTTGGCTCTTACTCTGGTTGACAACAAGGGTGTCTATATTAGCACAGTAATTTACCAATACAATTGCGTCCATCAGGATTGACGTCTTGGTAGCCAGGTAGGCAATCACATGTGAACACTTCAATCCCCACAGTGCAGTTAGCATTGAACACACATGTTCTATTAGTGGGGTCTAGCAGACCACCAGATGGACAGTCACAGCGATAGTATGGAATCTCATTCACACAGATGTGACTACAGTTCCCATTATGGACTGCACATTCATTAATATCTGCAAAATATAACATTAACATACTCCAGGTTAAATTTGATCAATGTACATGTCTCTTGTTTCATACCCATGCACTGGATGGACACATCATCTTTGTGAGTACAAGATCCACGTCTGAATCGGACCTCTTGACAATCAAGTATACGCCTTTCATCTCCATGACACTGCAACCTCTCTATGAAGAGTGGTCCACTACCTGGCAAGCCATCGAGCAACTTGGCACCTATATTACAAAAAGTCATTTCCATTCTAGCTCAACATGAGGTAAGAATAACTTACGTTCAAAAGGTACAGAGAGCTGGTTGCAAATGACTTCTGCCTCATCCATATCAAATCCCTTATTACACACAGTGCCCCACGCTCCATTGAAACAAACTTCGACCCTTCCTTCCAGAGCATTAGTGCCGTTAGACAGCCTCACATCTCCATCCACACAAGCCACTGCTGCAACCTCTGTGTCTGTTTCAGTTGATCATAATTGATAAAGACAGTTCTAAACAATCAGTAGTGTTACCTTGGCATGTAACAGTGGCTATCTCTTGAGATATGCAGCTGGTAGAGTTCACAGTAGCACAGTCAAGTAGTGTGGTTTCATTTCCTACACAGTTCACACTGGTCAGGATGGTGTTTCTCGTTTCAGTTCCTCCACGTCCACCAATAGCACCTGCAGAATGAATAGAATAATAGATGCCAAATTTCCATTCCTATAATGAACTTACCAGCAGCAGAAAATCCAAGCTGTCTGCAGATTACGGAAGCATCGCGATTATCCCAAGAATCATCACACACACTTCCAAAAGCTCCATTCAAACATATCTGGGCTTCTCCAATGACAAACTCAGGGAATCTATCATATCCTGCTTTGGAAAAAAGGCGAACCTCTTCTTCTATACATGTCCCTGCATAAGCATGAAGCACCACACATGGGTGGTATTTACACCGTCACGTTGCTACTAGTAGAATGTGCAGCAAGTACAACACTACATTTCCTTTAACAGAAAAAGTTTAGTCCTACCTCCACATATGACACCAGCTGCATCTGATAAGTCACAGTTGTGTTGGCGAATACCGCCATTGGGGCACTGCAACAGATTAGATTCACTACCTCGACATGCAACATCATCAAGGAAGATGGGGAGGGAATTGGTGCCAAAGATTGTGCCATCACGAATAGCAACAGGATTGCCAACTGCATAACAACACATTGAAATCACCTTCTCAATAATCAACTTTCAATTTTATTCACTCAACGTTTCGACTAGACGCTCTAGTCTTCATCAGCACTTTAAATTACATAAGGCTTTGTGCTTTGTGATATAATATTCTTCACCTTCGCCAAGCTGTCTGCAGACAACAGAAGCATCTGTTTCATCCCAGCGATCATTGCAAACTGAGCCATAGACGTTATCAAAGCACACTTCCACTCTCCCAGCACTTGCAGAATTTTGTGATCCATTCATCAATCTAACATCACCGTTGCTACAGACTTTTTTAAAGGAATTAAAAAAAATTTAATATGAGACAATTAAGGAACACATTAATATACTCACGACATGGTGCTGTGCTTTGGTTTCCAACTCTCATAAACCCAGAGTAGCAGTCTCCACATGTAAAACTACCATTTTGATTGAAGCAGTCAGAGTTGATACAGGATGTGGCATTGAAGGAGCACTCATCTATGTCTAAAATTATAAATAATAAAAATGCTGAGATGGGCCATTGAGATTCAACCATAGAGGGATTAGTTAGGCAGCTGACACATGCATGCTTGCACTAGCTATAATGAAGGGGACTAGTTATGTCAGTGGTAGTAGCAGCAGTGGTTCAGTGGTAGCAGCAGTGGTATAGTAGCAGCAGTGGTGGTAGCAGCAGTTGTCTAGTTATGTTAGTGGTAGCAGCAGTGGTGGTAGCAGCAGTGGTCTAGTTATGTCAGTGGTGGTAGCAGCAGTGGTCTAGTTATGTTAGTGGTAGCAGCAGTGGTGGTAGCCGTGGTGGTAACAGCAGTGGTCTAGTTATGTTAGTGGTAGCAGCAGTGGTCTAGTAGCAGCAGTGGTGGTAGCAGCAGTGGTCTAGTTATGTCAGTGGTGGTAGCACCAGTTGTCTAGTTATGTTAGTGGTAGCAGCAGTGGTCTAGTAGTAGCAGTGGTGGTAGCAGCAGTGGTCTAGTTATGTCAGTGGTGGTAGCAGCAGTGGTCTAGTTATGTTAGTGGTAGCAGCAGTGGTCTAGTTATGTCAGTGGTGGTAGCAGCAGTGGTCTAGTCATGTCAGTGGTGGTAGCAGCGGTGGTAACAGCAGTGGTCTAGTTATGTCAGTGGTAGCAGAAGTAGTCTAGTAGTAGCAGTGGTAGTAGCAGCAGTGGTCTAGTTATGTCAGTGGTGGTAGCAGCAGTGGTCTAGTTATGTCAGTGGCAGCAGCAGTGGTCTAGTCATGTCGGTGGTGGTAGCAGCAATAGTCTAGTTATGTCAGTGGTGGTAGCAGTGGTGGTAACAGCAGTGGTCTAGTATGTCAGTGGCAGCAGCAGTTGTCTAGTTGCGTCAGTGGTAGCAGAAGTGGTCTAGTTATGTCTGTAGTGGTAGCAGCAATAGTCTAGTTATGTCAGTGGTAGCAGCAATAGTCTAGGGCAACCACTGTTTGCTGCACCTCATATATAGCAATCTGAGATCAGGGAGGCTACTAGCTGACGTACTAGCTCAAGTAGATCAAGTAGAGAGGGGAAATGCTCACTTCATATTTTTATTTATTTGTTGTATGTTTATTTTTTTACCAGGACCACTCTGAATCCCTTCATCTTGAGAAAGGAGGTATTTCTGATGGGTAATCCTACTACAACTTTCTTGTAGACATTGTGTGACGTAGCTTACCTCAATGGATCCAATTCTTAAGCCATACTTGTGGCTTTATTGTATCGCATTTTAATGAGTGTGAAACTAAATTTCATGAAAAAGATATTTATAACAAAAGGAGTAGGGGGGTGGGGTGGGGGGGGAGAAAGACAAAGTGCTGACTGTTTGAATTGCCAATCCTCCTTGATTAATGTATGGGAAGCCCACTAGAAAAACATGGAGGAGAGCATGCAGGAGAAAAGTGGGGAAATAGTCAGACATGTATTCCACAGCATGGCAAGAACGTGACCGGACAGAAATGCATAGTCAGAATAGAGGAAAGAAATGCTTGTCATCGAGGTCAGAGTGAAGAGAGAAAAATCATATCACACATGACTGCAGGTAATTGTGGATACTGCATTAGCTATGAAGGCATAGCTAGAGTGTATATCCACAGGCAAACAAAAGATCATGTCTGGCAAGGCTGTTCAGCTCACTACAATGCCATGCATTAATTTCTAGAGCTCAACAAATGATAGGACCGGAGACCTACCAGCACATACAGATCCAGTCCCTGAGTAACCCTCGCTACAGGTGCACTCGAAGCTCCCATTGGTATTAGAGCATGCGGCATTTCTGTCACACTTCATGCCCAAGGAACACTCATTGATATCTGTGAATTGAAAATACATCGTACTGATCACACACTTGGTAGCAAGGTAGGTAAACTGAAGAACTTACCTTCACACATCATCCCATCGCCAGTATAGCCCTCATTGCAACTACAGAGAAAGCTGCCTTCAGTGTTTGTACAGGAAGCGTTGACATCACAGGTATTCAAGGCATCGATGGAACACTCATCAATGTCTGCCAATTAAAAAAAGGTTATTTAAGGGAAGATATTACTACAACATATCATATCTTTTTACAGGTTGCTGAATTAAGTCATACTCTTGGAAACTATTGTAAATTTTTCTGCTGTGTTCTTAATTATATATGTGTCTACTTTTACTTCCATTGGTATATATATATATTTCACTTTCATTCGCAAATATTATATATTTTACTTTCATTTGCACATATATAATGCATTTGTATACATATACATCTTTTGCATATATATATATATATTATTTTCATTTGCATGTATTATATATTTTTTAATTTCGTTTGCATTATTAAATTCATTTGTATATATTTGTACTGTATATATATATATAATATATACATTTCATTTATATATTACTTTCATTTGTGTATTATGCATATATATACATATATATATATATATATATATACACATTTCTATAAAAATTCTTCTCTGCTTGCTTATTTTCATTATTCAAGTTTCAGGTGCAGCTAAATTGATGTAATAGAGTGCAAAAAAGAACATCAGATGAACTATAGAAGTGAGTTTACTCCAGTTTCCAGTCACCCCTGCTCTTCTTCAGGGTTTGAAGGATTTCCAGCTGATGGGGTTGCATGAGCCCGTGATGCCAAGAAAATCTGCTAAGCTGTAAAGTGATCTCTAAAGTCAGTGACTCATCTACAGATGGTCCCTTATGTGGGCATGGGCAAGTGCTGGTTCCTCAGGTAGCCATGGGCTAGTGCTGATGAGGCTGGCCCCTCAGTTGTGAGGCCGGCCTCTCAAGTAGCCATGAGCAAATGCTGATGAAGCTGGTCCCTCACGTGGCTATGGGCAAGTGCTGATGAGGCTGGGCCCTCAGGTGGTCATGGGCAAGTGCTGATGAGGCTGGGCCCTCAGGTGGTCATGGGCAAGTACTGATGAGGCTGGTCCATCAGGCAAGTGCTGATGAGGCTGGTCCATCAGGTGGCCATGGGCAAGTGTTGATGAGGATTAACAACATCATCAGCTGTGTCAATCTCCTCTTCAACCCTGTGGTTACTTTCTAACTCTGAAGAAGACTAGGAGAAGCTAGCTAACATTCACTGTATATCACACCAGTGTTCCTCTGTGCATGCTATGATGTCACTGTATATCACACCAGTGTTCCTCTGTGCATGCTATGATGTCACTGTATATCACACCAGTGTTCCTCTGTGTATGCTATGATGTCACTGTATATCACACCAGTGTTCCTCTGTGCATGCTATGATGTCACTGTATATCACACCAGTGTTCCTCTGTGCATGCTATGATGTCACTGTATATCACACCAGTGTTCCTCTGTGCATATGATGTCACTGTATATCACACCAGTGTTCCTCTGTGTATGCTATGATGTCACTGTATATCACACCAGTGTTCCTCTTTGCATGCTATGATGTCACTGTATATCACCCCAGTGTTCCTCTGTGCATGCATGCTATGTTCTCAAATCAACCATGCCCAAACATGGAAGAAAATGGCACAAAAGAAATAAGAAATAAATAAGTATTTTAGAAACTGGAAAAATACTAGCATATATAAATCACGGACCAAACACCGTGGTTTAGAGGTGGATATTTCATTGCTGTTCATATCCTCCAATTAAACACGGATTATTATTACGATCACTACTGTCACGCTTTGGTACTAAAATTTAACTTACTCAGACAACTTGTCCCATTCCCTGTGAATCCAGTTTTGCACACGCAAAGAAAGCCTCCAAAAACATCCTCACAAGTAGAGTTTTCATGACAGTTGTTCATCGATGGAAAGTCACACTCATTGACAGCTTTATGATATGCGCGTGTAAGTGGGGAGGATGGGGGGGGAGGGGGGGGGGGGGGGGGGAGGGAGGAGATTAACATCTATGTATCAACCTACTAAGTATTGAAAAGTACTTACTGACACACTCAGTGCCAAGAGTAGTATTGAAACCTGGCAAACAGTCACACATGACACTTCCTTCAGTATTCCTACAAGAGGAAACGGTGGTGTTGCAGCCATCTGTCCCCAGAGCACACTCGTCGATATCTACTCAAAATAAAACAACAAGAGTAACAAATAAGTCAGTTTATTCATGCTGACTTGACATTACCAGTGCATGTCATTCCATCTCCAGTGTATCCAGTTTGGCAGAAACACATGAAACTTCCCTCACTATCAATGCAGTCAGCATTCACATCACACACATTAGAACTTGCATTGCACTCGTTGATATCTGAAAGGGAAATGTTCACTAGTAATGTGAAGAACTCTCTCCCACATTTTATAACTGTGTACTTGAGCAAACTCCTCCATTGCCTGTGAAGCCTGGGTTGCATGTGCAAATGAAGCTCCCGACAACATTTGAACAGTTAGCATTTTGGCTACAGATGTTGGGGATCTCCATACACTCATCGATATCTGTAACAAAATTTGTACATAATATGGATTTATTTATTTATTATTATTAGTTTGTATACCATCACAGCTGAGCAGGTTGTCTCTCAACAGAAACCCATCAGTACAGTTGCAGAAAAAGCTGCCCACTGTGTTGGTGCAGTTCTGCTGACAACCTCCATTACTGCTCTGACACTCGTCCACATCTGCACAGGACACATGAACACTTTATCCCTATACTTAACAGCACATACACTGACTCCGACTCACCACTGCAGCGAATGGACACATCACGAGCATGATCACAACTGTGCAGACCTAATGGCTGATTGTCTTGTCTCATGCAGTCCAACAAACTCTGCTCATTACCAGCACAGTTAAGGTCTGAGAGAAAGATGGGCCCATCTCCACTCCCAACTGACCCACGTGGCAGAACACTAGCTCCTTGGCGAGAAAACCCAGTCACCCGAGAACAAGCCACTGCAGCATCTTCACTTCCAAACGAATTGTTGCACACTGTTCCCCAAGCATTGTTGATGCAGACTTCAAGCCTGCCTTCCAAGCTCTCAGCACTGGTATTAGTTACAGTGCCAGCAATACGAACATCTCCAGTAGAACATGAATCAAAGGATGTGTTGAGAGCTAAAAACCAAACCCCAACATCAACAAGATGAACCATTGGAACATTTCAAAACACCTACCAATACACTATTACCTTGGCATACTACACCAGCAGTGGTGCATACGAATCCAGTGAAGCTGGTTCTGTTGCAGCCAAATAAGTCTGTTTCATTTCCACTGCACTGGACATCAGTGAACAATCTCTGGCCACTTCCTTCTCGAAAGGAATCAGCATTGATTCCAATTGCCCCTGTAAAAATCAGAAAAATAAATCCAAAAGTATACACACATTAGCAGCGCAGTTTTTTTAAATTGTTTATTTTATCCTGTTTCTGTTTAGTGCTACTTTGCTGTCACTGTTGGTTGCACAAAGCAGATGGTGAAAATAAAAGGTAAAAGTGGTATTTTTTAAACGTTCAAATTAAAACAACGCTAATCTGCAGTTCATATATGAGAGACACAGCAACAGGTGGGTTTCCAGAAGGAAATAAAGAGGGAAGAGGGAGGAGGAGGGGGGGATCCGTTTGCAAAATGGTGTCTCTGATGGCATGGTGAGAAAAATGAGTGGAAACCCTATTGGGCACCAACTATACTAGAGCTTACCATATGGAGAGAATCCAAGTTGTCTGCAAACCACAGAAGCATCTCTGTTATCCCATGACTCTATGCAGATGGTTCCATATTTTCCTCCTACACAGACTTCCACTCTGCCCACTCTTAGTCCGTCTTTATCAAAGTATGTAGAGTCATAGTCAGTCAACCCCATGTAGAATGTGTCCACATCGTCTGACACCACCAGACGCACAGCTCCAGCACGACAAACAGCTACATTCGACAATCAATAAAAAGTTGACATTACAAATGAATGGTCACAATACCTTGACAGTTAACACCAGCATCTTCTTGATGGCTACAGTCGGTTGAAAAGAGAGAGTTGTGATGGCACTGAAGCAGATTGGGTTCACTTCCACTGCATGCAACATTATCCAGCAAGATAGAACCAACTCCACTCCCGTAGAAAGCTTTCCTCACTGCTATAAAGCCTACAATGTCAACACATACAAACCAACTTTAAGAAAGGCAACAAAACAGTCTTCACCCAGAACAAGACCTGCCTCAGATGAAACGACCATAAGGACATCGTCATATATATATTGCAGCTATCAAATGATAATGAAGGCACTTCAGTATACACACATGAAACTACACCTGTAAATCATTCTGAGAAGCCTCATACACACTACCACTTTCTTAACGCAGTATCAGTCAAAATTGTTTTGGCATGCATAGCAGTGCAACTGTACTCTGTCAACCATTTGCAGGTGTGGATTGCATTTTAAATCTATATAAACTGCTCCAGTTGTTAGGTGGGACTGGACACCAAACCTGGTCAGTAGATAGGTGGGACTGGACACCAAACCTGGTCAGTTGTTAGGTGGGACTGGACACCAAACCTGGTCAGTTGTTAGGTGGGACTGGACACCAAACCTGGTCAGTAGTTAGGTGGGACTGGACACCAAACCTGGTCAGTAGTTAGGTGCGACTGGACACCAAACCTGGTCAGTTGTTAGGTGGGACTGGACACCAAACCTGGCCAGTAGTTAGGTGGGACTGGACACCAAACCTGGTCAGTTGTTAGGTGGGACTGGACACCAAACCTGGTCAGTTGTCCTGTTTCTACTGTCTGTTAATATTTGTTGCCCGTTTCCATTTGTTCTTTCTCACTTATCTTCTATTAATTGATTAGCAAAACTCAGCATTTAAATATACAACCAGTCTTGTATACAACCTAGTTATAAAATAAAAGAAGTAAAGTATGATAGTTGGTAAAGGGTCGTTAAATTGTTTGATTCCCCCGGCTGTTAGCTGGTAAAGGGTCGTATGACTGTGATTGTTTTTGTGGCAAAGGAAATCCAATGGCAAAGGAAATCCAAACGGCAGCTAACAACAACAACAGCTACAACAACAGCAGCAACAACAACAACAACAAAGGCTCAGCAGGAGTGTCTCCTTTCATCCAACTTCTTGTATTCTACGCAATCAGCACAGGCTGAATCTTGCTGATGTTGTTGTTAATGTTGTTGTCTTGTAACTAGAGTCAGCCTTCCAGTAGAACATCAGCTACAGCCTCCGCATAGGTGAATTCCAAAACCAAATAGTAGAGAAGAAAAACGATATCCTCAGTAATCAACTGAGTGGACTTTGTGCATATGGGCTCATCTACAGAGTGAGCCCATATATACTCACCTGATGATCCTTACCCATGCTTTTCTTTTCCACAATTGAGAAACAGGTTTGTTGTGGACATCAATTGGAATTTTTTTAGCATCATCTGGTACTAAACTAGCCAGCCCTGCTGTACACCAACCATGCAAGGCAAAGAATAGATGCAGATATGCATGCATCATCTGGTACTAAACTAGCCAGTCCTGCTGTACACCAACCATGCAAGGCAAAGAATAGGAGCAGATATGCATGTACAGATAGATCTTTGAATAAGAACTTCAGTGTTATTATAGTGACTGTGTGTGCTGACCTCAGCCAAGCATCCAGGCTATCTACAATCAGTGTTTGTGGGAGCTATTAGCGGCCGGACCATCGTCTAGGACTAATCAGTGTGAGTTTTAGTGCTTGTTTGTTTCTTTCTTTGTTGTTGTGTTTTGGAGGGAGGGGTGTGGTTAGCCATCTGCCATTTTTAAGTGGGTTAAACCAATATAGGTGCACATAATATTATAATTCTGGCCCGGCATTGGTGTATGGGAATGATCGAGCGAAACCACAGTCCTAATTCAACACACCACACTGCCACACAGAGGCCACTGAGATCTAGGGCCAGGACATGGATTGTGCTTCTTGCTGGCTTCTGGTGGAGAAGTGGCTCCACACTTTCAAGGCTTCTTAAGCTCTCTGTCTGCTTGTCCTAGCTTTTGTGAAACTTCTTTAGCCAACTTTGGCTTCTCCCAGTTGCTGTCAAATCTCAAACTCCTCTAGAATATGCCATCCACTTGTGGCTTAACGCCACCTGCACCATCCCTAGAGAGTGCACGCATAAAAATACCCACACATATTGGTTGCAATGTTGCTGCAGAATGTGAGACATTAATTGCTAGTGCCACTAACATTAGTTTTGAATTTCCCAGAATTCAAGCAGCGTACATATGGATGTAACCAGATTCCATGCAAGTGTCCCTTCAACTGATTACATGCTGTAACTGATTACATGCTGTACCCACAAACTCAATGCCACAATTTTTTTTAATAAAAAGGGAACCGATCTCGCTGAACAACAATTTACCTACATGCCCAGTAGAGGAATCTTACCAATATAAAACAGTCCTTGAACTTTACTCTGGACTTGATGGAGAAAGCGAGAAAAATGAAAGAAAGATTTTAATTGGCAGATGGTTGCAACAGTTGTCATGAACACAGTCTCTTCCTGGCCTTTACTGCTGATTCTGGAAGCACTTCTTCAGAGGAAAGCTGCACAGGTATCTATACTTACCTGGAATCTCTCTCAATCCATTCGCTCTTGCTTGAGCAAGGAGGTGCTCCTGGATGAGTTTTCTTGTAGACATAGAGCGATATAGCGCTGCGTACCTTCTGTTTGCTTACTTCAACAGAGCTTGTTCTTATACCAAACTGCAGCCATTTCCCTTCTAATTAGGTTGAAAAGTTTCTTCTTGACCAAAAAAATCACACCTCTAAATATAAAAAATCGGCACGAAATCAATTGAGGTTACGAGGATGGGCTTGTCCTAATTAGTACCACGTGTTATAATGTGCCAATGTAGCTGAACAAGGTATCCCCATAGACCTCAGAGATAGATTTTCGCAAAGCAAAAGAGTAGGTTGAAGCAACACAATCTCTGAGAGAAAACCTCCATTCATTGAGAAACACCAATGGAAAGATCCCATCAACTTCCGTATCAAATTCCATCAGTGTATCACAGCTACATTTAACTGCAACTCTGGAATACTATGCTGCTTCATAATGTTCTGAGGACTGAACCACCTCTCTAAAGGTTAGTGCAGCTCATTGCTCACAGACGACAATGTCCTCCGGTAGCTCCAGTCCAGCGAAACATTGGTACTATCAACTTCCTAGTTAAAACATCGTGTTTGGCCCATCCCAGGTCCTATCTAACCTAATAACATGAACTATACATGCAGTTAGTACAAGGCTTAATTGGATACCCGACACAGAAAATATGCTGAAGCCCTTCCGGGAAATTAAGCAAGTTTCCTAACAGACATTTAATCCTTGTTTCACAAGGTTCTGCTGCATATATGAAAGAGCCATCCTCGAACTTGCGGTGATCTAACACAACCGATACTTAATGATGGTTGTAGCTTCATAGGTCAACAGTTCAGGTCATTACCATCAGCTCTATACATGCAGATATGACAATACATTTCCTGTTGTGACCTACAAATTAGAAAGTGTGATCACTTAGTTGTGGACTAGGCATAGTGGCTATATTTGTACCCATTCACACCACGAAGACCTGCAAAGTTGATCATTTCCACCTCCACACCATAATAAGTGATGAAAGTGGTGCAAACATTCCTGGAATCTTAGCCTTTGAACTTAATAGGTTGTACGCCAGGAGAGCATGTTCATATGAACTTGGACATTATTCTTAAAAATATAAGAGGGGAGGCTGAATGTTATATATTTCAACTGCACATGCCCAGTAGACCACTAAATTATTAAAACAGAACTGACCAAACCAAATGCAAATAGTAGACCATCTATCACCTATCAGCTTAATAATGAGAAATCTATTGTTCACAAATTGTAGGGAGATTTTTAAAAAAAGGCAGATGATCAGAACTACCAACTTGGACCGTCTCCTCCAGACTGATCCTATTATGGAAGCTCTTGTGCATGCAGGGGAAGGACAAGCACCTGTGCTTGCTGGGAATCCCTTTGCCACTGAGAAAGGAGGCACTTTGGAAAGAGTTTTCTTGCTGAAGTTTTCCTTTAGACACAGCTCCATGTAGCAGGACAAGCTTCACTCAATGCAACTATTGGTAAAGAAACTGCAGCTTATTGTATTGCATCAAGTATCACATCCATACAAGTGTCTAGTCTCTATAACTCTATAAAATGCACCCCACTAAAGTAGTTATTATTAACATTTGGGGAAAAGACTACTTATCAACAACTGAAAAATTTGAAACCACGATAACTTTTTATTCCCTCTGTGCTAATACTTTTGGTACCAAATTCTGGCTTATTCTGTGTGCTTTCAAATAATATGTTGACTGTCTCTATAGGCACATTTTATTAGAAGATGCCAACAACATTAAGGTCACTCAAAAACTACACTCCATATTTTGTAGGCATCTCCTAAGTGCTGTGCATACAAGGGCTCTAATGTGGTCTGCAGTTTAAGGAAATTGATAGTTTTAATTAGTTAATGACCACTACTATATACCCAAGAGTCAACCTTTTCTTATCACAACTACTTGACAATGCTTGAGGTGAATCCCAGAGCAGCACAAGAGCTCTCCAATGCCATTAAAAAAGGAGAAAGTTATGATCACAATAACCCTACAATAACCCTGCAATAACCCTGCAATAACCCTGCAATAACCCTGCAAATAGGAGGTGCTGCAATTTTGAGTGACTGTGAGGTTTGAGGATGTATCCTCCTGAGAAATTGTGCCTATAGACACATTAAACATATCATTTCAAAGCACACAGAGTAAGAAACAATTTGAAAACTACCTGCACATGGGAAAGAGTGGGGGAGTTACGGCAATTACAAATTTACTCAACTTTTTAAAGAAGATTTTGGTTTTGACTGCCACACGACATTAGGCATTGGAAAATAATACCTGCATAAGAATGAGACTCCCTAAGGAAGGGGGGGAGGTTATGGCCATGTTCAAGGCCCTGCAAGTTCTCTCCCTCCACCTGTGCTGAGGGTTAGGTAGGTGTAGGCTCAGTGGCAAACTGAGGGTTAGGTAGGTGTAGGCTCAGTGGCAAGCTGAGGGTTAGGTAGGTGTAGGCTCAGTGGCAAGCTGAGGGCTAGGTAGGTGTAGGCTCAGTGGCAAGCTGAGGGTTAGGTAGGTGTAGGCTCAGTGGCAAGCTGAGGGTTATAGGTGTAGGCTCAGTGGCAAACTGAGGGTTAGGTAGGTGTAGGCTCAGTGGCAAGCTGAGAGTTAGGTAGGTGTAGGCTCAGTGGCAAGCTGAGGGTTAGGTAGGTGGAGGCTCAGTGGCAAGCTGAGGGTGTAGGCTCAGTGGCAAGATGAGGGTTAGGTAGGTGTAGGCTCAGTGGCAAGCTGAGGGTTAGGTAGGTGTAGGCTCAGTGGTAAGCAAAAGCCTTGAGTTGTTATTATTAATTTTTCCTTTTTTATTTGGGGTGGGGGGTGAGGGGTGAGTGGGGGGGCCTGGACAACAGAAAGGTCAATCAACTTTAAACTGGTGGTAAGGCTGGTTGGCAATATGTCCTATATTATCATGTTGCGTCACTGAGCTGTCACGATATCCATGATGGCTCACCTTCAGCCAGTTCAGGCAGTCTGGCTGCAGGTAAGTTTGGCACAGTTACACCTAGCAACATTTTTTAGAGAGCACATAGAGAGATCTATCTTTTGAACTATACGTCTAGTTCACACAGTGAAGTTCGCAGAATCTATGGAGCTCCAAAGTCATAACCAAGGTTTTCTAGGTTCAAACCAGGTCATTCATTCTCTAGCACCATTAGCTATGACATCCTATTGTCTATGTTTATGTGGATGCACAAGGAACACAGTGGAACTCACCACTTGCAAAAGCATTGCCTCAAATGTTAATCCTTTTGCTAGCCACTTATCCTGCAACTGATCTAAACCTAGAGCACTAAAAGAGATCTGCATTTGGAAGAAGCTATAGACACTTGACATTTAAGTTGCCTTCCTGCCCCCTCCTCCCCATACCTCCCACCGCTCCTTACCTCATCCTTGACCCTCCTTCCCCATGAACTGGAACAAACCAAGTGTGTGGGTGGAATATTCTATACTGCATGGCTACTGCAGTCAGCACCAGTGCCTAGCAAAGAATCCCTTGATGGCCGAGTGGGCTCTTGTTGTTTCAACCAGTCCACAAGAGGGAAGAGTTCCAGTGCAGTCCACAAGAGGGAAGTTTCCAATGCAGTCCACAAGAGGAAAGTGTTCCAGTGCAGTCCACAAGAGGAAAGTGTTCCAGTGTAGTCCACAAGAGGGAAGTGTTCCAGTGCAGTCCACAAGAGGGAAGTGTTCCAGTGCAGTTCACAAGAGGAAAGTGTTCCAGTGCAGTTGTGCAGAGTCCTTGGCCCTGACCATCTAAAGGCCTGTCCACACTGCACTTAAACTGTTGTGCATTAATGTGCATTGGGTCCTAGGAAAGAAACTCTTCAACTCGATGTGCTTTCGTCAAATCCACACTAGCACCGAAATAAACCATTATGAAGCAAAAATAATTAGCCCACCAAAGTCAGTCAACATCTCTTACTATATCTGTAGTTGAGATGGAGTTTGTTTTTATGTCCTTTTCTTGCTGACCAGCTACCTACAGATATGCACGAAACATTTTCTGTAGAGAAGAAAGAGGAGAGAGCTGAGGGAAAGGTAGAACCAACAAAGGTTGCATCTACGAACTTCAGAAGTCTAGATGCAGGACGCAGGAACATAGCAACAGTTCTCTAGCTATGTAGTTGGCTACTCTAGATAGCTAGTTTGGCCGCACCAAAGATAGTATACAGCTAGCTCCAAAGTTCCTAACTGCAGCATCACGAAGATGTGAGGAAATCAAATTCTTTTTAACACACACTCATGCACACTCACGCAATTACTTTAATTTGTCGCTCTGATTCGCATCAAACTACCAATCGAGGTTGACCAGAATAATGTTGCATTATTTCAATTCTAATTTCTAATTCAGTGAGGACAGGCCTTGAGACTCTGCATGCTGTTAGAGGTGATGAGCAGAGCTGGCAGAGTGAAACCAAGTAAGCTCAAAGGCCATCAAAGGGAGAATTTACTGCTCATTAGAGCTCACTTAACAATTAATTAAGTCATTACCCTCTCAGGCAGATCGATAATTGGTTGTTCCAATGCTCTATGTAGATCACAGGTAACCAGATTTTACCTCACCCAGGTGGGGGAGGGGCCCCAGCATTGAACTCAAATGATGCAATGATGTATAATCAGATTAGCTAAAGTTGCTACACATACCATCAGATGAAGAGAATCCAAGTTGATGACACACCACCTGAGCATTCAGCGCATCCCAAAAGTCATCGCAGACAGTGTGGAAGCTTCCATTATAGCACACCTCGACTCTCCCCTCGCTGGAGCTGTTGGTACCGACCAACCTCACATCTCCATCGATGCACTCTGCATGTTGAATAAAAACAACATGTTTATTAAAATTAAATTATGTGCACATGGAGCAGAGTTGTGACCGGGTCAAATAACCTCCGGTGAGACACCGTACTCACAGGATGTTCAGTGGAGGCAATAGCTACACGTCGACTGCAACAAAACTGGCACTTAACTATCTGTAATATTGACAGTTATGATTATTACATGCCGGAGCACATATGCTGTAATTACATCTCATGTTCGTCAGTTGGTCATTAAAGTTTTCTGCCTTCCTAATTTTTTCCTTGTTTATTTTAATTGTTATATTTTTATTTCTGTTTGTTACTCACAGTGCTCCATTTTATTTGGTTCTATTCACATTCAATTCCATTCCTTCCTCTGTCACAGGTAAGCTGTTTAATAATGACGGTTGGCATGGGGAGATGGAGGGAGGAAGGGGGGGACATAGGATCCAGCTAGCTATGTGCACCAGCTAACCATGAGCTGGCCTACAGGTGGGTTGATATTCATAGACATTTGTTTGTGTGGTGAACTGTACACTTTAGCTGCTACGGTAACAATAAACAGACAGCCGTGGGCCAGTAATGGTAGCAGACTTCCCATTCAGCTAGCTAGCTTATCAACTGGACAGCTACCATCACAGATCACTAATACTGCTATTACCATAGACACTCTGCTTGCCTTCTACTATGTTAATCCTTGCCCACAAAAGTTTAAAGCGCATGCATAACCTGGTTGGAAAAAATAAAAATACCCCTAGACTGTTACTTTATTAGGTACTTTCACAACCAACCAACCACCACCACACAAAGCCAGGACTAGATGTTCTATAAGTGTGGTAGCTACACCAAGAGCATCTCACCGCATGTTTACTAATATAGACTAGGCTGTTCCCAAATATGAAATAGTTAACAATACCTGAGGTTGAAGGATGCTGGAAGAAACAATGTGAGACTGGCTTCACAGTAACCAGGGATTAATAAGAGAAGGGGGGAAGGGGGCATACTGGGATTTTTATCCCCCCTCTGGAGTTCTTCCCCTTCCCCCCTAATTGGCATTGTAGCAACAACTATGACATTATCAATGCTCATGCTCAGTTAATGGTCAGGATTTTAGTCTTTGCTTAATTAAACACCTTAATCAAGATTAAAGTCTCTAAAGTCTGGACGCCTTAATCAAGATTAAAGTCTCTAAAGTCTGGCTAGCTAACACCACTTAACTCCACCCCTTGAAAAGATATTACCACATGGCCCATCAACAGCTATTAACACCACTTAACTCTGGTCCTTCAATGGACCACCTAACTGGTCCTTCATTAGCTATTGATACTTACGTCCCTCAATAGCTATTAACACCACTTAACCATGGTCTTTCACTAGCTATTAACTATTAACACCACCTACCTCTGCCAGTCACACCCTGCAACAATTAGTCCAAACTACTTGTAGTAGTCCTGCAGCAGTCATCGCAACTAGTCCCACTCTGCTGTTAGAGGCCCTCTTGCACTACTCACATCTAGTCACATACTACTACTACTAGAGGACTGCTCACAACTAGTCCCATACCGGTAGCACTAGAGACCCTCCTTCAACCACAAGAATGCAGTTTCAAATTCAAAAGCTAGTGCAACTCAAACCCTTTTCAAATTTAACTTCCTAATATGTATGATAAGATTTGGTGAACCATGAAGTGAAAAGTGAAATACTCCAAATATCATCTAATTAAAGATTCTCAAAATTAATTTGTTCCTGTTTCCATAGCTACAAATTTTAGAAAGTCAATTATCCAAATATGTTGGGAACAGACAGTGTAGAGATAACTGAAATATTCAGATAACTGAACTTCAGTGTGGAAGGTCTTCAGCTTGTCCTTAGTCCTCACAAAATCATGGACAATCGTCTTTCCAACTTTGTATTGGGTCGTTACCCTAGCTAAACTCCTCACATTCTTCACACTATCACCGAGCTTGAGTTTACCTTGATATCAAGGAAACCATTTTTCTCTTTTGAAGCCGTGTTGTCTGCTTTGACTTAGAAGAAACTGCTGGCAAAGCTTCCACGTTTGACAAACAGTATATATTCATTGTGCTCAAGAGCAAACGAAATGGAAACAAAAGAAGTGAAGAATGGCTCAGACAATGATAACATCGATCAAGTATAGTGACCATCGCCAGTGAGGTAGCCAAACATCACTTCAAGGCAAGGAGAAGAAACATTGCAAGCGATGAAACTGACCTAGAGGAGGCTTTAATGGACAACGAATAGTCAATAGCCGATCAAGATGAGGTCATAGTGCATGCATGCCTGTACCCTTTCATGTGAATCCTCCAATAGCTATGTCAGTAATGAAATACATAGCACATTCATAAGATTTGAGGGTGCACAGAATTCCCAGGGGGGTTATTTAGTTGCTATTACTGAGACCCTTACTAAGAGGTAGTATCACCTTACAAAAGTATGTGCAACTACTGCAAAAATACCCGAACAGTTCGCTCTTGCAAGACATACATCCACCACACACACGCACACACACATGCATGCACACACACACATGCACACACACACATGCATGCATAGATACACATGCATGCACACACACACATGCATGCACACACACACGCATGCACACACACATGCACGCACACACACATGCATGTACACACACACATGCATGCACACACACATGCATGCACACACACATGCATGCACACACACACACACATGCATGCACACACACACACACACACAGGCACACAGCATTTTTAGGCATAAAATCCAACCATTTCTTCTCTGCGATGTACTTCACTTCTAAGACATTGATTAGCTCTCATCATTACTGGATGACTCTATTCAATTACATAATCCAAACTTCAATATATATATATTTAACTCTATTAGATTGGCTTGTCAAAAACTAGAGCAACAAGAATGTACCATATAGACCACAAACTTTTAGATGATGCTTTACCAACTTATAAACAAGTTTTAAAAACTCCATGCAGATAAGCAAAAAGGAGTTGATTTAAAAAGAAGTGCAATATAGTGCACATCGATTATTACTGGTCTACAAATTGGTAAAGTATCATCTAGATATTTGTGGTCTGTGTGGGTATGTGCTTCATTCTTATAAGCCAACAATATATATAGCAATATATAATATTACATAGCAGTATATTATATGTATAGAGCAATATATATGTATAGAGCAATATACAATATATATTATATTATATAGCAATATATAATATATTATATGTATACAGCAATATGCAATATGTATTTACAATATATAATATTATATATATATATAATATAGCATATATAATATATATTATATGTATATAGCAATATATATTATATGTATATAGCAATATATATATATATATATTATATGTATATATCAATATATATATATTATTTGCTATATAATAATAATATATATATTATGTATATTATATATAATTTTTATAATTTTCTTTTTTCTCTTTTTTCGTATTATTTGGACTGCCATGTTGTAGTTAAACTAAGCTTGAATGTTTGGAGCCATAGGATGGGGTTCAGCCACACACCCACCTCCTTTACTTTCCCAGCCACACCCACTTTCTTCTAATCACATTCATTTTTTATATTGTCACACCTTCATAACAGCATTTGCCAGAGCCTTTAGTCTGTACACACCAGCCAAGGACCCTGAGTCTATACACACCAGCCAAGGACCCTGAGTCTATACACACCAGCCAAGGACCCTGAGTCTGTACACACCAGCCAAGGACCCTGAGTCTATACACACCAGCCAAGGACCCTGAGTCTGTACACACCAGCCAAGGACCCTGAGTCTGTACATACCAGCCAAGGACCCTGAGTCTGTACACACCAGCCAAGGACCCTGAGTCTATACACACCAGCCAAGGATCCTGAGTCTGCACACACCAGCCAAGGATACTGAGTCTATACACACCAGCCAAGGACCCTGAGTCTATACACACCAGCCAAGGACCCTGAGTCTGTACACACCAGCCAAGGATCCTGAGTCTATACACACCAGCCAAGGACCCTGAGTCTGCACACACCAGCCAAGGACCCTGAGTCTGTACACACCAGCCAAGGACCCTGAGTCTATACACACCAGCCAAGGACCCTGAGTCTGTACACACCAGCCAAGGACCCTGAGTCTATACACACCAGCCAAGGATCCTGAGTTTGCACACACCAGCCAAGGACCCTGAGTCTGTACACACCAGCCAAGGACCCTGAGTCTATATACGCCAGCCAAGGACCCTGAGTCTGCACACACCAGCCAAGGACCCTGAGTCTATATACACCAGCCAAGGACCCTGAGTCTATACACACCAGCCAAGGACCCTGAGTCTGTACACACCAGCCAATACCAATCTCTGGCATTTTTCATTATCTTCTCTGCAGTTCTACATCATGGTTCCACCATTTTTTGGTTACTACTACTACTACTACTACTACTACTACTACTACTACTACTACTACTACTACTATTATTATTATTATTACATGTATTATTATTATTATATCATCGTCGTCATCATCATCATCATCACCATCATCACCATCATCATATCACCATCATCACCATCATGTCCCATCATCACCATCATCATTATGTTTTGCTATAATGTTATAATTTATATTATAATTATTTGTTCCCGTTTGTATATATTTGTTATACTTGCAAACTGGTATGGCTAAAATTTCTAATCTCTATTTTAAATAGACGTGTGTTGTGTGTGTGTGTGTGTGTGTGTGTGTGTGTGAGAGAGAGAGTTGAGTGTGTGCATGTGCATGCCCACTAACAGCTAGTTTAAGGTATCTTCACACACACACACACATTATGAAAGTGGAGTCACCAGCATGTCTGACTCCCCTGGATGCATGTCTGACTCCCCTGGATGCATGTCTGACTCCCCTGTGATGCATGTCTGACTCCACTGTGATGCATGTCTGACTCCCCTGGATGCATGTCTGACTCCCCTGGATGCATGTCTGACTCCCCTGGATGCATGTCTGACTCCCCTGGATGCATGTCTGACTCCCCTGGATGCATGTCTGACTCTCCTGGATGCATGTCTGACTCTCCTGGATGCATGTCTGACTCTCCTGGATGCATGTCTGACTCCCCTGGATGCATGTCTGACTCTCCTGGATGCATGTCCGACTCCCCTGGATGCATGTCTGACTCTCCTGGATGCATGTCTGACTCCCCTGGATGCATGTCTGACTCCCCTGGATGCATGTCTGACTCCCCTGGATGCATGTCTGACTCTCCTGGATGCATGTCTGACTCTCCTGGATGCATGTCTGACTCCCCTGGATGCATGTCTGACTCCCCTGGATGCATGTCTGACTCCCCTGGATGCATGTCTGACTCCCCTGGATGCATGTCTGACTCTCCTGGATGCATGTTTGACTCCCCTGGATGCATGTCTGACTCCCCTGGATGCATGTCTGACTCCCCTGGATGCATGTCTGACTCTCCTGGATGCATGTCTGACTCTCCTGGATGCATGTCTGACTCCCCTGGATGCATGTCTGACTCCCCTGGATGCATGTCTGACTCCCCTGGATGCATGTCTGACTCCCCTGGATGCATGTCTGACTCCCCTGGATGCATGTCTGACTCCCCTGGATGCATGTCCGATGCCCCTGGATGTCTTTATGTTCAGGAGGACAAGACCCCACTCTCTCGCTCTTCCTCTGTGTGCGTAGGTGTGTGCGTGAGTTCACATGTGTGCAAAGGTGCCACATGTGTCGATGTCATAGTGCATGGCTATTGGTTTATTGAGGATCATTTGTCTGCAGTTCACATCTCATCCCCCCCAGTGTGTACATAACCAGCACAGATGTTGGACTGCACTAGAACACAGGAGCAGCTGCTTTAGCCAGCTACTTGGTGTTTGGTTATTGCCCCCACCAGATACCATGCCAACAGTCTGACTCCTCATGGCCCAACTACACCTCCACAAACCTCGCCTGCTACTCTTCTCTCCTGTTTCATCTGTGAAGCAGCTGCTGAATTGGGCCTTCAACTGAGGTTAGGGCCAGACCAACAATTAGGGTTAGGTCAAGAGCAATGGTCAACAGCTAGAGTTTAGCCAGGGCAACAGCTAGGTTGGCAATGGCTAAGGTTAGGACTAGGACAATGGCTAGGGTTAGGACCAGGGCAACAGCTAGGATTGGCAATGGCTAAGGTTAGGACTAGGGCAATGGCTAGAATGGCTAGGGTTAGTACCAGGGCAACAGCTAGGGTTGGTAATGGCTAAGGTTAGGACTAGGGCAATGACTAGAATGGCTAGGATTAGGACCAGGGTAATAGCTAGGGTTAGGACCAGGGCAACAGCTAGGGTTGGCAATGGCTAAAGTTAGGACTAGGGCAATGACTAGAATGGCTAGGGTTAGGACCAGGGTAATAGCTAGGGTTAGGACCAGGGCAACAGCTAGGGTTGGCAATGGCTAAGGTTAGGACTAGGGCAATGACTAGGGTCGGCAACGGCTAGGGTTAGGACCAGGACAACAACTAGAGCAATGTCATCTAACAATTCTTCATGAATTCCCTGCTGGCTGTTCTGGTATGCAGAATCAACCAGTGCTGACTTTTAATGCAGCTGTAAGGCAGCTCATCAGGAGTCTTAATCCCATAATGGTGATCAGTTTAGGCGAAGCGGACAGACACACACAATCATGCCTACACACCACCCAAGTGTGAGCACTTCAAACAAGTGCAAAATTCCTAGCAGTGCACACACTAACAAAGTACTTCCCTGGTGTCTTCCGTTTAGAAAGAAAGCACACCAATTCTAGGAAGAATAACTACACGTATCATCTCCAGCATCTCATCATGTGAAATTCCCCCAGCTGAAATCCTACATGTGTGACATGGGCGGACCACAGGTGTCGACAAGGAAGAGGAAACACAATCATAATGTTAGTCGAGTGCCACTGGAGGTCACGAACACCACTGCACACACTAAGCTTGGGGCAGTTGGGGGAGGGGGGACATAAAAACACATTTTTGTGGTTACAACTTTGGAGCTCTGCACCCTTCACTATGAACTTGATGAAGAGATAGCTCTTTCTCTCTGTGTTCTCTCTTGTCACTAAGTAGGCATATGAAAGTTTGGGTACCTCCTGTAACTATGTCTCCTTGTAGGAAAGTGCCAGTGTAAGCATGCCAAAGTTGGGGTACCTCGAAATATGAGTGCTGTAACTGTGGCTCCTTATAGGAAAGTGCCAGCAGTAATCACCAGTGTGGCTAGAGGAAGCTGTGCTCTCTTTGATGAGTGTTTTCATTAGGTGCCAATGAATGGCTAAGTAGGCATGACCACTAAAAAAGTCAAGGGGTTGCCATGGAAGATAATCGATACTCATGAGGGCACTGCAGCTAAGTGCTGCTCCTACGCACTAATGGAAACATTCATTGGAGAATACAACTTCCCCAACTTGTAATCCAGCACTCTTCCTATAAGAGCCACACTTGCAGCAAATTCAGGCACTAGATTTTGAAGTACCCCTGCAAGTAACTTTGGCATGGTGTAACTGATGCAATATTCTTTAGTAACAAGAGAGAGTACACAGAGAGCTCTATCTTTTCAACATATCAAATTCATACAATGAAGTGTGCAGAATCCATGGACTCCCAAGACACTACCACTTTTCCCGTTTAATTTTGTGCATGCATATTTTTGGAGATTAGTAGCTATCACTCTAGTTCAACAATCTATCTGTTATCCAAGTACTAGTATAGTCTGCTACAGTGCATTGTTCCAGTGCTATCAACTAGAATAGTGTACACAATGTGTTATCCTAGTAGTATCCAGTATAGTCTGCTACAGTCCATTGTTCTAGTGATATCAACTAGAACAGTGTACACAATCCATATGTTGTTCCATGTTGGCTCTAAGGTTGCCTGGTCTTTACAACATCAGCTGCTTACCTTTTAACTCCCCCCTGGATTGTAGCCATGTCATAACCAAGGTTTGAGAGGACATGCAACAGTGTAGCAATCTATCAAAGGATTAAATACCTCCCCCCCCCTCATTAACTGCTGCCTCTTGCACCTCAGCAACCAAGCTAAGAGTCATGCTGATCAGCTACGGCTGTGTTATGGCTGAGGTTTGTGTATGAAATGTGCTGCAATTTTGTTTAACTTGCAGTATAATGATTGTTAGATGAGAAAAACCACCTCAATTGGTATATACACAGACAGTATGGCATGGCCACGTCAGCTAGGGAGCAGACAGGTAATCTAGTATTTATTTCTATGGCTGTTTTGTCTGATTTCATTTATAAGGAGTTGTGCATGGCTACAGCTTCTGATACATGTAGTTCCAATATCCTTTAGAACAATTCTGAGAATCCCTTGATCTTAATACAAGGAAGACTCGCCATCTGTAAGATCCCATCTGCAAGGGTTGACCTCCAACCTCCCCTCCCACATACACATTCTTAAGTTGCTATAGCCACTGAGGGGAACTTTTGATTGGCACTATCTACTCTAGTCCTTGTTACAGTGTGGGAGGAGGTGTGGCACTACTATCTACTCTAGTCCTTGTTACAGTGTGGGAGGAGGTGTGGCACTACTATCTACTCTCGTCCTTGTTACAGTGTGGAAGGAGGTGTGGCACTACTATCTACTCTGGTCCCTTGTTAACAGTGTGGGAGGAGGTGTGGCACTACTTATCTGGTCCTTGTTACAGTGTGGGAGGAGGTGTGGCACTACTATCTACTCTAGTCCTTGTTACAGTGTGGGAGGAGGTGTGGCACTACTATCTACTCTGGTCCTTGTTACAGTGTGGGAGGAGGTGTGGCACTACTATCTACTCTGGTCCTTGTTACAGTGTGGGAGGGGGTAACTCTGGCTACAGGAATGCAGCTAACAGGTGCAAAACACCCTAAGTGGGGTTTCAGCTTGGATGGTGGGAAATGCTTGACTTCCTCTTATAGCATTACACAAACAAACATAGAAACCAACAAACTTGCTTGGACCTTCCTCAGGCTTACCCTGTTGCAGGCATGTGCACTGGGAGATTCGCTTATTTATTACTTCTTCATTATTAATTTATTTATTATTTATTACTTAATTTATTATTTTATTGTTACTTTTATTGTTACTTTATTACTATTTACTACTCTATTTATTATTCATTGCTTATTTTATTCATTGCTTATTTTATTTATTTATTTACTTATTACTTATTACATTATTTTCACTTATTACATTATTTTCTTTACTTTATTTATTTATTTACTTACTTAATTACTTAATCACATAATCACTTGCTTACATTATTAAACACATAATTAATTATTAATTAATTCTTCTCCTGACCACATATTTTATTTTATATCTTTATGGCTGAAGGTGAGCATTGCTGCTGCCTCCTCATCACCAATACTCATCACCAATACCCATCACTTCTAATCCTAACCTTCCCATGAAAACAACTCTTAGAGGGGGGTGCTTTGAGATCTGGAAGAGCTTACCTCTACAGTGGGTGCCGTTGAACAGAAAGAATCCATCCATGCAGGTGCAGAAGAAACTCCCATCGGTGTTAACACAATTTTGTTCACAGTTATCACTCGCACTTCCACACTCATTAATATCTGTGCAGAGATTCACACAGAGATGATGACAACATGTGTAGCTTAGACAGCAATCTTCCAGTGAATTCAAGTGAATTCTGATGAATTTAAATGAATTGAGATGAACTCTGGAAAAAAATGCACTAGATTTACCTGGCTAACATACAGTATTATGAAATGGATGGTTCCAGGTATGACAAAAATGCATTATCTGGCATGACTCAGCTTTGATAAAGTACTGCAGAAGGAGAGAGAGAGAGAGACTGTGGATTATGGCATGATACCCACCTGTACATGACCGGCCATCTGCATTTAGAGTGTAGCCAGTTAAGCAGCTGCATGTGAAGCCAGGCAACATGTTGGTGCAGGTCTGTTGACATCCTCCATTGCTGGTCAGGCACTGGTTGATATCTGATGCAGGAATAATTCAGAAGTGCAACAAAATAGTGAACTGGTACGAAACCATGCAACTGTAGGTAACACCTTACCGAACCATGCAACTCTAGGTAACACCTTACCGAAACACTCAAACCATGCAACTGTAGGTAAAACCTTACCGAAACACTCAAACCATGCAACTGTAGGTAATACCTTACCGAAACACTCAAACTATGCAACTGTAGGTAATACCTTACCGAAACACTCAAACCATGCAACTCTAGGTAACACCTTACCGAAACACTCAAACCATGCAACTGTAGGTAACACCTTACCAAAACACTCAAACCATGCAACTCTAGGTAACACCTTACCGAAACACTCAAACCATGCAACTGTAGGTAACACCTTACCGAAACACTCAAACCATGCAACTGTAGGGAACACCTTACCGAAACACTCCACCCCTGCATCTTGGGAGTGGTCACACTGGTGCAAGCCAAGAATACTTCTAGGGCAGGAGAGCAGGTCCATCTCAGCTCCCGTGCAAGCAAGGTTATCCAGGAAGATGGGGTTCGATGGCGTCCCAAAGCCTGACACTCCTCCAAGAATTGTGCTTGCTCCTACACAAAAAGCAGCAGTGTCACTAGCTGCTAATAAAAATAAATTTCTGGACATACTGGTATCAGAATATCCCAGCTGCCGACAGATGACTAGAGCTTCATTGGTGCCAAAGCGGTTATTGCAGATTGTGCCCCAGGCATTATTGATGCAGACTTCCACTCGTCCCCTAGTGAGGTTGGCTCCCCCTACCAGCCGGATATCCCCTTCGTTACAATTTCCAATTGGAGTTCCTATGTCTGCAGATAAAAGCAGGTGATAACAAGTCAAGCGTATGTCACCATCAATAGTCTCACACATGCAGTCTCTGACAACTACTGTATATAGGGCCATCTGCAACTACTTCAACCCACACACACATGACATAGCTATCCATATACACTTACAAGACCTTAATTAAGTTTGTACACACTCCAATTTGGAGTTGTAGTGGCACATGGGCATCAAATAAGCCACTATCACTAATTCTGTACTATCAGAGATAGTCGGGAGATATACAATATTCCAGGGAATCCTTCGGTAGATGGGCATCCTAGTCATTGCAAGCTCAGGAGCCATGATCATGAATATTAATAATGCTTCTTACCTTGACAAGCCACTCCCACTCCTTGTTGGGCAGTGCATGTGGGAGGGTCTGGTTGAGCGCAGTCAGTGAGCATAGATTCATTGCCAAGGCATTCTGGTGTGTAGAGAACTATGTCCCCTGAGGACTCCAAGAACATGGCTCTCTGGCTGATGGCAATAGCACCTGCACACAATGTGAATGACTTGCATAGCAACATGAGCTAGAACACTGATTAGCAGGAGCATACCATAGGGAGAGAAGCCGATCTGTCTGCACACCACAGATGCATCTAAATTAGTCCAGGTCTCATCACAAACCACACCCCAAGTCTGGCTGGTATTTCTGCACACTTCCACTCTCCCTCTAGTTAGGCCAAGTCCTCTTGTTCCAGCAACATAGTAAGCATCATCATATTGCGTAGTCCCGCCAAAATACTCATAGTCGTCAGCAAGGTTGAGCCTCAGGTCACCGGTACTGCAGAGGACTGGGAAACCAAGCAATGCTAATACAGCTATAATAATAATAATAATAATAATAATAATAATAATAATAATAATAATAATAATAATAATAATAATAATAATAATAATAATAATAATAATAATAATAATAATAATAATAATAATAATAATAATAATAATAATAATAATAATAATAATAATAATAATAATAATAATAATAATAATAATAATAATAATAATAATAATAATAATAATAATAATAATAATAATAATAATAATAATAATAATAATAATAATAATAATAATAATAATAATAATAATAATAATAATAATAATAATAATAATAATAATAATTAAAAAATAATAATAATAATGTCAGAATAGCATAGGGAAAGGAAGCCAATGTACATGAAGCAATGTTAATATGCTATAATATAATTAATAGTGTGGTGTGGTACCTTGGCATCGGACTGTAGCAACTGCTTGACAAGCAGTCGAAGAGTTTGTCATGCAAGAACTGAGATTACGCTCATCACCTGAACACTGGTAATTAACAAGCTCCAGACCAAGGTCAGAAAATAGCAGCCCATTGACCTGGCGGCCAACTGCACCTGTGATAAAAGTCAGCATTTAAACACTTCCAAGCTAAACATGTTCCATTATATACCATTAGATGAAAATCCTAGCTGGCTGCAGACGACTGATGCCTCTTTATCACCCCATGATTGGCCACAAATAGTTGTGTAGTTGCCACCACGACACACCTCCACCACGTCTCTTCTTGATGGAGTGTGAGGAAACTGCCGCACAGAGTCCTCCTCGCAGGCAACTATGGCAAACAATCACACATGGTCATCACATCTGTTGAGGAATCAAGAGGAGAACATCAGAATCATACCTCCACACAAAACACCAGCAGTGCTGTTTGACGTGCAGAGGCTCCGGTTGGTTTTCTCAGGAGAACAGCTCAACAAATTAGATTCATTACCCTGGCAATTGATACCACTTAACAGGAGAGAAGCATCACTCGCATTTCCTTGCAGTGTAATTGCAGCTAAATGAAGACAAGGAAAAGTCAACCTCACCCAACCCAGTGCACATATGTAGTCTTATTATAGAGGATCTTCTTACTGGAAAATGCATAGCCCAGTTGCTTGCATACAACACCAGCATCCAGAATGTCCCACTGGTCATAGCAAACTGAGATATAAGTGTTATTCACACACACTGCCACTTGTCCCCTGCTTGCAGTTCCACTCAACAACAGCACATCACCACCAGAACAAACTACAGCGCAAGAATACAGAAACAAGACTCGTTAACATGATGCCGACAATTATGACATACACAACTACCTAGCCTGAGCAAACAGAATCGATTTGAATAATTACAAACTACTTTGGAGAGGAGACAGGACTAATTAGCATAAGGATGTAATAATGTTATTCATAACAATGCAAGAATACTCAGCACAATCATATTATATAGTATTTACATGCTACATATAAAGTACACTCTCACATATCTGAATGCATTTAGATAGGTGGTGCGCTATTTCATTATCAGTACTTAGCCGGCCTGCACTGCTAGAAAATGGTGGCGCTTCTGATTCTCTTCATGTAACTTTTCATGCTGCCTCTTCTGAACCAGAGATATAGATTGGTCACCTTTAGCAAGGGACATTATGACTTGAACTCATCCCTGACTATCAAGAATGCTTGCAGACTCTCTTGAAGTTTGGCTTCATTCTGCCTGATCTCTGCTATCATTGTATTTCCAATGCCTTACTCTTCTGTGAGTCCAGTCGGAATGGTTCATTCAAATATCTTGCCAACAATAGCTAACTATGACTCAATAGACAAAACTACGCTCTTCCTTTTGCTGGCTCTAGCGAACTGTTTCAGCTTTCACGCGTCCAGCCCGCCCCACCCAACTAATTGTTCACGTCAATAATAATTACCATGCTATATTAATAAGAGTTTGGATAATCCGAGCATTTAGATCACTGAGGTTGGATATGTGAGGATGTACTGTACAGTGCAAGTGTAGAAGGCATGACCAATTAGCATAGATATTTATAACACTCTGCAGTAATAATTAGCATAAGTAATATTCTCAGTGCATGAATATTCTCAGTGAGCAGTTACTAATTAACATAATGAAAAACAAATTCCCAACTGCCTTGCAAAGGCGAGAATTAATTAGCATAAAATATAATTATGCTCATCACCACTAAGAGCTGAGTAGTGGTGCAAGTCCAACGTACCACAGGATGACTGAAGATCGGATTCATTACTTCTGTGAAACCCTCTCAAGCACTGGCACATGTAACTTCCATTGGTGTTGACACAGTCAGCATTGCCACACTGCACATCACTCAGCAAACACTCATTCACATCTGTCATGGGGAGGAGTGTCACAACATGTGAACAACCATGATGGCCACACTGCAGACAGACAGACACAGAGTGGCTCTGCACTAACCTGCACACTGTGATCCATTGCCAGTGTAGCCAGAGTTGCAGGTGCAGAGGTAGCTGCCAACTGTGTTCTCACATGTAGCAACCACAGCACAAGGGGCAGACTCACACTCATCAACATCTGTGGATTATAAACATTAAAAACTTGCAAAATAATATAAAGTGATTTTATTTTACCAGCGCAGTTTGTTCCATTCCCAGTGAAGCCACTGAAGCAATTGCATTGGAAGCTGCCAGGAGTGTCGGTGCAGTCAGCACGGACATCACAGTTGTTCAGACTAGAGTTGAAGCACTCGTCTATGTCTGGTGTCCATAGCAAATAGAATAAAAACTGCACAGTAGAATAACAGTATCATTCTTACTCTGGCAGTTGCTTCCATTGCTAGAAAAGCCAGGCTTGCACACACAGGTGAAACTTCCTGGAGTGTTAGTGCATGTTGCATTGTCATGGCAACCAGAAGAGCCCATGTCAGGAATGGAACATTCGTCGATGTCTGCATAAGTAATGAATGGCACAGAGAGAAAACTGAAGAGTGACAATGCCATATCGTATCTAGCCGAGTGGCTAATTACAGGCCACCAAACGTGGCCATTCAAAATGCATTAGAAGAATGCACTGCAGAGAGATGCATTGTGACCCTTTACCCAAATCTTGGGTTTTCTCGTTTCCCCGTGCCACGCTTCCATGATGCAGCAAACATAATAGTGCCATCTATCTGTGTATAATATATGTATGCTATCTGTGTGTATACATATATAATATATGTATGCTATCTGTGTGTATACATGTATATATGTATGCTATCTGTGTATATACATATATAATATATGTGTGCTAGCTGTGTATATACATATATAATATATGTATGCTATCTGTGTGTATACATGTATGCTATCTGTGTGTATACACTTAATATATGTATGATATCTGTGTGTATACATATATATAATGTATGCTATCTGTGTGTATCATATATATAATGTATGCTATCTGTGTGTACACATATATATGTATGCTATCTGTGTGTATACGTGTATATATGTATGCTATCTGTGTGTACATATATATATGTATGCTATCTGTGTGTATACATATATAATATATGTATGCTAGCTGTGTGTATACATACATAATATATGTATGCTATCTGTGTGTATCATATATATATAATGCTATCTGTGTGTACACATATATATGTATGCTATCTGTGTGTATACATATATATATAATGTATGCTATCTGTATGTATACATATATATGTATACTATCTGTGTGTATACATATATATATGTATGCTATCTGTGTGTATACATATATATATATGTATGCTATCTGTGTGTATACATATATATAATGTATGCTATCTGTGTGTACATATATATATATATATATGCTATCTGT
This sequence comes from Cladorhizidae sp. MBARI D1340-BT2, assembly GCA_028752905.1. Taxonomy (NCBI): domain Eukaryota; kingdom Metazoa; phylum Porifera; class Demospongiae; order Poecilosclerida; family Cladorhizidae; species Cladorhizidae sp. MBARI D1340-BT2. The sequence goes on along the minus strand of JAQNBH010000005.1, from coordinate 19,608,345 downwards.
GTGTATACATATATATATATATAATGTATGCTATCTGTGTGTATACATATATATATGTATGTATGCTATCTGTGTGTATACATATATATATATAATGTCTTCATCTGTGTGTATACATAATATATATGTGCTATTTGTGTGTATACATATATATATATATGTATGCTATCTGTGTGTATACATATATATAATGTATGCTATCTGTGTGTACATATATATGTATGCTATCTGTGTGTATACATATATATATAATGTATGCTATCTGTGTGTACACATATATATGTATGCTATCTGTGTGTATACATATATATATGTATGCTATCTGTGTGTATACAGTGTACACATATATATATATGTATTTCTAGTTGTTAAAAAAAAGTCTTCCATTAGTGCCTGGATGTCGCTGCAAAAACACCTGTGATGAGCAGCCATCGCATTCCCTGAGAGATCAATTAGCCCTCTCCTGAGACAGCAGGCCAGCGCCGTACAACAGGTCGCTCTATTTATAGGCAATCATAACTCCACCTACTTCATATTCATTCACAGGTATGAAGCACGAGGTGAGAACTCCACAAACATGTACTTTTTGTTGCTGACTTCAACACTTAAATAATTGCCTGACTGGTTGCAACGAAAAATGTGAGGGGGGAAAAAATAAGGAAAAGTATTGCACACACACCATATGCATTATAATTATGCCCAGTGACAACACACACCATATGCATTATAATTATGCCCAGTGACTATCAACACACACCATATGCATTATTATGCTCAGTGACTATCAACACACAATTCACCACTATGCATTATGCCCAGTGACTATCAACACACAATTCTCTGTGCATAAGTACCATCTCTACATCACATCACCCAGGTGAAGAATTCTCCTTGTTACTCAACACTGTCTACTACTATACATACTATCAATAACTTTTGTCCTCTTGCTTCTTGATGCAACTGGGTGTGCTAAATCTATGGCATACTAACCCCCCCCCCCCAACTCCCCTCCGTCCCCCAGAAAACAGTTTATTATTTGACCAATATATCTGAAAACATAACTTGGCCAGATAAGATAAGACAATACTTCACGTTGCCTTGGCATGCTTGTGAATTACTTTCAGACAGATAAACAAATAGCATCTCATCTCCATGGCCAAAACACTTTCAACAGATTCCCCTGTCCACTATTTGTAGAAACATGATCAGATCCATGATTAGAGGACACTAACAGATCACTTCCCACTAGGCAGAGCTTGCAAGGCGCCTGTGGAGGATGTGTGGGCAATGCTAATTTGACGTACCTGTGCAGTTGGCTCCATCTCCAGTGAAGCCAGGCACACATGTGCAGGCAAAGCTCCCATTGGTGTTGTTGCAGATGGCATCAAGGTCACAAAGGTTCAGCAAGCATTCATCAACATCTGATAAGGAGAGACACAATTCAATTAAGAATACCCAGGTGACTCACTCTTCCTACAATTAATAATACTTAATTAACTAGCCAGGAAACACCTTTAGCAGGAAGGATTTTTATTTTTATTTTTATGGCATCACTTCTTGTCATGTACACACACAATTTACAAAAAGCAATATAGGGAGAGCAGTGGCCCTCCTTCATTGGTTGCCCCTCCCTCCCCCTTTTTTTAATGGCGGATGGCAAAACCCTAAAACCAAAAGTTCATGTGTCAGTTTAAACTCGCACCGGCAGCTTCCTAACTGCCTTAAATGAGATTTCAGTGTTAACTCCAAAAGGATTCCAAGCATACGCTGAAATCGCTAAGTAGGAAACTGGCAACAAAAAAGAATAAGTTGGGAAAAAACCCTCGAGATTATTCCTCAAGGATTTTTATTTATTTGCTTGTTTCCATCTCCCCCTGGCATAACCTGCGCACAAGTTTCCATCTCTGTTCCTTCCTGGCATAACCTGCACACAGGTCAAGGTTAATTTAATTCACGTTCTCCTGTACAAGCAGCACAGACTAATGCTACACAGCTCAGCAATTTCCATAGTTGTGTCCAATAGAGGGAGAGATATAAACACCACCATCACAACTGCTTTCGAATTAGATACTGTGATCCAGCGCTGTATTACAAACTTAAGGTCAGATGCATTCAAAGTAATATTTAGGAAACAGACTAGTATCACCGCAGGCTGAGTTTTCCACAAGCACCAGGTGTCTCTGCTAGCACTGGCTCCCAAGCTACACTAGTTAGCACTCCCCCTCAAGATATCTCTGCTAGCAGGAGCTCCCAAGCTACACTAGTTAGCACTCCCCCTCAAGATATCTCTGCTAGCAGGAGCTCCCAAGCTACACTAGTTAGCACTCCCCCTCAAGATATCTCTGCTAGCAGGAGCTCCCAAGCTACACTAGTTAGCACTCCCCCTCAAGATGTCTCTGCTAGCAGTAGCTCCCAAGCTACACTAGTTAGCACTCCCCCTCAAGATGTCTCTATTCTAGCAGTAGCTCCAAGCCACACTAGTAGCAGCTATCCCTCCAGACAGCGATTGCCCAGTCCTCTTCCTCCAAGGATGCAGCAAGCCTCGACGTTGCCATTTCAACAGACTCTATCTCAGCCATAGCACAAGTACAAACCTCTTGACAAAACCTGCTCTTCCAATGCACTCTGAATGGAGCCTAATGAGAGGTTCTCCTCATCATATAACATGCTTTCATAGAGGTCATAATGTTCATAGAGGTCATAATGTTCATAGAGGTCATACTGTTCATAGAGGTCATAATGTTCATAGATGTCATAATGTTCATAGAGGTCATACTGTTCATAGAGGCCATACTGTTCATAGAGGTCATAATATTCATAGAGGTCATACTGTTCATAGAGGTCATACTGTTCATAGAGGTCATACTGTTCATAGAGGTCATACTGTTCATAGAGGTCATAATGTTCATAGAGGTCATAATGTTCATAGATGTCATAATGTTCATAGAGGTCATAATGTTCATAGAGGTCATAATGTTCATAGAGAAGGTCAGAACTAATTGAATCCCTTAAACAGTTTGTTTGATAAGTACCTGCTGTTATATACATTAGGTATCAGTTGAAGCCACACCTTCCTTCCATATTACATATACAACTACTTTTAGAGCAAATACCATCACAGCTGAGCAGGTTGTCTCTCAACAGAAACCCATCAGTACAGTTGCAGAAGAAGCTGCCCACTGTGTTGGTGCAGTTCTGCTGACAACCTCCATTACTGCTCTGACACTCGTCCACATCTGCACAGGACACATGAACACTTCATCCCTATACTAACATCACATATACTGACTCTGACTCACCACTGCAGCGAATGGACACATCACGAACATGATCACAACTGTGCAGACCTAATGGCTGATTGTCTTGTCTCATGCAGTCCAACAAACTCTGCTCATTACCAGCACAGTTAAGGTCTGAGAGAAAGATGGGCCCATCTCCACTCCCACCTGACCTACGTGGCAGAACACTAGCCCCTTGGCGAGAAAACCCAGTCACCTGAGAACAAGCCACTGCAGCATCTTCACTTCCAAACAAATTGTCGCACACTGTTCCCCAAGCATTGTTAATGCAGACTTCAAACCTGCCTTGTGTACTGTTAGTATCTGATGAGGAAGCTACAAGGCGAGCTTCACCAGTATTGCACATTCCATTGACTGTAGCAATAGCTAGAAAATTGAATGTGCAGAAGTTGATAATCTTGCTACTAAGATGCATGGATTTTGCTACTTACATTGGCAGACAGCTCCTACATTTGCACATGAGATCCCACTAAACACAGATAAGCTACAGTCCACAAGCAAACTCTCATTTCCAGCACAGTTAACATCGGTATATACTCTGTCAGAATTCCCTTCACTAAATGTGTCTGCATTGACAGCAATGGCTCCTGGACAACCAAATCAATCCAGTAAAGATGAGAATCTCAAAGGTTATGTGACTTGGCTTACCATATGGAGAGAATCCAAGTTGTCTGCAAACCACAGAAGCATCTCTGTTATCCCATGAATCTATGCAGATGGTTCCATATTTTCCTCCTACACAGACTTCTACTCTTCCCACTCTTAGTCCGTCTTTATCAAAGTATGTAGAGTCATAGTCAGTCAACCCCATGTAGAATGTGTCCGCATCATCTGACACCACCAGACGCACAGCTCCAGCACGGCAAACAGCTGCAGGTCAACGTACACACCAGATAAAAGATAACATAAACTATTTTGTAGGGGACAAAATATGCTCATTGAAAGCATATCACATGACCTGTCCCAAGAGTGCTCTCTAGGTACAGGTGTTGTCTATTTCCTTGTGATGAGCACCAACCTTGGCACATCACTCCAGCATCCTCAGAATGATCACAGTTGCTCGATAATAGAGGAGCATTGTTACGACGAGGACAGTCCAAAAGTGCCCCTTCATTACCAGTACACACCACATCGTCCAGTAGTATACTCCCATTCCCACTGCCAAAGAAGGAATTCTGAACCGCAACTGAACCTACACACGAGAGAGAGAAAACTAGCAATGGAATACACTAACTTTAAATATATGGCAGGGTGGAGACAGTGCTTGTGTGCTCACCAGGCTGTGTATTGAATCCTAGCTGCCTGCACACCACCCGAGCATCCAGCTCATCCCAGAAGTCATCACAGACAGTGTGGAACGTGCTGTTATAACAGATCTCCACTCTTCCCTCCATGACTGTGCTACCATTGGCCAACCTCACATAGCCATTGTTGCACGAGGTATTATCTACACATATACATACACATATATGAATGCTTGGGATGGCATGCACAATGCTAATTAATGAGTAGACATAATCTAGCATGCATGAACTGAATATTAACAATACAGAGTTCAGCTTTGCCACTGTATCACATGACCGTAGGACTCCTGGTAGGTTTCCCTCTTTCCTCCTCCAGGATAACTACCTCACATACTTGCATGTTCTAAAGAAATCACTTGGATAGAATTCCCTCTTTGCTCCTCCAGGATAACTACCTCACACACTTGCAAGCTCTAAAGAAACCACTCTGACCAACATCCGCACAGCAGTACCTGAGCATGAAATCCCATCGTTGTTCAGAATGTATCCCTGGGTGCAGCCACACTCAAAACCGGGAAGCAGGTTTGTACAGACCTGCTCACAGCCACCATTGTTTGCAGAGCACTGATCAATATCTAGGCAAGAAAATAAGAGGATGCATGAAAATGAATATAGATATATAGGCAGGGTCAGGTTTAGGCAGTCGGTAAGGAGAATTAGCAAAAAATGTCCCCAAGAAGATAACAAGTTTGCAGCATCAAATAAATACAAGAGTTTCAGTTATACATAGGAGCTGAGATGCCACATAATTGGTCAATTAACCATATTTATCACTAATGATTTTAATTGCAAAGAATCCTGACTGCCTAATATTGTAATTATCAAGTTAAATTACAAAGAGTCTCGACTGCAAAGAATCTTGGTTATATTCCAATTTTTAACTGCAGATTTCCCAGTAGGACAACAACATCCCACTGGAAATTGATAACACCCTTTACCATAACACTGGACTCCAGCATCTTGCGAGTGGTCACATTCATGAGTTCCAAGGATACTACGAAGACACCCAAACAGAAATGCTTCTGTCCCAGAGCAGGCCAAATTTTCCAGGAATATTGGACCGGACGACTGACCAAACAAGCTTGTGGTGCGAATTGCTCGAACTTCTATGAAGGGAACACTTTCATGAATTATGCCTGAAACACAACATGAGCCTCTTACCGGTGTCACTGAAATTTAATTGGCGACAGATAACCCTGGCCTCGTTGGTTCCAAACTTTGAATTGCAGACAGTTCCCCAAGCATTGTTGATGCACACTTCTATGCGGCCTAGAGAACTGTTACTTCCACCTACCAATCTGAGCTGTCCATCACTGCAGTTACCAATCAAAGTAGACCGCTCTGCAATGGACAGATATTCCACATGCATCACAGTATCTATCATGACATCATGGTGTACTTAGTAGGGAAGTGAGTCCCAATATTCCTCACCTTGACAAGCTATACCAGTGTATGTCTGTCCTGTACAGGTTAGTGGCCTCAATGTAAAGGAACAGTTAGATAATCTCGTCTCCATGCCACTGCAATTAAGACCACCCACTAGGACAGGCCCTATCCTGTTACTAAATTGGTGTCCTTCAACAGCCAACGAACCTAGAAATGATTAAATGATCCATGAATAATACTGATCCACTCTATGAGGGCATTTTCTAGGCATACCATATGGAGAAAAGTTCAGTTGAGAGCATATGACAGAAGCATCTGAGTTGTCCCACTGGTCATTGCAAATAGTTCCCCACATTCCTGAGAAACACACTTCCACTGTGCCTCGACGAAGCTCACGGTCGGTAGAAGTATCAAAGTAATAGAAGTCTTCCAAATTAGCCATGCCATAGATGAAGTCGTAGTCTGTGCCAGCGTTGAGTCTCACCTCACCATCATCGCACAAAGCTGCAGCAAAATAGGTCATTCAAATGCCATAGTGTGATAGTTTACGATGAGCATACCTCCTGGAGCAAAGTCATGAAGTCTGAACAGCCATGCACCTGGCACACCAACATTACTGGTGGCGTTAAGTAGAGTAACATTCTCAGTTCCCGAGCCGGGAAGAAAGTAACTCACAGAACCATTCACCAGACCTGCTTGAGCATTCCTACATGACAACAAGAAGGGAATAGGCACACTCAACACACATCCATTGCACAAGTGAACTTGAAAGGGTTAAAAAAAATTGTGATGATAATATATATTTTTGTTTATAATATAAAACAATATTTTTTACAATCTTTTTTATAACATTTTTTATTAACATTTTTTATAACATAAAATATAGCGAATAATAATAGCGAATAAAAAATAACAGAGGAAATCTGAAAAATTGGAAGGCATATTTTGGTTCTCATGAATATTCATGAGTGATGTATTTCGAAGCTCAGGAGCTTGTACACACTGTAACCATAGCTACCAACTGTGCCTGGACATCCTGGATGAATATCAGCTCCATCCTGTCTCACACTTGTCTCTTGAGTGGGAGGCCTCAGAGATACATGTATGTGGCTAAGTCGAAGCTAAGCTCGCCTGCCCCTGAGGCTAAGCTTGCACGCTCCTGTGGTTTACCTTGCATGAGGTTAACGATGACATCATTGTTGTTGTCTCTCGAGCTTAATCAAATTTGATACCTAATGGCTGGCATAAAATATGTTGTTTTTAATTTAGCAACTTAGCAAGTGCTCAGATTTTCTCTAGACAAACAACAAAAATGTCTTTTTTGTTTGGGGGGGGGGGGGGGGGGGGGGGGATGGGAGTATATACTATTCATCAGGTATGTGTGCTCAAGTTCATGACCACTAGACTAGTTGGCACTAACAAGAATAGCTTTGAACAAGACTAAGGTCTCACTGGCCATGTATGTGCTTAGTTCATCAGCTTATCTACATGTATGTATTGCTACTCAGCTTTCCTGTTCTCTCCTGATAAGTTCACTTTGTCTCTCCTGTCTTGACACAGCCCATTATTATTATGCTCTGTCCTGGCATGTCCAGTTTATCTCAGCCAGTGTCGATGTTGTTGACACTGCTCTGGTACTCTCCTATGCTCACCATCCTCCAGTGATCCTCAATTAGCCTCAGCTGTTAGTGGATCCTCAATTAGCTATTAGAGGGTCCTCAATTAACTATTAGAGGATCCTCAATTAACTATTAGAGGATCCTCCATTAGCTGTTAGAGGATCCTCAATTTGCCTCAGCCGTTAGAGGATCCTCAATGAGCGTCAGATATTAGAGGATCCCTCAGCATCCTTAATGTCATTATTTTGTAGGTGTGGCTAATATTCTTCCCTCACTACACAAGTGTTTGCATATTTGTTTACATGTAAGGTGAGAGTCCAATGAAGGAAAAGAATAATTATTCCAAAATTCTGAGGAAAAAATTGAGTGAAATGGGAAAAAACTTTCTAAGTATAAAATCACACCCTCCATGAAACTTCCTGCCTCCAGTAATTAGCCCACCACAATTTTGTGTTTGCTCTGAATCCCCTGGAAGCCACCTGATTGAGACAGGGAGAGTGTGTGTGTTATTCAGGCTTGCAGCTGCTCTAACAGCATTTGAGATCAGGCGCCAATCTGAAGGGGAAAATTAAGAGCCGAGAGACTTGTCGGCATAGCCTAAATTGAGCGTGGCAAAAAAAGCAGCAAGATAAGCTCTAAGTTCTGATCAACAAAACCCCATGAGATGATGATGCTAAGTGCATAATTACCACATTAATGATCTCATGATCAGTATATATCTCTTATGAGGTGGAGGTGTATTACAATAAAACCAAACATTTCTACTAACAGTTTCATTATTATTATTATTATTATTATTATTATTATTATTATTATTATTATTATTATTATTATTATTATTATTATTATTATTATTATTATTATTATTATTATATTATTATTATTATTATATTATTATTATTATTACTGTATTACTATTATTATTATTATTATTACAATATTCTTCTCAATAATTAACTTGAAATTGTCTTCTCTCGATGTTTCTGCTAGATGCTCCAGCCTTCACCAAGAATAATGAATTATTATTAACTTTCCACTCACCTCCCACCACCACCTCCTCCCACTCCTACCCCTCCTCCTCCCCTTAGCTACGTTGCTTTCCAGAATTACCAGTAGGTAAGCATACAGAACATTTCTACTAAAATATGTGGAAGATCACCTGAAACTCTATGTTTCTTCAATAAAGGGTATCGCACATTCCTAGTCTACATATGCATATATTCTTCTCCACTTCCAAATGCAAATATATGATATGCCAACCATGACATTAACCAACCATGACATCACTAGGAATAAACCAACCATGAGATCACTAAGAATAAACCAACCATGACATCATTAAGAATAAACCATGTACCACACTGTAATGGTGGCCACTATTGACAGAAATAATGACTTAATTTGTGGTTCATTTAAAACTGTTATTATTTATAGCTATTAGCACTTCATATCAATAGCTATATATATATATGAAAGATGTCTGAGTTTGCATCTGAGGGGTACGCAAAGGTGGCAGTCGGCAAACTATCAACAAGACTGTCTGAAAATGTGCTGAAGTAAGCCACCCAAACATCACTGACAATAGAGGTTTGATCATATCACCAACTTTGGCACTCCATTGGCACTGATGTTGCCGCTGCCACTCGAGCTGTTAGTCACTGGGTCATATTGGAACCATGAAATGTCATCATGCAAGAACAAAGAATATGAGGAGTTCCCATCGGTGGAAAGAACCACCTGGTATGTGTTCTGCAATAAGGAATAGACTATTACATTGTATGCATGTCACATAACACTACGTCATGATATGCAGCCTTTGAAATTCAGTTCTGCTCATTCGAATTACACGATGTAATATGATATATAGTGATTGTGCAATGGCCATACCTCAAGTGTTCCATTCCATAGGAACTGACTCCGTCCCATGTGATAATGACCAGCTCACTTGGAGAAAATCTTGGCGAACCAGAAAAGTATCTCCGGATAAAATTACGAGCAGTTGTTAACTCCATCTCATTATTAGATACTCTAAAATATTTCAAGTCACAAACATCATGTAATTATATATTATATGTACATTGAAGGGGGGGGGGGGGGGGGGGGCGGTTAGCTACCATAGCTTAAAACTTTGCAACTCTATTAACACATTTGCACATGTTGTACAAACTCATTAGCAGACTATAAGATATGATTTAAAAGTTCACAATTTTTGTATTCAAGAAGATGACCAGGTAGGAGGGAAGGTCGTTTGTGAAGGAGGGAAGGTCCTTTGTGAGGGAGGGAAGGTCCTTTGTGAGGGAGGGAAGGTCCTTTGTGAGGGAGGATAAGGGAGAGGCTTGGTTATTGTTGTTTTTGTTACTGTTGTTGCAATGCTTTCCATGCATTTTCTACACTTCATATTGAAAGGAGAGGGTTGCAGTGAGCCACATGCAGTAAGGTTCTCCAAGCCTTTTCTGGTCACCATTTTACAATCATACCGTAAACTCTGGTTGTTTAGCATCCCGTTTCTAACCCTAACTGGCCAATTGGTCACTCCCTAACAACAAGGATGGACCATACCCCGGACAACAGAGCTCAGATGAAGGCGGCCATCACCTCAAATGGGACGGGGAGGAATGTTGTGAGATTGACCCAACACAATACAAGACCACGAGATATCACATATCAATTGCACTAGTTATGAATACAATTATAAACACTCTCGCCAATGATTCATGCTCCACTACTTTATAAGTCATCCCTTGTGCTGTCAATGTTGTTCTTGGTTATAAGCTTCTTAAAGTGTTGACCGATCTTTTCCTATACTACGTGAGTATAGACAAGTAAGAGCACTAGCTGCGCTGAACCTCTGTCCAAGGGGGGGACCGATAGCATTTTTAAATTTTTGTTTTATAACTTATGGTTACCACTTTAGAGCTCCGTAGATTCTGCAAACTTCATGCTATGGACTTGTTATGGACTTGATATATAGCTCAAACGATAGGTCTCTCTGTGTGCTCTCTTTTAACAATAAATATTTTTTCATAGGTATAGCTATAGCCAAGTTACTAGACCTAAAGTGGATGGAACTTCAAAACATGAATGCCTGAATTGGCCGCATAAATATCTCCAGATTGCCAAGTGTTAGAGAGTTGAAATTAGAACCTGTGGCTAGAGGAAGCCTTACTCTATTCAATGAGTGTTTTCATTGCTAAAATGTAAGTATGTGGTCAAGCGCGCGGGTGGAAAATGAGTTTTATGGAAATTCATTTTCCACCCGCATGCTTGACGACGTACTTACATTTTAACACCTAATGAAAACATTCATTGAATAGAGTAGAGCTTCCCTAGCTAATTTCAACTCTCTAGCACTTGGCAATCTGGAGATATTTATGCGGCCATTCAAGTTTTTGAAGTTCCCTCCACTTGTAGCTCCTGTAACTTGACTATAGTTATACTTATGAAAAATATTTTAGTATCAACAGAGAGCACAAAGACTGACCTATCTTTTGAGCTAATATCAAGTCCATAGCATGAAGTTTATGGAATGTATGGAGTTATAAAGTGGTACCACACAAAAAAAAACAAAAAAAACAGACGTCACTCTCCCCCCCCCCCCCCAAAAATGCCATTGTCTCCCCTTTTAAGGCTGGTTCACAACATGACACTGGCTGAACATTGCGTTGGTGTATTGACCTTGGACCTTGAATTGCGCTCAACAAAGTTGGACACTGATTGGTCCGATGCTGCGTTTCAGATGCTGGATTAGAACTTTTTTCTAATGCATCTGAAATGCAGCATTGGACCAATCAGAACATCGTGTCCATCTTTGTTTAACAACGGTTCGGGTCAAAGGTCAATTGACAACACGACGCGATGCAATGCTCGGCCAGCATTGTGTTGTGAACCAGCCTTTAGGCTACCCAACTGGTTGTGATGCTGTAATTATAGGGGAGAAGAGATTATAGGGGAGAAGAGTGCTGAAAAAGTAAATTCCCCCCCCCCCCCTCCCGCCAAAGTGTTAATTATGTATCTGCAGTTTAAGTTTCAAGTTTCAGAGCAAGTGAATATTCTATCAAGAGGATATAGCCATTTTTATACAGTGCATTATTGTTTGATTTCAATTCATTTCACTTCATGTTCGAAAGAGGTTCTCCACCAGTCTACAGTTGGGTGGCTGTTTGATTTCAATTCATTTCACTTCATGTTCGAAAAAGGTTCTCCACCAGTCTACAGTTGGGTGGCTACAGTTGGGTGGCCAAATAATTGTAAATGTAGCGACTACCTTACCAGTTATTTGCACAATGAATAGACCAGGGAATGAGGTACTGTGCAACCAGAAAGGCGAGCATGTTTTTTTTTTAGATCACGTTTTTTGAAACATCAGTTCCCCAGAATTGCTTGAAAGTATCACGCTGTAGAGTTATGGGGAAGAGAAAGGAGAGAGAAACGCCATGTATTCAAGAAGAGTGAGGGGACTAGAAGAAGAAAGCCCCTCTGGTGGCTGTTGTTGAACTTGGTACAGCAGCTGCATCAGGCAAGTTGAATGTTTTATTTCCATAATAAAAATTTACTTGCTGCTTCCTACCTCTGTTAGTGGGTCTCTCGAAACCTGAAGGTGATGGTGGCACTTTCTGTGAACCTTCACTTACCTTGCAATCAATTCAAAATGTCTGAAGAGGGGGTGTAACCCTAACCAGGAAGAAGTTGGCTGCCTAGGATCGTTCAGCTTCTTCTGTGGGTGTTGCTACTGGATTTATTGGATCTACTGGGTCTACCTCTTTGGATTATAGGGGTGTTGTGGGAGAACTGGTTTAGGGTATTCATCGCCATAAACTTAGATAAGCTTAGACGGGTTATAGAAAGAAGTAATAAGTGTATTCAATGTGGTAGCCGAGCTCCCTTACAACTGAATGAAAATTTTACCTGTGCGGCAGGCATGGTGTTTTATATTTTTACCTTTTGTTCAAATTGTGGTAAGAGTTAAGACACCTCAAACCCTATATATATCTGTAGAATCCCATTCTTTGAACATCCAGTCAGTACTGGGTGCATGCATTGCTGGAATTGGTCTGGAAGACATCACCACAGTCACCATTTTTTTTAGTCAAGAGGGAGTGACGTAAATGCAGTAACACGAAGTATTATGTTGGATTCCGCTCATAGATTACATGATTTTTATGGGGTTGAGAATGACGACACCATTAATGTTAGTGTTACTGTTGATGGGACATGGCATAGACAGGGCAATTATGGCCTGGTTGTTGTGATGTCTTGGGACACTGGAAAAGTTTTAGATTTTTGACTAAGTTCTGTCAAGTTTGCGCGTGAAGACCTAAAGATGAGACTGGACAGAGACAAGTTACAAAGAATTGTTTGAGGGTCACAAGATAAGTTGTGAAGCCAATTTAGGCTGCTCTGGTTCCATGGAAGTTGTAGGAAAAAACAAACTTTTTGATCATTAGAGACTGAAGCTTAGGTACACACACATAATTAATGATGGGGATAGAAATGACGTAAACGGTTGTGGGTGTCAAACCTTATGGTCTTAGTGTTGAAATAGAGAAGGTAGAATGTATAAATCATGTTATCAAGCACTTTTTAAAGCATTTTGAGACCTGCATTAAAAAGGCACTGTTGACGATGGCAAGCATGTAACTTTGGGTGGCACTAGGGGGATTAGTCATGTGTCTATAGTTAAAATGCAAACCCACTATGGGGGAGCAATTAGAAATAACAAGAACAACCTAGAGGGGATGACTTGTGATGTGAAAGCGATTTTTTATCACTCAGTCAACTGCAGAACATCCCCAACACGAGTATTGGCCTACATGCATTTTGAGTTGATCCTGTGCTAAAGGTGAGATACCACCAGTACTCTCTATGATTCCTCCAGACAAAGCTAGTTATGTTAAGGAGGTTTTTGATAAATGAATGTCCAGGGATCTTTTGCACAAGTGTTTAGGCGGCTACAAACAGAATCAAAATGAGTGCTTTAATTCTGTAGTAGTATGGAGCAGAGCAAATAAGATGGAGCATATGAGTGCGATAAGTGTCAGGCTTGCCGTCATTTGGGTATGATGAGCTTCAATGTTGGGAGGAAGTCGGCTTTGGTAAGATTATGTCCAGGCTAGGTATATCTAGTAGTCAAGCTAACATGTCCTTTGATTTTTCTATTTTGTTAATGTGTATTTTGCTTTATATTCAAACTTGCGGGGATTACTGGACGATGAGTGAAGACATGATGCACCTGAGCATGGGAGCCCTGCAAATCATGACATGTTTGTGTTTGCTAATTCAATATTAACAAAGCAACAAGTCTGATGCACCTTTAAAACATATATATATATATATATATATATATAGAAAAGTACTGGGATGGCTAGTCCTACTGCAGTTTCATGCTAATGCAATCATCAATGATGATTGCATTAGCATGAAACTGCAGTAGGACTAGCCATCCCAGTACTTTTCTATATTTAATAGCTCTGCCTTAATACAGCATTGAGCACTATTTGTAGCCTTCTCAGCAAACTACCTTCTAAGTATATATATATATATATATATATATATAATTTGTTAGTTTTCAGGTTGTAGGTATGGGGTTGGACACTGACTTTTGCTGAAAAATAGAGGAAAATGAAAGCCAATTGTTTTGTCAGAACATTTGTTTGTATGCACACATAATTATAGTAATGAAGGGATGTATTCTAGTGATGCAAGGGATATTTCTTGCAGCTGGAAAGTGGTTAGAAACTGCTTGGACTTGAAGGCTCGATATCTTGGAAGTGATTTTTCAAGAATGGTTCAAATGATAACTTAAATGGGTTTTTTAATATTTTCATAATAATTATTTTTAATATAATTTGAAAGCTAATTTTATTTTTTACAACTTATAACATTGAGTTTTTGTATGAGAAAATCATTAAAAATAAAAATGTTATATATTAAAAATAAAAATGTTATATGTTATAATAGTGCTATGTTCATAAAATCCAACTAACTTTTGTTCAAAATTCCCAAAACGTCAGTTTGTAATACTAGTTATGATCAACTAATAACCCAAATAAGAGGCTCGCAGCAGCTTAAGGATAATTCATAATATGCTAAATGCTCAAGCGATGCAATGCGACACTTCATTTTTTAAATATTGTGAACACAAAATGGCATCGCATCGCATCGCTTGATAGAATCGATTTCATTTGAGCAGTGTTGCAACCTGTCAATTGCATCATTCCGGTATGCTTTATTTGAATTATGTCATCATTCTGGTGTGATTTATTTTAGTTTATTTGATTTTTCAGTAAAAGCTGGTTATTTCAAAGCTGAATGGGTGATGAAAGCTTATCGAAGCAGTGAGAACTTTCCCTGGTATATGAGATGCCTCCTAAGTTGAGTACAAGCTTTCAACTCCACCATCCATGGTTAGAAAGTGTACTTTGTTTCGAATGACATGAGTACTGGCATCTGTTAATTAATGGGTGGAGTTCCAGTTGGGTGAATGTTCAAGTTTGCTCAAGTGGCGACTCCATTATTGTGAACAGCTAGAATTGATGCGATGTGATATGAAGGCCTATATAGCAGCATATTGTAAACCAGCCTTTACAGCAGAGCCTATAATCCGAAGAAAAAAGTAGGGTGTACAAAAAAGAAATAGCATTAGAAAACACACTACGCTAGCTATATTTTGATATATAAATCAGGACACTAGCTAGTGTGAATGGCAGCAAAGATATGGTACTTTATATTAGACCACCCATATACACAGATTTGTTCCCCCCTTAACTGAGAATAGGTGCTTACTTAACAACTCTAAACAACATACGCTCACAGAAAAATTAAACGAACTACCATATACAAAATTAGATGAAAAACTGAAGACCTGATCTTGCGAGTTTTAGTCGAAAAAGGAGCTAATTTCTCAGAAAGACCCAGTCTCTCAAGGCAAATAATGAAGGAGCAAATCTCTCAAGGCGAACTAAGAAGGAACTCACCATGGCCATTCAAGTGTTGAACTTTCCCCCTCAGAAACAGGTTCACTAAAGACTATTTGGACATCCTACATGGAGAAAATCTCTTTTTGGCCAATGATGAGAATAATTCTTGCAACAATCTCACGGTTGGCATCCTTCACCAGAAAATACAATCGTTGGGTATGTCGCAAAAGTGTTTTGTAACTTCTAGGGTGTGAAGGAGCTACCTGCACTGCTAGAAGACTGGAAAAAGGACTAGAAGTCCCCTGCAAATAAGCAGCAAGAAACTCGTCAGATATTCTGAACAACCAGAGATGTTGAAGCTAGCAATAGACATGCTCATACTAATTTAAAAAATTGCCAAAATGTTTTGTTGGAATTCGTCATCTAGGCAGTGCAGCTAATATGCATGCACATAAATTATTTGAATAACATCGACATCAGCGCTTGCCAGGGAACTTCCATAAGGACACCTAACAAAGACTGCTGGCAGAAATGGGCATTAGCAAACTGCTAAACAACAAGAGGCTAACAACCAGAGTTTACAGTATACCCGATTCTGACATAACATCATGTTGTCAATTGTTCAACACAATAATTTCACAATTATAATTACTAGTGGGTGACAATGTGTTAGCAAATTATTCCCTCATACCATCACCATCGACTTCAGCTTCACCATCATCACAACCAACCTTCTCTAGCATCACCACCACCGAACACAAGAAATAAATAATGAGGTGTGTATCATTGGTTGCACACCTATAATGGACGGTGCCATTGTTCACGTTTGCCCAAAAAGGTGCTAGAACATGTCCAGTTGTCTGAGCCAAACCTTGATTCAATGAAAATCCCTGGTAGTCTCCGAGGAATATATATCCATTGGCACTGACCTATGCATTTGCATATTCATGTGAGGCAAAATTGGTTAAAATACTTACAGGCAGTAACAGTTGTCTGCAAGCCTTATAACTCAAGCGATATATGTAACTAAATGTAGTTAAATCACCTTTGAAGATTAACTTACAGATACTGTTAAAAAACGTTCACCAAAGTATACGATTGGCCTTCCCAGAGTTAAGTTAGCAAAAGGGATACCGTTTTCGGAGTACCTTCCATCTAACTGTGAATCACCAGAATTTACTCCAAAATTTTGAAGCTGTGCGGGAGCCACACAGCACCACAAACTAAACAATATTACCGTCGCTACAAATATCACCTTTTTTCTTTCCATTCTAGCCTGGACTCACGATAGTTGCTCTTGAAACTGCTATATTTAAATCGTGCGGCCGATGGGGGGAGTGGCTCATTCCGACAGTCAAAACAAAACAATGTCTTAAAAATGAGCTTGTGGGTAAAAAAGCGTAGAAATCATCTCCAAAAACAGTTTTCTGTCATTTAAGGAGTAGAAAGAGTTTCATAATGTCAAAAAGGAACCGAATGTGCCGATTTTGACAAGAATGAGCTATTTGGACAGTTTTTCCTCAAATTGAGCAAAAAAGAGGTTAAAAAGGGGAGACCTAAAGTATATTTTTTTAGTAGAAGAGTGTCATAATGAACTTAATGTGCCCATTTTGACAAGCTGTTTGAGATAGTTTTTCCTCAAAACACAACAAAATGTCCCAAATGGAGCAAAAAGGAGCTTCTTTGGGACAGAAAGGGGAGAAATTTTCTCCAAAAGCAGTTTTGTGTCATTTAAAGAGTAGAAAGAGTTTCATAATTTAAAAAGGAACTTAATTTGCCCATTTTTACAAGAATGAGCTATTACTGTTTTTCTTCAAAACACTTAGCAAAATTAATAGAACTATTTTCGGCTCCGAAAGCAGGGTTCTGTCATTTAAAGAGTAGAAAGAGTTTCTTAATGTTAAAAAGGAACTAATGTGCCCATTTTGACAAGAATAAGCTATCAGTTTGTACTCAAAACAATCATAATATCTCAAATGGAGCAAAAAAGAGCTTCTTTCGGTTAAAAAGGGGAGAAATTTTCTCCATAAGCAGTTTTCTGTCATTTAAACAGAAGAAAGAGTTTCATAATCTTAACAAGGAACTTTATGTGCCCATTTTGACATGAATGAGCTATTTGTGACAGTTTTTCCTCAAAACACTCGTAAATGTTCCAAATTGAGCAAAAAAAGAGCTTCTTTCAGGGAGAAATTTTCTCCAATCCAGTTTTCTGTCATTTAAAGAGTCTCATGTAAAAATTGAAAGAAATTCACTCCAAAAGCAGTTTTCATAATGTTTAAAAGGAGCTTAAGGTGCCAAGTTGATAAGATTGAGCTATTTGATCCAGTTTTTTTTCAAAACACTAAAATATGTCCAAATGGAGCAAAAAAAGAGGTTGGGGGTAGTATAACATTTAATTCATTTAATTACTTATAACTTGTAACCGTTATAACGTTTTTGTCTTTTATTCTTAACTGTTATTTTTGATACCAGAAGAAACCTTGTTTCAAGAGATGTATTTATGAAGGCTAGTAGGTCTCTACAACGATCACAAGTGTACTCCTAAAATACTGCATCCTGTTCACGTTGAAAATCCTCTAAAATCACAGAAGATCTGTAACCACTTCCCACTCTTAAGTTGTGTAACAGAACCACATAAGCATGCTTTGAGTTGGAAGATATTTCAGAATACCACATACAAGAAAAGTTGGAGGCCAATACAGATTTTTTTGTTGAAAAACAAGAGTTAGTGGCAAATATTGATGCATAACGTTTGACTGAAACAAGCAGACAGAACAAGAGTCCATTCATATCGTAGAGCACAGAAAAAGCTATAAAATGATACACAATTTGTTTTGTTGGGTATAAATTTTCACAGAGATATAATTTTTTTTAACATTTTTTTAAACATTTTTTAAAACGCTGTTTGAAATTGTGAGAATGACTCTAGTCTGTAATGCCTGTAATCTAATAATGTCTGTAATCTATGATTGATGAACACAGTCCAATGGGCCCAGTTCCATAGTTCCTGCTCCTCTCCCAATCAACCCTAAAAAAACCCTGATGCGTAGGCCGGCTCCTCCTCCTCTTCTTCCTCCTCCACCAGTTGAACCCTGTTGAATGCCATTTGCTGCCTCCGCTTCTTTACCATTTTGCTGCTCTTCCACTCCGCATGCCAGATCCTCTGCTCATCTTGTGATGTAATAAAGTTGGTGGTCAAGGGACCACACTCCTGATGACGTCTCAGCAGTGGCTTGAATGAAGCCTTCCCTGAGTTGAAGGTCATTACTGCCATGTCAACAGCAATTCCCACAACAACAGGTGAACAAAACTCTGTCTTGGGGCAGCGGTTCCAAATTAAACTATTAAAAGATTCATTTTGGTTCTGGGTTGCACCCAGAACACACCGCTGTAAGAGAGAAGGTTCAGCCAGTTTCTCAAACACCTTGTAGACAAAGGGTGATATGACAAAAGGAATGGTCTGGTTCTGTGGTGGAGTGGGTTCATTATTTGCCAACGCTCGCTGGTAAGCATACCAAGATTTCTCTCCTGCAGGGCAAAAATGATGCTGAGAGGTAGTCTGTGTTGAAACAGAGTGGTAATAAATTGCCCACACTGCATTCTTCATTCCATCTACATCGTTCACGTGTGAGCGAATTGCCTTCCCGTAATAGCACTGGAATTTTTTAATTAGTGCTGCCATAAGCCTTCCCCTCCCTCCAATCTGAATCACTTGTCCTCTACCATTAACAGGCTTCGACTTCTTGAGGTTGTTCATATGATATGTCATCCTCTTTTGCACATGGCCTATGCACTCATGTTTTATTATAGGGTGATCCTTGCCATATGGCAACATCTTTGAAATCTTGCTATATGTCTTAGAATCACCATCACCAATCATCTGTGTGTACCTTAGTTTATGTTTCTCTATCGATCTTTGCCAGATGATCAATGCTCCGTCCATCTCCGTACTAGTGGAAGGACCGTAGTGATTCACACCACAAAAAGCCTGGTGCCCCTCCCACCAATCAAGAAACTCTTGTGATAATGTATCACTGTCCTTCTTCCCATGGCACTCATAGCAGAACTTGCCCATTACCTGCAAGGAAGAATATGGGGGGGGGGGGGGCAAATCAATGTTACAAGAAATAAAGGGGGCGTAGGTTGGAGACTAAAATAATACTAAATTAAATTAATGACTTGGTGCAAGCTTGGGGGGGGGGGGGAATGCCCATCAGCCACTATAAAAACATGGTCAGTATCCAAGATAAGGCCAGTTTCCCAAGACGCCACTACAACTGCACCGTAGTTAGCCACATGCCCTCGCCTAGACCATGTGCCATCACACGTCACCCTAACGTCAACAATTTCATCAGGAGCAGCATCCTTGCATAGTAATACAGCAGCAGCAATGAACTGGGACTCTCTCTCTAACGCTGTTGCATCAGCTATTTGTTTGATCATGCTCGAGTATGCACACTTTGAGACTGGTGGATGCATTCCCATTATACCAGTGAAGGTTTCCAGGCCAGCTCTTCCCGCCCTCATGGCTAGGACTGATTTGCTGTTCACAGCTAGGTCCTCCTCAAAGTAGGGGTTAGAAATGTAAGACTGCTTTCCACACACAGTGCAGCAGATAGCAATTCTTGATACTAAACGCCTCCTGCACTCACTGTTTTCTGTTACAGAGAGAGGAGAGCCACAGCAAGAAAAGATGCCAACAGCACGCTGGAGAGTAGTCAACTTAATGAGGTGATAGTCTCCATTGTTCGATCGCGAAGTTTCTTGCTTTTTTCCTCAAAACACTCGTAAATGTTCCAAATTGAGCAGCTTCTCCAAAAGCATTTTTCTGTCATTTAAAGAGTCTCCTGCAAAAAATGGAAAAAATTCTCTCCAAAAGCAAGAAACTTAAGGTGCACATTTTGATCAGAATGAGCTACTTGAGACAGTTTTTACTCAAAATACTCATAAATTGAGATAAAAAACTTCTTTCAGTTAAAAAGGGGGATACATTTTCTCCAAAAGGAGTTTTCTGTCATTTAAAAACCGTTTCATAATGTTAAAAAGGAACCTCATGTAGCTACCCATTTTGACAACAATCAGACAGTTTTTCTCAAAGCACTATAAAAAAAATTCGTGTAATGTACGAGTGCTTCAAATGGAAGAAATTCTCTCCAAAAGCAGTTTTCATAATGTTAAAAAGGAAAAGATGCCAATTTGACAAGATTGAGCTATTTGAGAAAAAAAAATCTCAAAACACTAAAATATGCCCGAAGAGGGCTTCTTTTGGTTAAAAAGGAGAGAAATTTTCTCCTAAGCATTTTTGTCCTTTAAAGAGTTTCATCGTGTTAAGGTGCACATTTTGACTGGCTTCAGTGGGGCAGTTGTTCCCATAAATGAGGCAATGTTGACGAAAGATGAGAGCTTGAGTGAGAGGACTACACTAGGGGCTGACAGGATTTCTGAACTGCTGGAGTTGTGCATGAAATCCACCTACTTTAGGTATCAAGAAAAATACTACGAGCAGAAAGAAGGTGCAGCAATGGGCTCTCCACTATCTGCAGTGGTAGCCAACCTTTATTTGGAATTCTTTGAGGAATTGGTGCTCACAACTGCCCCACTGCAGCCAAGGGTTTGGAAGAGATACGTGGATGATACCTTCTGCATTATGAAAATGGAAGTGAGCAGGAGTTGTTGGACACTCTGAACAACATCAGGCCATCCATAAAGTTTACCATGGAGCTTGAAGTGGCTGGATCGTTGCCCTTTCTAGACTGCCACATACACAGGAAGATGGAAGTCTAACTGCAACCGTCTACAGAAAACCTATGCATACCAACTGGTACCTTGATTATAGATCACATCATCCTATCCACGTCAAAAGGGAAGTGATGAAGAGCTTGTATGATAGAGCCAGAAGAATAGTGATGGAGAAGGAGGACTTTTGAAAGGAAGAACATCATTTGTATAAGGTCTTCATCGAGAATGGTTATCCACAAGCCTTCATCAACCTTTCGTCTGCAGAAACATCCAAATGCAGAAAGGAAGATGAATACACCAGTAGAGGCAATGAGGGGTCTAAAAAGAAGGATCCTATGATAGTGATTCCTTATGCAACAGGGATGAGTGAAGATACCAGGAGGGTCTGCAGTAAGTTCAACATCCAAGTTGTCTTCAGATCGGGAAGAACTCTAAGGACACAACTGAGCAGAGTGAAGGTTTACCAGCTAAAATGCACTCATGTGTTGTGTACCGCATCCCTTGTAGCTGTGGGAAATACTACACAGGAGAGATGATCAGAAGACTGGAGACCAGAGTGAAAGAACTTCAAGATGCCTGTAGAAAGTGTCATAAAGAGAAGTCTGCAATTGCTGAGAATGCATGGGATAATGGACATCCTATTTTGTGGGAGGAAGCCACCTTCTTGGACCAGGCCAGAAGACAGAAGCAACTGCTAGTGAAGGAAGCATTGCACATCGCAGACTTACCAACCTGTGAACACTCATTGGCAGGACAAAATCTAGCATTTTGCAGGATCTTGCTAATTTTTGCAGGACCACAACATGGCCAGTTAAAAGTGGCTCAAAATTTTAAGGTGTTGTTGTTCCCTCTACACACAGAAGTTATCTATTGCTCCAGCTTCTTTTGCATCAAATGTGGGAAGTTGGTCCAAGGGTGAAGCACGAAAATCACGAAATTCCATACTCAAAGTGTCCAATTCATCAGGAGAGAAGGATGTAAAGCGCTTTGCCAATTCAACAATGCCATTTAAAGAGGTCTTATCTCTATTTCTAGGATCAAGAAAAGCAAGTTGAAGCAGACAGTCATCGTTAAATGGAAATTTAGCTAACATTTTTGAAACAATGGTTTCATAGAAAGTGCGCACACATTCAAAAAAAAAAGTTTCTCAAGAGCAGTTCCCACCAACTCTTCAAGATCACCACACCACAATAAACGGGTAGATGTGCCAATACCTAGCTCATCATTACTAAGCTGGATATTTCTATCAGTGAAATCAATAGAAGTGATATCATCAGTGGAATTGAGGACATCTGGATCTATAAAATTACAACAGAAAGAGTGCAAGAGTCGACGAACATCAGCCTGTAAAGTACCAATACGACTAGCATGAGTTTGAAAGGAAATACTCAAGGGCTTAAGGGCATAACAAACAAAATTGCAAAACAGCTTCACTAGTGGGTCTTTAAGATGCTTGGCCACTCTCTGTACACGCCCATTGGAAGGCTCAGATTCAGCTATCCTGCCAAAATAACAATAAAGAGCTGGCCACTGCTCAATCAATCTCTTGAGGCAGCGTTCTAAACTAAGCCAGCGGGTTGAACAATGTTTTAGGATGTGAAGTGGTGTGACATTGCTAAACTCAGTTTGAATTTCATTGAACTCATGATACCTCTTGGAAGAATGTTTAAAATGATAAAATATATCAATCAGAATATCATCAAGGGAGACTGGAAGCTTTTTAAGAGAAGCAACAGCACAAAGTGCACTTAAGTGGCAAAGACAACCAAGGCTAAACAACTTCGGTTGTTTCCCAAGAAGTCGACTCAAAACAGAGTTACGCTTACCCACCATAACACTTGCGGTATCTGATGCATAACCAATCATGTTGCTCAAAGGGATACCACGAAACTCAAACTCCTTCTCTATTGCAGTAAAGAGTGACTCTGCTGTGGCAATATTACACACTGGCATACACAGAAAACGAGTAACTGGCTTTTGAACCACCTTATCCCAATACCGTACCATCATTCCGAAATACTTCCTTTCTGTTTGATCATTACCACCATCACACAAAAGGGTGAAAGGAGAAGAACAACAAGATTGAATGACTTCGTCATTAAGCGTTGGAGCTAGTGCAAATTTCACTACAGCTGTCGTTTTTGTCCTACCAGATGCAAATTGCTGAGCGATTTTGCTGTCTGGAAACATAACTTTACAGAGTTTGTTGAAGTGATCAGCAGCTAAAAAAGGTACATTATGTTCGGCAATAAATGTAGAAAAATAAATTTCTGCAGCTGTAACCTGATCAGCTTCTTGTCTGTCCTTTCTAAAAGTAGCAGCAGTAATTTTAGATTGACCTACACTCTGTTTTGCCAATGCACAGTGCCTCTTTGTCTCCATGTGTCGTTTTACTTCATGTAGACCACCAGAAGCAACAGAAAAATCAGTGCAACATTGCAACGAACAAATGATGCACCCCTCTTACTCTCCTTCATATTGTAGCGCTTCCAGTCTTCCTGCCATTTACTTGCTCTCTTTCTCCTCTTAGCAGTGGAGAGGTCACTGCAAGCTTCACTATGAGAATGACTCTGACTAGAAGTACTGGCAATGCAGTAAAGACTGCTTCATTGTCTGACTCCACCTCGGACTCGATGCGGGGCTAATAGTTAAAACTCGGCTGTTTGCTTTTTTTCAAAATTATTTTTGGGAAAATTTATTAAATGAAATTGATTTTGCTCTTCGCTACTTGCGTAGCCGGTTACTTAGGAATGCAGTTGTGCAGTCAGTACAGGTTACTTAAGGATGCAGTTGTGCAGTCAGTACAGATTAATTAAGTGGACTGCAGGATTCAGATTGCGGACCCGGGACAAGTTCCAGAATTCCGGGAGAATCCCGGGAAATCCGGGACAGTTGGTAAGTCTGACATCGGCCTAGCTCCAAAGTGTGAGCGGTTCAATCGAGACTGTGGAATGGACTTGCCGGGCTGCTGGGGAGCTACTCTGAAGAGCATGAACTTGAAGCCACGACCATCATAATTACTTTTTTTAAATTTGTTTATATTTTATTATTATTATTGTTGTTGTTGTTATTATTATTATTATTATTATTATTATTATTATTATTATTATATTATTATATTATTATTATTATTATTATTATTATTAATATTATTATTATTATTATTATATTATTATATTATTATATTATTATTATTATTATTATTATTATTATTATTATTATTATTATTATTATTATTATTATTATTATTATTATAGTATTATTATTACTTTTTATAAACAAACAATAATATGCCGAATAACTACCAATAAAGAACTAGCTATATAGCTAATTTAAGTAAGAAATAGTCATCATAGTATACTGACTAGTGACTTTAGTACTATTATTACTATTATTATTACTATTATTTTTACTATCTATTATTATTACTATTATTATTACTATTATTATTACTGAAGTCCACACCATGAAGTTTGCAGAATCTACGGAGCTCTAAAATTGTAACATAAGAAATTAAAAATGCTACTGTCACCCCAGAAAGAGTTTGATAATGTTAAAAAGGAACTTAATGTGCTCATTTTGGAAGAAGAAACTATTGTGACAGTTTTTCTCATAACGCTAAGCAAAAAAGATCTTCTTTTGTTTAAATAAGGGAGAATTTTTCTCCGGAAGCAGTTTTCTGTGATTTAGAAAGTATAAACAATTTCATAATGTTAAAAAGGATCCTAATTTGCCCATTTTGACAAGAATGGGACAAGTTTTAACTCGAAACTCTCATAAATATCCCAAATTGAGCCAAAAAAAGTTATTAGAGGGTAACATTTCTTCAAAAGCCATTTAAAAAGTAGAAACAGGTTGTAAAGTTAAAAAGGAACCTAATGTGTTCATTTTGACAAAATAAGCTGTCCCAAATTGAGCAACAAAAAAGAGTTAAAAAGGGGAGAAAGATTCTCCAAAAGCAGTTTTACGAGAATGACCTATTTTAGACAATTTTCCCTCAGAACACTCTAATAAAAAATTTCCT
The DNA here is from genome assembly GCA_028752905.1 of Cladorhizidae sp. MBARI D1340-BT2. Lineage (NCBI taxonomy): Eukaryota > Metazoa > Porifera > Demospongiae > Poecilosclerida > Cladorhizidae > Cladorhizidae sp. MBARI D1340-BT2. The sequence goes on along the minus strand of JAQNBH010000005.1, from coordinate 19,583,058 downwards.
AAATGGAGCAAAAGGATGTTAAAAAGGGGAGAATTTTGCAGTTTTTTGGTCATTGAAAGAGTAGAATGAGTTTCGTATGTTAAAAAGGAATCAAACATTCCTATTTTGACAAAAATGAGACAGTTTTTGCTCAAAACACTCAAAAATGACCTCAATGGGACCAAAAAGAGTGAAGAATTTTCTCCAAAAGCAGTTTTCTGTCATTTAACAATTTCAAAAGGACCCTAATGTATCCATTTAGATAGCATTAAACTATTGTGACAATTTTTACTCAAAACTCTCAAAGCAAGAAAAAGCTTCTTTTGGTTAAAATGGGGAGAAATTTTCATTTTTTTCTAATTTTATAAGGAACTTAATGTCCCCATTTTGAAGGTAATGAGCTTTTTCACACAGTTTTTTCTTACAACTCTAAAATGTAGCTAAAAATAACTTCTTCCATTCTTTCGGTTAAAAAGTTATTTTGGTTAAAAAGGAGAGAAATGTACTCTAAAAGGAGTTTACTGTCATTCAAAGAGTAGATCGAGTTTCATAATAACTTAATGTGCCCATTTTGACAAGAATTAGACGGTTTTTACTCAATCATAAATCAAAAACGAGCTTCTTCCATTAAAAATGGGAGTACTTTTTACCAAAATATTTTTTCTGTCATTTAAAGGTTTCATAATGTTGAAATGGAACTTGATGTGCCCATTTTGACAAGAATGAGCTCTTTGATAAATTTTTTCATCAAAACAAACTAAAATGTCCCATTGGAACAATAAGGAGCTTCCTTCAGTTAAAAAGGGGAGAAATTTTCTCCGAAAGCATTTTTCTGTTATTTAAAGTGTAGAAAGAGTTTGAAAAGGAACCTAATGTGTCCATTTTGATAGGAATAAGCTGATGTTTACCAAAAAAGTCCGAAAAGAGCTTCTTTCAATTGAAAAGGGGAGAAATTTTCTCCGAGAACATTTTTCTCTCGTTTAAGTCTAGAAAGAGTTTGATATGGTTAAAAAGGAACCTAATGTGCCCATTTTGACAAGAATGAGCTATTGGGACATTTTTTTCTAAAATACCCCAAATTGAACCAAAATAAGCTTCTTTCTGTTAAAAGGGGAGAAATATTCTCCAAAAGCATTTCCTCTCATTTAAAGAAATTTATAATGTTAAAAAGGAATATGCCCATTTTGATAAGAATGAGCTATTCGAGCCTGTTTTTAGTCATAAAACTCATAAATCTCCAAAATTGAGCAAAAAAGAGCTTATTTTGGTTAATGCGCCAGAATGAACTATTTCAGACAGTTTTTCCTTAAAACTCTCAATAATTTCCCAAATGGAGCAAAAGTGTTTATTTCAGTTAAAATGTCAGAAAATTACTCCTTTTTACCCGAAACAAGCTCCATTTGGGACATTGTTGAATGTTTTGAGGAAAAAATGTCTCAAATAGCTCAATCTTGTCAAAATGAGCATATTCAGTTCTTCTTTAACATTATGAAACTCTTTCTACTCTTTATATGCCAGAAAACTTATTAGGTCCCTTCTTATGTTTGTTTGTTATTCTGTTTATTGGACATTGTATTTAATATTGTGTTATTTCTCACCATATATGTATATGAAATTATAATTTAACAATAAAATAAAAAAACTTCTTAACATTATGAAACTATTTAAATGACAGAAACTGTTAAAAAAAAGTAATGTTCCATTTTTACAAGAATAAGACAGTTTTTACTCAAAACACTCATAAATGTCCAAAATTAAGAAGAAAGAGCCTTTTCATTCTCCAAAAGCATTTTTCTGTCATTTAAGAGTTCATAATTTCAAAATCAATCCTAATGTTGACAAGAATAAGCTATATATTTGTGACAATTTTTCCTCAAAATGTCCCAATGGAGTTCAGTTAAAAAGTGGAGTAATTTTCTGCAAAAGCAGTTTTCTTTCATTTAAGTCAAGTCACATACATACATTTTTATCTGTTAATGTCTACCTTATGATCACTTAAAATGAATCTCGTGAACCTCATGAATATGTGAGATTGAGTCCCCAAATTTGGGTACATGTATTGTTGGTACGCCTAATGTACCGACACACCCCTTTCCCTAGACTTCTCATTTTAACCCTTTAACCTGTGGTCTTGTAAACCTGGACATTAAAGTGGTGGAATACTCATTCCATAATAAGTACAGTGCAACATCGCCAATTCAAATAGGCCTGTACTTAGGGGAGTTAAGATTGGTGAATTGTTAGGATTACTCGAACTGTATAATTTGTGTAGTTGTAATAATTTATACAGCACTACATGTGTACATGTAACTACAGTGTATATATATATTACTAAACAGAGAAATATTCACAGTTTGCTTCTGAGTAATGGTAGTGAGCGGTTTTGTGCTTACAGTACACTATACTGTGGGCCGAGTCTTAAACAGTGTGCACTGTATTGTAAATTTAAGCTCATAGAAATACTTGACACCACAAAACTTGTCACAAACAGCCAGCTGGTTTGGTACTGTATGTACAAACCTGTTTGACATGGAAATGTCTAGCCTAAAGCTAATCTCCATTTTTATTTGCAGGGTTTGGATCAGCCCTGTTGGATTAGGGAGGTTGCCCCGCATATATTATATATGGTAAAGTGTATATAAATTTTCTACACAAACTGGCCATGACAAAGCAACGAAATAGCATTTATAATTATAGCTACAAAATTATATCTATATATAATTTACTCAGTTTTGGTTTCCAAGTTCCTTAAAGTTCCGTATAATCGAGATCAGAGCAAGAATCATAAGCAGAATTTTGTTCACTGTATTCATCCATGTTAATTCCACTTGTGTATGTGCCTAATTCAGGACTCACACTAACACTAACACTAGAACTACTGTCCTCTGTAACTAAATCATAGTATGGTCTTTTCAATCTGAATAAGACATGAGGTGGCACCTGAAAATCATTTTGCTCAATATTCTGAAGAGAACCAGTTTTCTTTGTGCTATTGTTCCTAATCATCAAGTCCTGCGTGTCTTCTTCAGTTACCTTATTCAAAGCTGGAGTCATCTTGGTACCAAATTCAGCCATTTCAAGATCTCCATTTTGGCGTGAATCTAACTTCATGGTGGTTGGTTTCTGATGTGACCAATGGTGGGATGACTTTATTGTTGCACTAGATCCACCTTTACTTGTGAGAATTGTCTCTTTGGAACCATAACCTCTTGATTGTTTAGATAAGTTTGAAGGTCCTCTCTTCTTTCCTTTGTATCTGTTGAAAGATAGTAACTTCATCCATTCCCCGCGAGCATCTTTGCTAATGATGCAAAAGAATATGAACAGCAAAAGCCCTTGACTGGTGCTGAAAATGACAAAGAGCCATTGGAACACAAGTGCCAGTTTGTCTACACTCAGACCTCCAAACAACCAAGATAGTCCAAACATTACCATGACACTAACGACGCTAATGAGAATCTTCACTGTGCCACATATGGTTCCCTCGTCACCCTTGACTTTCATAGACTTTTTCTTGTAGTGCTTTATCAGAACTCTGCTCACCATAACAAATATGACAGTATTGAATGCCATTATCGACAACAGAGGCACCAACAATATGCCATATCGGATTCGGTTGTCATGGATGAAACAACTACAGGAGGAAAAATACGTAACATACAAATAAACCATAAAAAAACCGAGGTTGGGTCCAAAATTAAGCATTATTTGGGTGGTTGGGTGCATTATTGGGTGGTTGGGTCCATTATTTGGGTGGTTGGGTCCAAAATTAAGCATTATTTGGGTGGTTGGGTCCAAAATTACCAACCAACCAAAATTAAGCATTATTTGGGTGCCAAAATTAAGCAATATTTGGGTGGTTGGGTCCATTATTTGGGTGGTTGGGTCCATTATTTGGGTATTTGGGTCCAAAATTAGTATTATTTGGGTGCTTGATTGAATTTATTGATGATCATCGTTCTGACTTACAATCGATCCTCAACTATGAGGTAGTTTGTACCAGTAGCCAATGTTGTAAGGGCAATAATTGGAAACAGCAATGGAACTCCTGCAGATATACATATAAAATAAGATAATTAAATTTCAAAGGACTGTATTCTGTGCTGAAATATTCCTTAAAGGTCGTACCTCTTAGGCTGATAAATAATAGACAAAAGCATATACATGTACCTGAAATCTAGTCTTATTTATTTATTTATTAGTTAAGTATCTCTTGAGGGCTCTATCATGTTAGCACTGTAGATATGATAACATAAATCAGGTTATTTGGCATCCCACTTCTAACCACAACCTGTAAGAAAGTGGTACTTAAGTTCGAACAGGCCTTTACTAAAATATACAATACACTACCGACACATTAGAGAGAAGGAGCTCAGCTCATGAGCCGGTCGAAGAAGGAGCTAATCTCGCTAGCCAAATTAAAAAAGACTATGAAGGAGCAAGTCTTTCGAGGTAGACTAAGGAGCTCAAACAAATGTTGTTCTTGACTTCACTCCTTCAAGTATGTTTGCCTGTAAAACTATTTGGTCACCTTTCATGGTGAAAAGCTCCGTTTAGCCCAAGATGGGAACAATTCTTGCCATAGATGTGCTGTTGGCATCCTACAAACCAGTTGTACAATTTAGTAGCCATGTTAGAAAGTGTTCTAGGCCCTGGAGGAGGTATTTTCTGTGAAGTGACAGCTGCTATAATGCTGGGGGAAAGGCTTAAAGTGCCCTGAAATGGAAACTTATAACTAGCATACATACTAGGAAAGCAGCTTCTCAGACTTACCTAATGGCTGACTCATAGAGTGAATAGCTAATGAATAGCTAATGTATATCAACAGAGAATGGGCTACTTTCTGGGTAGGTGAATAATTTCTGAAAATGGCTTCCATGTTAGGGGTAATTACCTACGTTACAGCTACCCATTTAAAAAGAAGCAGAACTCTGCATGTAATTATCACCTCTTTGTTAAGCTCCTACTTTACTGATGGTCATTTCTACTACGAGTGTGTCTCCTTCTGCTCAAAAGTCTGTTTCTTCTATGGCTAGCAGTTATTCATTGATGATGTGAACAAGCTAGCCCTTGGGCTGTATTATAAGCAGAATGAATGACAGCAGTAGTTCTGTTCGCAAATGTTTCTCTTGTGGGCAACTGTTACCAAGTACTGGAGGCTGTAGCTACCAAGACATCTGCTATTTTAGTTTGTGTAGTTGCTCTCCACTGCAACTTGTAACAAAGGAGGGTGTAGCTAACCATAGATGGGTACTATGATATGTGCTGATTTTTTTGGTAGGATATAACATGAACTACATAGGCTGAGTTAACAATAGCAATAAGCATGGCATGTGCCCATTTGTGTAGCATACAAAATTCAAAACAGAAGTGAACATGGATTACACAAACACTTTGGGAACATGCATGTCATCCAAGTTCACATCTTACCCCAGCATATTAGAGAAATGGTGATGATAAACACTTTAGTAATTGGTCCAAAGACGATAATCAATTTCTTAAACATCAGAACAGCTTCAGCTCCCATCCAAAAAGCTGATGCAAGTGTAAAATATAAAATCAGAATGGAAATTGCTGTGCAAACATTTCCATTTTCAGTTCTATCAATTCCAATAACAAATATCAATAGCATGAAAAGTAAGGCAATGCACAGCTGTGTGTGGAATTTGCTGGCATCTCTTTCCCGTAGCTTCCTGTATAACCAAGCAGAACAGACTCATGTATTATACAGCATTGTTGTGCATTACAGCAATTCAATATGTGCTATATTGATGATGACTCAACTCACTTAAAGACCAGCATTGTAATAATTGTTAGAATTAGACCCACAATAGAAAGGGTGGAACCAACTATCGTCAGATAATGAAGAATCGCATCAACAACAGGGTTCGTAGGTGCATTGACATTCTGAAGGGCCAAAAAAAGAAGGGAAAAAAACACGAACATATTATAACATGTAAACATACAGCATCAGTAGTAGTAGTAATAGTATATTATAATGTGTAAATATACAGCAGCAGTAGTAGTAATTATTATAATGTGTAAGTATACAACAGCAGTAGTAGTAATAATGTGTAAGTATACAGCAGCAGTAGTAGTAATAGTATATTATAATGTGTAAGTATACAGCATCAGTAGTAGTAATAGTATATTATAATGTGTAAGTATACAGCAGCAGTAGTAGTAATAGTATATTATAATGTGTAAGTATACAGCAGCAGTAGTAGTAATAGTATATTATAATGTGTAAGTATACAACAGCAGTAGTAGTAATAATGTGTAAGTATACAGCAGCAGTAGTAGTAATAGTATATTATAATGTGTAAGTATACAGCATCAGTAGTAGTAATAGTATATTATAATGTGTAAGTATACAGCAGCAGTAGTAGTAATAATGTGTAAGTATACAGCATCAGTAGTAGTAATAGTATATTATAATGTGTAAGTATACAGGATCAGTAGTGGTAATAGTATATTATAATGTGTAAGTATACAGCATCAGTAGTAGTAATAATGTGTAAGTATACAGTCAGTAGTGGTAATAGTATATTATAATGTGTAAGTATACAGCAGCAGTAGTAGTAATAGTATATTATAATGTGTAAGTATACAGCATCAGTAGTAGTAATAGTATATTATAATGTGTAAGTATACAGCATCAGTAGTGGTAATAGTATATTATAATGTGTAAGTATACAGCAGCAGTAGTAGTAATAGTATATTATAATGTGTAAGTATACAGCATCAGTAGTGGTAATAGTATATTATAATGTGTAAGTATACAGCAGCAGTAGTAATAATAGTATATTATAATGTGTAAGTATAAAGCAGCAGTAGTAATAGTGTGTAAGTATACAGCAGCAGTAGTAGTAGTATTTATAATACATAGATATACAGCAGCATTAGTAATAGTATTTATAATGTGTAAAAATACAGAAATATAGCAATAGTATATTATGTGTAGATATACAGCAGTAGTATTATGTGTAGATATATAGAAGCAGTAGTAATAATTATATAGTATTTATGTGTAGACATTCATCAGTAGTAATAGTATATTAATTCTAGATATACATCACTAGTAGTAATAGTGTATTACAACATGTAGATATACAGCAGCAGTAGTAATAGTGTATTATAATGTGTAGATATACAGCAGTAGTAGTAGTAATAGTGCATTATAATGTGTAGACAGCAGTAGTAATAATAGTGTGTGGATGTATAGATATATATATACAGCAGGAGCAGTAGTGGTATATTATAATCTGTAGATATTCAGCATAGTATATTATGTGTAGATATACACAAGTAATAGTAATAGTATATTATAATGTGTAGATATACAGCAGTAGTAGAGTACTAGTAATAATAATAATAGTGTTTCAATAAAAGAAGCCTATAACTTTTGTTCCTGTTCCTCAACTTTGGGTGGCAAAAACGACTGCTTAGAGCAATATTCCATAATAATGCATACGGAAATTAAAGAGTTCAAAAGAGTGATGTTTTCCTCAGTGCATGTTGTTGTTTTTTCCCTATTCAACTTCAAGCACTTAGACCAGATCATGTCCACACACAAGGTGGGCTCAGTTGCACATCTGAATTTCGATTCTTGGTCCTAAAACTTTAAGTCAATGTTTCTAGTGCAAGTGTCATTCTTTGTATTTAAGATGTCTTGCCAAGTTAATATCAGAGGCCGACCATGAAAAGATAACAGTTAGAATATATATTTTTGACCAACATGTTAGCTGAAGAATATCTTGCTGGTGTGAATGCGTAGCTCATGTAATTGAGGTGTGTTGATGGCATTTTAGAAGAGGTATAAAGTGGATGACAAAAACGATTGAACAATAGTGTTGGAGTTTAAATGCATCATAGGCTATATAAACTACACTCATCAGCAGTTTGATTTTTTTTTTAATGCTCAATGAAATTTACTCTGTGGTCTGGTTCTGTGGGAGACCAATAGCAGCTGCTCTGGCTATAGTTAACTTAGTAGCTATAGACTTCACATGGTTTTGCACTGTAGGACTGAAAGAGCACTGTAGGTAGCTGGTTATAATGGTTATAATAAACTTAGTTCGTTCTTATAAATAGTGTACTAGTTAACTATTTCAGTAAGGCTTTGTATAGTAGCTAGGGTTATAAGTTCCATACACTTGCTGTATTGAAAGTTATAACTAGCATACAAGGGTTGCTCACAGGTAGTTTTTGGGTGGATAATTACCATGAATAAGCTGCTGTCTAGGGAAGTGAATAATAGCCTTTTACAATTTATTTTTTGGTTTTCTTGAAAACAGCATTGTCCTTCTAAAAGGTAGAGACCTATGGCATTCAAAGAACAAATAAAAATAAAACACACATGCATGGGAAGTAGAGGGCTGAATGGTCCTTGAACATGGCCTATTTGTTTGAATACTAGGTTCTCCTTTTAATAGCAAAATGTCTCAAGGAGACAAGGGTAATCCGAGAGAAGTCAGCTCTATCAGGCAAACCAAAATGGATATGGAGATGAGAGGTAGGAAGAAAAGCATCGTCAGAGCTAGATTCAGGAAGAGAGACTTCACAGCACAGTTGGTAAGAGTAAGATAGGAGGTAATCACTGATCAACTGCAGCAGCTATGTGTTTGCTAGCAGGGATGCTTCTAGCCTATTCCAAACACCGCAAATTGCTGAAAAGGAGAGGGAAGTATCATTGATGGCTTCAACAAAAGTGATTGGCCATAATGGCTGCCTGCATATGAATGTGTGTCAGTGATTAGAGGCAACTAGATGTCATGCCAGCTTAGAAGCACTCCACAGAAGAGTGGTAGTATCTTGGCTAGTTATCATACCATCAAGTATTTCTTGTGATTTGATTGGACAATCACTGGCTTGATATACCCTGCATCCTACCCTCTGCATGATCAAATTCATCCATATCTGGTTAGTAAAGTATTACGCATGCGTGAGTGATCTGGTTGTCTTGTAAACATTATGGCCTTGCTTTGTCAGGTCACTTTGCCACGACCTAGCATTGTTATGTGTTCGATGTGTCTTTGTTTTGGGTGTGATAAATTTGTTATTAGGCTTGGTTTAGGGGAAGATATGGATTATCTCTCATGTTGGAGCTTGTTCAGGGTGAGGCACATACCCAATCTTGCCTAATAACTAATAATAGTATATGCACACATAAAGGTTAGTCTTGTTAACTGCATATGCACAGCCGATTTGTTTGCTCTTACTTATCCACTTGCAAGAACATTTATTGTTGGTTGGTGCACTGGCCATACACAGAAAAATTCTATGTTTACAACTACTTATTTTTGCACATTACTATGTGTGTACAGCTACTGATGTTTCACATACGTGCACTCAGTGAAGAAATCCCACTTACCACCAATACAGCAAAATTAGTCAAATGATTACAGTGACATATAACTACGCCATTCTCTTCCTTTGCAACAAGTTCACAGCCCTCGGAGGTCCAGTTACCTCTTGTTGTACTTACGCCCTTTGTCGTATTTACACCGGTTATTGCACTGAAGTTCCATGACACACACATTGGAATGGAAAATGCCTAGAACACAATGATTATAATGTAAACTTGCATACATTTTTGCTCTTTAATATAATTATACTTACATCACCAGATCGAGATCTTAAAATTTGAAATTTTATTACTACTGGTTCACTGATATTAGTTGTGTTTTGACCAGGTATTGCGAATCCCAAAACTTCACTACCGATTGTGAAATTGTAGTCTGATACATTTGCATCCAGTGGTGGTATAAGTTGAAGCAAGTTTGAGGTGGGGTAAAATGTTTGCAGATACCTAATATCACCACCAAATTTCTTAATCAGGCTTTGTGGGATAGTGATTGAACTCTCCACAAAGGAGGAGTTAAACGTGTTATTTCCTAAAACAACACAAAGAAAACAAAACCAAGTTAATAAAATAATGTGGTATGTGACTTTTTGTCTGTATGTAAAAAGTTACCATAATTTGGAGTAAAGGTTATGTTTTCCATATCAGCTGACTCAGTGGCATTTACCTAAGACCATGAGCACACAAGCACACACTATGACAACACGATTAGGATATGATTGTGTAATATTACACTCACGATTGCAGCAGAAACGATAAGTTGATCCTGTTCTAATTCAAATTCAGTGAAGTTATTTCCTATAACTAGATTCGAAGCAACCGCTTCAAAAGATTTCACCATACTAAATTTATAGGAAGAAAAAAAAACAGTAAGCGGTCAGCTATTTTGGATCAAATCATTTGCACGTACGATGAAGAGCGTTCCGTTAAAACATTTAGTGGCCAGTCTGATATATCATTCAACACAGTTCCAGTGTTTGCAGTGAACTATGGAAGAAATGTCACAGGATAAAATTAGGTGATAAAATGTTCTGATTCATTCTTACATCATTAGTTGCTTTAAGTTTCCCAGATGATATCAAATCTCCAATTTGATCATAAACCCTAGCGAGAATCAGCAAATTTCCAGTCGACTGCTCATCTTCACCTTCCAGGTCCTTAACAACGTCTACTATACCTTCCACTACCTGTGTAGCAGTTGAAGGTGTCACAATCTCCTGCAGTGATTAGCAATGGAGGCTTAAATATTAGCTGGATCTCACTACATCATTAATAGTATTACCATTCCCAACTGCCGCAGTATAGCTGTATCCTCGGAGGCACATTGGCTTCCATCATAGACATCCCACTGAAGGTTGGCCATACATTTCCGGGTTGCCCTTGCATTGGTGTTGTCTTCATCCTGAGCCCCGAAGCGACAGTTCAACTTCACTTCGTAACTGACCATAGATTCTGTCCAATCGTATTGTCCTCTATTATCAGGTGACTGAAACACTTCATAGTTGCAAAATCCCATCTCTGCATCATAAATAGTAAAAGCTGTTAGTTATGAGTTTTCTTCATAAATGTTATCTACTGACAATATCTACTGACAATATTCATTAGTGAATAACTTTTCATGCTGATATTGGCACTTGATATTGGCCAAGTGCACATATATAATACTCACTTCTGCTTCTCACATGACATCAATGCTAAACCACAGCCATGCACGGCAATACAAACATTCTAAACTTCACTTGCCAACCACAATGAAACATTTCCCCAGTCAGCAATCAAGAGTTAATAGGGTGCACACTTATGTGGCATTTCTATTGAAGGTTGTCATGTTTCTGTTTACAAAAGTAATTTCTGAATGATTCTTACATAAGCAGATCGAAAAATCCATGGGCAACTTGCTTGTCTGTCTATATTCTGCCACACATGCAGAGACTGGCAGAATGCGATGCATACAGAAAGCCTTGACTTCCTTACTGTAACCATTGGGGGAGCTTATTATATTAATCGACAGAGACAAAACATTCTTTTAACAAGTGGAAATACTGGAAACCTTCTAAAGCAAATTCCTCAAAGCCAACACTCTTACTTCCAAGGAAAATTTGTTGTCTAGTAGCATAGATCTCTTAATACTAAAAATTCAGTTTTGCTGAAAATTCTCCTTTGTCATTAACTTGGTAGAGGATTAAACAAGAGTGGCCTTTAACTCTTTAAGGCCTATAAATAATGAGACACATGAGTACATTTTATTTTCATCCCACAATACAGAAACATCAAGGGTGTTTTTTACCTTCTTCATCATCTCTTGTGGGATTAGCTCGTTAGCACTGTTGATGTGCTAGTTCATCTCGTGAAAACAAATGAAGAACTATTAGTATTTAGGCTCAAGATTGCTGCCATCATTTTGGCTGATAGGTGGTTCTACTTTATGAAATGATCAATTGAGATTTGAAAAATGAAAATGAGCTAGATATAGAATATCTTTGGGCACAATTCCTACGTAACTTCCAGCATACTAAATGAATCCCAATTTCTATGTATGTTTGTATGTATATATGTGTGTATGCAATTATGTATATGTATGAATGTATGTGCATTGTATGTGTGTGTATGCATGTACGTAATGACTACTGGTAATCTTACGTGAGATATTTAGGTTATAAATAGAAACAAAATGTAATCTTCCAAATTTATCCTGAAGTGCTCCAGTACTCTCACGTAGTTTTTCATAGAGAACACTCTCCCCAACAGGTTGGTCACTGATATTGCATGCCACTCTGATCCAGCTATTCATCTCGTCCATCGGACGTCTAAATTAATCGATATAAGTTAATAAATATTCGTGATGGTGTAATATTATGGAATAGGTACTCACGGTGTCACATTTCCACAGGCAGCAGTCGTCCGTCCCTTATCCGTTCTGATTGTTTCCAGCAGTACAGTTTCGAAAATTGCATGAATTAAAGGTACAGACAAGCTCAGATTTGCTTCAATGACTCGGTATGAAAATCTAATATAAGCTTCTTCTCTCATACCCACTGGTGCTATAAATTTAAGCAGTGCAATTAATTTTTAAAAATTAACAGACTATAGTGCTATGATGAAACTTACATATTACATTAACTTTGAGGGATACAGTCGCATTTTTATTTCCATTTTGAGCCTCACATCTATAGTTTCCCTTTGCCACCATCTTAATCCCAACAGAAGCTCCTAGAGTTGCATTGTCTCGTGTCCCCAGATACACTGTATTAGTATTGACTCTGTAGGCATATAACTGTCCAGGTTCTTCGGCAGGTACTTGGCTAGGAATGCCAAGGTCAACCTCTGGAACTTTGACGTATTCTAATACAGCACCATTATCATCAATATATTGCCACACTATGGATATAAAACACGTACCCCCATTTTCGGAATTTTTTCCCCAAGCTACTTTCCCTCTATAAGTTCCATTAGATAAACACTGCACTCTTAATTCTCTTCCTTCATCAACAAGAACTTCGTTCATCACTTGCATGCTCATGCTATTATAGATGGTAACATCGGGCTCTTGTGCTGTTGAAATGCCAAAGCATAAAAAAAGCTAAGACTTCAAAAACAATAACATAATTTGGTTCACTTACCAATACAATCAGTGATATCATCATTTGGTAAAAATCCCATCGGGCACTGTACAGGATCTGTGTTCTAATAATAATCACATAACAATGCTATAAAACAAGATCAATAAACTGGTAACTCTTTATATGGAATGTGTATCCTTGTATGCTATGCTAAGTGGTGTCCAAGTAGAAACTGAATGTGGGTACTAACATTATCATCATAGATTGCCAACTATAATAATTGATGATATTCATCCACTGGATTGCACTTTCTGGATAGCAGCAACAATGAATGATGAGCATGATGCAGAAAATTAGTTTGATGATTTTTTAGGTAGCGTGAAGGAAAAAAACTATGCTGATGGATGATTAGCCTTCTTGAAGAAATTAATCCCTCAGATGCATATATTGCCGCACAGAAAGAGTACCTTCAAGGCATGCAATCTGGTCTGCAACAACTTTCAAAAAAATCATCCTGTGACAGTTCTGAGTGGTTCAAGTATGGCATGCAATGCTTGTCTCACCACATTTCGCTGACTAGCGATTAGCTCCACTTGTCACTTATTTATATTTGTCACTTGTCCACTTTAACTATACTGGTAACTGATGTTGTTGGCTAAAGTTTGCTTTTTCATAAGTTCACTTATTGTTCTGCCAGATAGCTTTCCATTGAGTAGCCTTTTTAAATCGAGCTAATCTTACCTCTGCACTTCTGTTGGCAGTATCCTTTTTTTCTTCGAATGTCACACTTGTCTGCCACACACTTGATACCTCGCTAGACACATGCACACAGCTCACATCTAATTGCTACAGTCACAAGTAGACTTAGCTCATCTCCATCATTAAAATGGATCTCTTGGGAAAAACAGCGCCATCGATACGCTATTCCCTAACAATAGTTATCTAACATCACAACACCTTAGACAGCATGTAGTATCGCTATCAAATATTAAGCTTTCAGAAATTTCCATCAATATAACCTTGCAGGAGTAAAATGCAAGCCACACCCCTCCCTCCCCACATCCCAAAAAGTGGTCTTGTGTCTATGCTAACTATATCTGAAAGAATTTGGCATGTCTAGAAAAGTACTATTAGAGTCCCAAGAGTACACTACATACCACAAGGACTCCAAATGTGCTGAGGTGGTTGCACTGGCAAACAACAATGCTCCTGTTCCTGTGCGTCACATTGCATCCCTGATTATTCCAATCTCCTCTTCCTCCTACACATTCAGACGAGAGAAGATTGTTGTATTAAACTATTTCACAACAACAACAACAAATTTCTCTACCTGCAACAGTTTTATCCCAGAACACACACATTGGCAGTTGCGAAAGCTAATGAAAGATCATTATTATAGAAGCAAAATGATTGTTTAGAATGACTTACCTCACTGTGGAGCCTTAGTACTATGGTGATCACACCATTGAATTCACTAGCATTGCCTAGAACTGTTGCAGATATCGTGTTAGATGCTACTGCAAAGCTCTCTGCTGTCTTGTTAACCAGCGGATATAACACAGATGATGAGAAAGTTGAAAACACAACACCTACATCAGAATCCGATTTATTAGAAAACACAAAGGGGGGTAGCATTATGGCTGCATAATCTCCTTGATAATTGGTAGCAGAACCTCCAAGAGTTACTTGAGAACCTGGTATTGAAAAATATATATCACCAATTTTTTCTGGAGAAAAATAATGGAGAAAATTAAACCTGAATTATGTCCAACAGAATATCTCAATCCACTTTCTACAAGTTTAGACCAACTCATCTAGAGAAAATAAGGAATTATTATGCTATTATGTATTATAATAAGATTGGACACACCTTAAACACTGTGAAAGTAGTACTCCCTGACTGAGATGTAAAAGTGTCAGTTATATTCAATACATTTTGTTCTAATTTTCTTCCTTCAGTATAATCAGATATGATGCCCTCAATCACATCAGCAATTCTGCACCAAGAAAAAGTTAAAATCAATGGTTAGCAAATGAACAAAACATTGTCATCATACTCAGCGGATGCCACCATCAGAACTTCAGGATTCCAGGTTTGTTGTAGGGAATCAAGGACATTAGTCAAATCTTCCACTCCAGCAGAGGGAATTGAGCACTGCATGAAATATTTGTTGCAATGGTTAATTGTAGTGAATATGTAGAGCATTGCACATAACACACCATAGAATTCTGACCACACCCATTACGCAGTCGTTGCAGATTCTGGACTATCGATTCCAAGTTGGCCTCAGACTGATCTTGGGTATCACTAGCTTGTGTAGTTGCAGAAAGCAATCCATTCACTATCCCTAGAACACTGGCTTGGTCAATTGGAATCTAACACAAATATAGGAGTATTAGCACATTTTTGTCTAAATGTATATCCATACACGTTTACCATACCAAATTTAATTATCCACATAATACCATAAAAGTTCACTTTAAAAGCTAATTATGTGTCTATTCCTTTCCTAGTGATGTGTTAATGCTGAGATCTACACTTTTATTCGTGTATTCTATTCAGTTACTGCCTTGCGAACAATTAGAATGGCTATATACATGCTGCTGCTGTAGCACCTGTTGTTAAGCTACCTTGGTACCTGCTGCTTGTGAAGCTTCCGTGTGGTAGCTGCTGCTTGTGAAGCTACCATTGTAGCTGCTGATTGTGAAGCTTCTGTGGTAGCTACTGCTTGTGAAGCTTCTGTGGTAGCTGCTGCTTGTGAAGCTTCTGTCTGCTGCTTGTGAAGCTACCATTGTAGCTGCTGCTTGTGGAGACTAACCTTCCATTGCTCTCTAGGCTTATTTTTACCTCCTTACTTTTTTGCAGCCGGTTCTACTTCCAAATAGATGTCAGTGCAATGTTTACGTCAGTGCAATGTTTACAATAGGAAGTATATACTAACAAGCATGCTTGAGTTTTCCCCATTCCAACATGAAACTCTGGAGCATGTTGGAAAGGAAACTTTATGCTCACAATTGGTGCACGGGCATACATTAGTACACATTTTCCCTTTTGTGTTAACCCTTCAAAGTAAAAGCAGCAATCAACATAACTCATCCAACCGACTTTTTTTAACAGAAAAAAAAAATCAAAAATTATAACTCGATTTACTTGTAGAAAAGCAGCTGTAGTTTTATGCATTGGTTATCTCTACAACTCTGTGAGGACAAATGTCTGAGATGCTCGCCTGATAAGCTACTAAAGTTTCGACCCAGTTTAGACTAGACAGGAATGCAACTTAAATGTTAAAAAGAGCACTTGAGAAACTCATACTTTATGCTCTTTTGACTCAATATTTTTCACTTGAAAATACATGCCAAAAATTATGTGCTAATAGTTACATATGGAACTATATCTGAACTATCATGCATGCAATGTAGGCGTACTTTCGAAATGTTGGCCAGCTGAGATTCTGTAAATGTGGCACATTCACTGTAGTTACTTTGGACCCACTTTCCTCTAGGATCACATGACCTTCTGGCCAACTGTCCTGCTAAGCCAGGTATTGATCCTCCATACTGGCAATTCATTGTCAAATTTAGCTCAGCTCTAATCCGTGGCCAGATATAATTGCCTTGTGAGGTAACTTCTGTATCAACCGGACAAAATGCTGAAGAAAAAAAAGTTTTTATAAAACAATAGTTATATGTCATGGAGGTCCATTTTACCTTGACAGCGCACATATACATCTTCAGAGTGCTCGCAATTTGTTACACCAGTGGGTGCAGTCTTGTCACACTTTTCGATTCTGTCATCATTAACATTACAAAGCAGTGTACTCAAAAAAATAGGTCCAGATCCTGGCACAGAAATGCCATCATCACGTTGACCGAGCACCTCAGCATCTGTGACAATGCAATACTTGTTAATGGTTAAGACAAAAACAACAACTGACCTTCTCTTTCAAAGGTCATCTGAGAACACACAACACCAGCATCAACTTCCGTGAACTGGATGGAACAAATGCTACCCCAGGCATGATTAAAACATATTTCTACTCGACCCTCACGAACTGTCAGACCATCTTGCAGCCTGATATCTCCATCACTGCAATCTTCAACTTGAACCTCGAGAGCTGGTTTGAGACATTTAATATAACATAGAGCAACATAGAGCAATTTAGCAGCAGGAAATAAATTACCTTGGCATACAATGTAGGTGTTTTTACGTGGACCACATTCTTGAAGAGTCCTATTTGGAGGTGAGGATGAACATTGAGATAAGGAGATTTCAGTTCCAGTACAATTTAAATTCAGTTCAACTGGGTTGATATTCTGTGATGTTGGAATTTGAAATCTCTGACTTCCTGTTATAGCTCCTAAATAAAGAATTTGAAAAGATGTCATCAGGGATATTATTGAAATATCTAGCTATAGTAAGAGGTATATACCAGCTCTTGAAAATCCTAACTGATGGCAAGTGACAGAGGCATCAGCCGCTGAGAAAAAATCTTCACAAATTGGATTCCATACTTCTTGCCAACAGAGTTCAATTCTACCTACTGCTAGTTCATCATCAATATAGTATGATGGATTCTGCAAATCGAGTTCAGAGTAGTAGGTCACTTCATCCTCTATTATGATTCTAACTCGGAAGTTTTCACATAGAGCTGGACACAAGACACAATTTAAAAAATTACGTTAATTAGACCACTCCCACACCATGCACTCAAAAAACATCTAACCTCCACATTTAACTCCAGCATCCTCACTGTGGTCACACACACTTGATGGCTCTCTGGTAAGGGTGGAACATGCAAGAAGGTTGCGTTCTGTTCCACGGCAATTCAAATCACTTAAAACAATAGAAATGTTGTTGGCATCTCCATATTGTGCAGATGACCTCCGGATAGGTAGCACATCTAAATGGTAATTGACAATAGTACAATTGAATTTAGAACAACAATATTTCTTTCTTTCTTTCCTTTTTACCATCTGAATTTGCTCGCAACTGCCTACAGACAACTTGTGCATCAAATCGATCCCATCGGTTATCACAGACAGTACCAAATGCACTGCCTCGACACACCTCAACACGTCCTTCAATGACATTACTCCATGAAGCATTACAAATAGGCTCCATAATCGCTGAATCATTAATGATGGATTGACAAGTTTCCGTCTGATTCTGGTTTAGGGCAACGATAGTAGTGATGTTATTGTTTGAGTTGATCAGTCTGCTATCACCTTCAACACAACCTGATGGACACAAACACTAGAATGACTGATACAAGTAACACAAAGGTGATAAAAATGTCGAGGAAACTTGATGTCCATTTAAACAAATTTCTTGTGATAAGCTTGTCATAGTTGAGCTCATAACAACATAGTATTAATTTTCTATTTTCATGAATAGTTATGAGCACCAAAATGAACTCAAGTGCAACAGTCACTCACACATTACAGTACTGTACTATGAAGAAGAATAGAAATGTATTGAGTGGGTCATCAGTAGGTAATTGTATGAGTGCAGATTGAAAGTGAACTACTACTACACACTGTGTGTGCTGGAGCCATCATCAAATGTTCCCCATAACATACCACAAATAAGTTTGACTTACTGCAGTCCAATCCATTGCCAATATAACCCAGGAAACATTGGCACTCAAAACTGCCTTCAGTGTTCCTACACAAAGCATTTACATCACAAGCTCTTGTAGATGTGTCCAAACACTCATTCAGATCTGAAAGAACAAGATCAATATAAAGAGACTTATTGTGTAGGTGTTTTATCATACCTTCACAGTTGCCTGCAGAGCCATTGCCTGTGTATCCAGGATTGCACAAGCAACCAAAACTACCACCAGTGTTAAAACAAGTAGCTTTTACATCGCAGTCGTGTGTGTTACTACTGCACTCGTCCACGTCTAGAATGTTTGCAATAAAAATATGATGCAGATGAAAAACAGAAATAGTTGAAACTAGTTTTGTCAATTCAACCTGTGCAGGTGAACTGGTCCAATTGTTGATATCCGACCACGCAATCACAAGTAAAATTTCCTTCGGTGTTGTTGCACACGCTAAAACTGCCACAACTTAATGGACTGACACACTCATCAATATCTATATAACTAAAACAGGCAGCAAATGACAATATTAGTGGTATACTCTAATAATATCCACTAAACTGAAATAAGTACCTGTGCAAATATCCGTGTCATTTTGAATAACAAAACCAAGTCGACAAATACACACAAAATTTCCTGGTATGTTCTTGCACACTCTATGTGAACTTTCGTTGCAATTGTTAAGGAAGTCAGTTCTGCATTCATCAATATCTAAGACAGCAATGATGGGGATGTTGATAATAATAATACACGTAATAATACACATAATAATAATAATGGTGGTGGTGGTGGTGGTGATGATGGTGATATGATGATGATGATTGTGATGACAATGACGACAACAACAACAACGATGACGATGACGACGATAATAATGATGATGATTTTATAGATTACTTTAGATTACTTTCACCTGACATAAAATACTTTGTAGTTTATTTTTTAATCGTCTTTTTTTGTTTTGGTTTCAATGTTTCAACTGAAATACTTCAGTCTTCATCAGGGACCTGGTGAAGAGACTGAAGTATTTCAGTAGACACACACACAAAAAACAAAAAAGCTAGAATCCATTATTGTTGTTGTTGTTGTTCTTGTTGCTGTTGTTATTTAGTGTTGTAGGCAATCAAAACTACTCAAAATATATTACTGACCTATGCATGACAACTTGTCAGTCCCAAGTTCGTATCCTCGTATTTTATCGCAGGAACATAGAAATGAGCCCTCAGTGTCAGTACAGCTACCTTCACAACCTCCATTGCTGTTCATGCATTCATTAATATCTGTAACAATCACATAATAACATTATGAACACTGCTGGGGTAAAAGTGGACAATGTTGACTATACTTATTGAGGCAATTAAAGATTATATTACTTTCGCAATTGAAGCCATTGCCAGAGAAGCCTTCCCTGCAAGTGCACAGGAAACTTCCAATCTGATTTGTACAGCTTGCATCAACATGACAAGGACTTGATCTACACTCATCGTTATCTGTCAAAAACAATAGGCACTGTTTGAAACCATGATGAAATGAATATTTTGATAAAGCATACCTGGACATATCACACCAACATCCTCTGCATGCGTACAGTCAGTAAGTCCTTGTGATCTACCACTTTCGCAATTCAGTAAATTGTTCTCCATGCCTCCACATCCTAGAAACTCCAAAAAAATAGGTCCGGTCCCCTCACCAAAGGAAGCATCTGTCAAAGCTCTTGGTGTTCCATCAGATAACACTGAAGAAAAGAAGTCATTAGTCAGTCAGCTGTATTTAAAATCATTCCATCCATTTAACATACTATTTAGTAGTCCTAGATCTCTGCAAACAACAGTAGCCTCATCCGAACTAAACCCATCCTGACAGACTGTACCCCAAGCATTGTTTATGCATATTTCAAGGCGGCCTTCTTGATTATTAGATCCATTCACTAGCCTGACAGCTCCATCCTTGCAAGGTATAAAAGCCGTGCTTCGATCATCTATACCAAAATTGTACAAGTCATATGATATAACCATAGACTTTATAGCCTACATTTTGCTTACCCTGACAAACAGCAGATGCAGTTTCGCATCGATTGTCCGACACACTGACAGAAGGACACTCTCCAAGTGTTGTTTCATTTCCAGTACAAGCTACATTAGATAGACCAGCATCTGGAGGATTATTGGTACTGAATAAGCTCCCACGTAGTCCAATAGCACCTAAATAATTAAAAGTAGATGACATTGAACCGAGTAGATTAAACTTTATGAACTGTAATTTTTCATTATGCTCTATTGTCTCCGTTAGCATTAGCCCCATGGCCACGGTTGACGGTCTCATTTGCTAGCTGGAATTTTCTGCATGTTTAAAGGTGCAGGGGAGAGCATGCAGTATGCTTTTAAGATACACTCTGTTCACATCTGTTACTTTAATCTCTACCAAAACACCTTCATAAACAACAATAGTTATAGCATCAGTTAACAAAACAACAACAAAAAAGCTTTTTAAATGAGTAAGCACTCCCAATGAATGCCACATGCGATGATTGGAAATATTGCAGAGTACAGCCTAGAGAGCATCATGTATGGACATCATATCTCCTCAAGATTTTCTTGTTTCCAGGAATGAAAGAAATATTGATACTCAAGCAAGAGGTTACATCTCATGAATGGCATTTGAAACAAGCAAAACAACTGCTTATCATCACAGGAGTGATAGGTTGTTGGGCACCCTTGGCAACCACCATGCCAAATTCATGAGTCTCCAATCCATGTGGCAAGTACCCACTTATCGATTCTCAAGGTCAGGAGTTCATACACTCATGTGTGCTGACCACATACTTTATGGTATATAATAGCTGAGATATCCCACTCCTCTGTAGGAGTGCTTTCAAGCTGGTGTGCCATCCAGCGGGCCTCTAAACACACACCTTCACGTAGACAGACAGCTATTTATTATGTCACTTAAAATATCTTTTTTCCCTTGCCATTGTGGGAGTATTTTCAATTTCAGCATCTAGCAGTCTCTAAACATGCACATACATAGACAGACCCAGCTGTGTATTATAGCAACGTAATTTCTGGGGACAAACCCATCAAAGACAATGCTGCAGTGTTGTAGAGTAGTGCAGTAGTGCTAGAAGCAAAGTCGCTAGAAAACTGTTAGCATCATGTGAGCTCTAATATAGCTAGCACAGTTTTGTCAGAATACTGCCACATTACATTATTTGTGTACTATTGTCATGAATGTGAAAAATGCATGCACATGTCTATTAACAAAATGGCTGATGATCACTACTGCTGTGCCACTTTTTGCAGTGTGATGGCTTCCAGAGAACTTGGAATCCATTGCTACCTAACACAACATGCTCCAATTATGCATCATGGAAATAATAATTCTATAACAATGCATATTTGAAATAATATGTTATGCCACTGCATGTGATTAGGTAAATCGAGTTGAGCCTAAATAACTTCTTTGCTATGTTGCCCAAAGAGAGTCTCCACTTGGAAGCCAAACCAGCTACCAAAACCTAAGGTGGTGAAAAGAGGACCAGGAAGGCCATGGAAAGTTGTTGCGGTTGCTCCCCTGGCAGCAGCAGCTACAGTTAGCAGCACCAGCTACAATGATGGACTCGAGCTCTGACACTGATGCAGCTCTTCAAGCTTTTCTATTGCTGAAGCAAGCAGGAGTGGTACAAAACACTGCAGTACAGAATCTAGCTAGAGTAGAGAAAGCTACACTATACCTGTCTTGAGAATTGTCATGTTCTGAAGTCATTGCAGCTACTTCACTGATTCTAGGAGTCCATGTAGTAAAGTACACATTGTGGCCTCTAACTACACAAGTAAAAGAGAACAAAACTCTGTAATTAGAACGATGTGTAATTAAAATGATGTCTAATTAGAACGATGTGTAATTGGAGCTTTTACGATAGACCATGTCATTTCAGGAAAGAATATACTTTCTTGCAAAGTTTGAGCTTCATAACTTCAAAACATTGGCCATTCAAAATGGACAACACACACACACTTTCTTTTATCTATCAACACAATTATCTATATAATGGAACTTAGTGCAGCAGCTTCAATGCTGTGTTTAGGCATGTATCCACATAACTGCTTCCTTTTTGTTGGCAATGAAATTATTAGCTCAAGGTGAGAATGCATTGGTTGTTTTAATATCTAGCCTAAGCCTCTGCTTTAGCTTCTGTTGCTCTTGGTTCTCATGTTCACAAAGCCCAGTAGTTTTGTCTAAGTCTGGAAATGTTTTTCATTGCTTGCTACATGTACCTTGCCAAATCTTAGATCACAGAGTAAATGTCTGCTATGTGAAGGACACTGACTATAGTATCATCAACTGATAAGGATTGTCAAGCTCTCTCTCTCCGGTCAACTAATACAGTGAGCTCTTTCAACAAGTGCCTCCTCTTACCTCAATATAAACTACACCTGTGCAACACATAATTCTACAAGTGCATTGGCTTTTATTTTCCATCCAGGCAAACACATACCATATCTTGAAAGTCCAAGCTCTGTGCAGACCACAGAAGCATCACTATTATTCCATCCGGAATCGCATACAGTGTTGAAGCTACCATTTACACAGACTTCTACTCTTCCTTGTCTGAGTGTGTCCTTGATGAACACAGTTTGCTCTGTGTCATTGACTAATCGGATGTAGCCATTATCACATGAAACTACAAGGAAATATAAATAGATCCTTACAAGTTATCTACCTCTAAAACATATAAGCAACTCTATGTGTATTTACTTCCGCATATAACTCCTGCATCTTCCGTGTGATCACAGTTGTTTTCCCCTAGAGGATTATGGCCACATTGAAGTAAAGAAGATTCCCGTCCAGTGCAGATGATGTTGTCAAGCAAAATGTCACCAGTGCCCACTCCATACCTACTACCAGCACTTCGAATGGCAAAATGTTCTGGAGAAGAAGCAAAAATGCAATGCACTTCTGACATATTTACTGTGTTATTTGTCTTACCATCTCCACTTATATTTAACTGCCGACATATAACCCTTGCATCCCTGAGATCCCAGAGGTCGTCACATATAGAGTGGTAGATGTTGTCGGAGCATATTTCCACTCGGCCCTCAGTTTGATTGATGCTAGGTTGAGTTCCATTCATCAGGATAACATCACCATCACTACAATCTAAAATAAACACAGCTCTGGCTTATTACCATAGCTATTGTATTTTAATGGAGATTTTAGAGGTCTTCATTGCATACCTTACCAAAGGGTTAGGATAATCTTCTCTCTAGTGTGTTGCTCTCTAGTGTGTTTTCAAAAGCATTTCAACTCTCTATTGTGCTTTCAAAAGGTTAGGCTATCTAGTGTGTTTTCAAAAGGTTAGGACAATCCTGCTCTCTAATGTGTTTCCAAAAGGTTAGGACAATCCTGCTATCCAATGTGTTTTGAAAAGATTAGGACAATCCTGCTCTCTAGTGTGCTTTCAATTTCAAAAGAGGTCAAATCGAATGAACTCCACATCTTACCACATGACAAATAGTATTTTATTAACATGAACACATTTGTACACTGTGAGATTTAAGTAATCATTGATTACCAAAACTCCAGGTTGCTATTAATATTAATAATTTTGCACTAAACATACTGCAATTTCCTCTTCTGCCACTCCCACGGAAGCCACTGTTACAAGTACATCGAAATGACCCGAACTCATTGGTACATTTAGCACTTTCATCGCAGTCGTCACTCTCCAATGCGCATTCATCGACATCTGAATCAGTTAAGATTAATACAAATCAACTCAGCAATGAAGAGAAAGTGTTTATGTAAATCTACCGAAACAGTGAGTTCCATTTCCAGAATATCCCACACGGCAAATACATGAGTAGCTTCCAACCAAGTTAGTGCAGTTAGCAAATTCCGAACACAATGACAATGACTGATTCTGACACTCATCGATGTCTACAAAAAGACAGGGCAGGTAAAAATAAAATTGATAGAAGATGTCTCCAACTGTGGAGGACATGTACCTTCGCAGGAGACACCGTCACCAGTGAAGCCCTTCCTGCACATGCACATGTAGCTGCCTGTTGTGTCAGAGCAGGTGGCGTTCACATGACAGTCATGTGTGTCCTCACTGCACTCATCAATATCTGCATGGCAACAGCACATTATAAATACTTGCTAATGCAAACTGAACATATAAGAACGAGATATAAAAATGTAAAATTAAATATACACTTTTAATTATAACTTACTTGAGCAGTTGATCCCATTACCACGATATCCACTATTGCATGAGCAAGTGAAACTTCCTTCCGTGTTGGTACAGTTACCATTAACAGGATCACAATTGCTTGTATTCAGAAAGCACTCATCAACATCTAGATGATGAAGGAATACACATTTACAATGATATTGCTGTTACATAAATCATTATTGTATAAGTGTATAGTACCTTCACAGTAAAACCCATTGCCAGTATACCCAGAGTTACAAGTGCATAGGAAATCTCCAATCATATTTTGACAGGAAGCGTTGATGCTACAAATTGTCGAGTTCATACACTCATCAATATCTGAATGAACAAGAACAAAAAGGTTATAATCATTAACATATACACAGACATTGTTCCTGCATAGTCAAGAATCCTGCATAGTCAAGAAGAGTGAGTATTGCTTATTTTATTTTTTTAGGACACATACCATCACAAAATGTTCCATTTCCTGTAAAGCCTTCTCTGCAGGTGCATACATAACTGCCATTGGTATCTTCACATGTTGCATTAGTATGGCAGTCATCTTTTCTATCAGCACACTCATCTATATCTGTATTATAATTTAAATAAGCATAATAATAGAGTATCTCAATTATCAAAGGGCACCAAATATTCCTACTTTGGCAACTGGTTCCATTTCCTCTGTATCCAAGATCGCATGAACAATTGAAGCCACCAACAGTATTGAAACAGGTAGCATTGACATCACAGTTGTGTCTTTCTGGCCCCTCAATAGTACATTCATTAATGTCTAAAATAATGATAAGTTAATTATAATTGGATGGATGAATAACAGGTATAGCTCTCTGAGGCATTACTGTCATACCTGTACAATTGAATCCATTGTTCTCCAACATAAATCCTTGTCTACAGCTGCATTGAAAACTCCCAACACTGTTAGTGCACACTTGCTCACACTCTCCATTCTTAAGAGCACATTCGTTTATATCTAAATTCAAACACAACTTAATTATGAATAAAAATATTTTTTTAAATGCACGCCTTGCTTTTATACACACTGTTGCTTTATGAAAATGCTTTACCTGTACATCTCACACTGACATCTTGAGAGTGAGTGCAGCTGTGGATGCCTAGTGCAGAGAAACGATTGCACTGTAAAATATCTGTATCAGTAGGAGTACAGTCAAGCTCTTCCAAAAATATGGGTCTGTTGAAGTCTGCACCAGTAGGTCGAGTAGGCACAACAAGTGATGCTACAAATTAATTACTAACATTGAATGTGGTTAACATTTGAATGCAATATATCCTTACCACTTCTCAAGAAGCCTCCAGCAATGACACACACAGTGCCAGCATCCACTTCATCAAATCTTCGGTTGCAGACTGTCCCCCATGCTTGGTTTATACAGACTTCCACTCTGCCTTCAGCAGTGTTGTTCATCACTTTCATGTCTGCTAGCCTCACACTTCCAGTTGAACAATCGTCGCGAACAGTGTTACTTTCTTGGCAAATTATAGCTGCATCTTCAAACTGGCCACAACTTTCTAAGATGCCAGTATTCACTCTACAGTCTTTCAGCTGCAGTTCATCACCGCTACAGTTCAGGGAAGTAATCACAGCAGAAATTCTCTCTGCTGAAAACTCTGTATTTGATAATGCAATGGCACCTGAGAAAAGAGAGTTTTCATGGTAAATTCATTCGCTACCACAGTTTAGAAGTCTATACCATAGGGAGAGAATCCAAGCTGTCTGCAGACTACTGACGCTGCTTCATTTCTCCACACATCATCACAGATGGTGCCATAGCGACCTCCAGAACATACTTCTACTCTGCCCACACTCAGCCTGTCATCAATCAAGAATTGCTGGCCAATTGAAGTGACACAATGTTCATTATCAGATCCAGAGCAGATTCTGACATCTCCGTCATTACATGATGCTGCAATGGACATGAAAATAAAGCTCATGCAATCAATAGCAATGGCACAGGTCAGCATGGGGGAAGTGGGAGGAGTTAACAAAAAGAAGGTTGTTCACATCCACTTTCAAAATTCAAGTTGGTTGAGAAGGTCATTGTAACATTATCGTCTGCAATAAAATTGACAAATCGCATCACGGATTCACCTTCACATCTCACACCAGCTCCAGTGAAGAGATTGCAGTTATGTTCTGCAGTCTGGTTTCTCTCACAGTCCAAAATAGATGACTCATTCCCATTACACTGAACATCATCTAGAAATATTACCTGAGAAGATACTGGAAGGCCTAGTTCTCGCTGGGAATCTAAAGATAACAACCAAACTAAAAGTAGAACAACAACACTCATAACCACTCTACCATTGCTGAATCCAAGCTGCAAGCACACCACGAGAGCATCTTGACTGTCCCAGAAGTCATCACACACTCCTCCATATGTGTTGTTGATGCACACTTCTACGTGACCTTCAGACTGTGATGCATTTCCAATCAGCCTCACATCACCATCCCGGCAAACTAAATTCACAATTATTGTGTTTGTACATACTGATATATAGAAGTACATGTGGAGACCTTACTCACCGCATTTAGATGTAGACAACTGGAATCCCTCCTCACAAATTAAGGTGCAGTTGAACCCATCGCCTTGAAAGTTATCTTGACATGAACACTCAAAACTTCCTTTAGTGTTGTCACAGGAGGCTCGTTGATGACACGGATTGCTCAAGCATTCGTTCACATCTAAGATTGTATTATCATGATAGAATATTATATTGATGTGGGTGAAGAGTGATCCACTATGGTATTCATTTACCAGTGCAGTTGAATCCATTACTCTCTAGCATGTATCCATCATCACATTGACATTCAAATGAAGGTTTGTGATTGACACACTGATGTTCACAGCCACCATTACCATTGATGCACTCGTTAAAATCTGGAAATATGTATTAAGACACCCATCGTAAAACTGCTCATCTTAAAACACACATGCGCACACCATACACATAACTTAGTAGCATGGTTAAACTAACTCTCACCTGTACAATTGACCCCTGCATCGTTTGAGTGGGTACATCTATGATCTCCAATTGGTGGTAAAGCACAATCAAGAAACTTCATCTTGTTATTACAACGAAATCTTTCCAAGAAAATAGGACCACTCCCCATCCCAAATGGGCGAGATCTACGAAATGCAAGAGAGCCTACAGAAATAATCACATTAGTCAAAAACAGAGAAATTGCCTTGTTGGACACAAAAGGGAATGTACCATTAGTTTTATATGGCAGTTGTTTACAGATCACTGTGGCTTCATCCTCAGTGAAGAAGCTATCGCACACGGTCCCCCAAGCTCTGTTGATACACACTTCTACTCGGCCTTCAAGAGGATTACTTCCATTGACAAGTCTGACATCACCATCAGAACAGTTTGCACCCTCAGTAGTGATGGCCTGGCAGATCACACCAGCATCAGCCTGTTGTAGAGAACAGGTTCGAGACATCACCGAGGAATTACACTGAAGTAACTGGTTCTCAATACCAGTGCACTGGATATCGGACAGGAAGATATCTAACACATTCTCTGCATAAAAACGTCCGCCAACAGCAATTGAACCTACAATAATTAATAAACATTTACTTACTGTGAATACAATTAAAACACATCTGTTAAACTATCATTTTTAAGCATCAGCTCTAGCTTGTAGCAAATTGATGTGCTTATTGCCAACGTACCAAACTGAGAGAAGCCAAGTTGTCTACAGACTACAGAAGCATCTATGTTATCCCACGACGCGTCACAGAGGGTACCAAAGGTGTTATTGATGCACACTTCTGCTCTGCCCCGTGCGACCTCGTCTTTGATAAAGTCTTGCACAGGTCGTTGATTGGTTAGCATCACATCATCGTTAACTATCCTCACATCACCTTCCACACAGGTTACTACAATACATATATATAGTGTATGGTCAATGCCAACACAATATCTTGCAGGAATAATCCTTCAGTGACTTACTCCCACACACAACTGCAGCATCTTCAGTGTGATCACAGTTGTTGGCAAATATCTCATTGTGAGTACACTGGAGTAAGCTGTCCTCTCCTCCATTGCACACCACATTATCCAAGGTGATCATCCCAACTCCACTGCCATATATACTATCTCGTCCACTCACTGGTGCTCCCATGGATACTACCATCATAGAAGGAGGTTATTACACTTCCATTTGCAGTGACAAAACTTACCATTGAATGTTGCACACACAACTCTAGCAGCCCGTTCATCCCAGAGGTCATCACAGATGGTGCCATAGTTATTATTATAGCATACTTCCACTCTTCCTTCAGTTGCAATTGAAGGCATGCTACCATTCATGAGTCTCACTTGACCGTCACTACAACCTGCACAACAAAGACAAGTCTTGAACCATGAAAAAACCGCTATACTGAGAACGCACTGCAACGTGTTCCACTTCCAGTAAATCCAAAGTTGCATTTGCACATGAAACTTCCAAACAAATCCTCACAAACAGCATTAGTGTCGCAGTCGTCAGCAGACACTTCACACTCATCGATATCTACAACAATAATGGTGTATTTAATAAAATAATGCTAGCACATTAGCTACTAGTATCAACCTTACTTGAACAATCTATAAATCCATCACCAGAGAAGCCTGGACTACAGTCACACAAGTATGATCCATTAGTGTTGGTGCACTGGGTGTTATTGACACACAAGGATAGGCCCCTGAGACACTCATCGATGTCTGATAGAAATGACAACAGAACGTTATGAATGAGAGTCGTTTTATAGTTCTACATGAACCTCACCATTGCACGTTGATCTGTCTCCATCTAGCTCATAGCCCACAAAGCAGTCACATATAAAACTACCAAATGTATTATTGCATAACTGAGTGCAACCTGCGTTGTTTGTGGCGCACTCATTGATATCTAGAATAGAAGGATCTCAGTAATAAAAGTTGGTTATACATAGCTGGTGATTATACCATTGCATGTGGTTCCATTGCCCACAAATCCATCATCACACAAGCAGTCATAACTCCCAATGGTATCAATGCATGTGGCATTGGCATCGCACAGTGACATGTCCTCACACTCGTCTATGTCTGCATAAACAAGATTTCTTTCACTGACAAGGCAAGGAAGTGGCCAAGTCTATCCATGTGACCTTACTTAGTTTGATGTCATACAAAACAACAGCAGCAGCTACTGCAATAGATATAAATGGAACTCTTGGTGACAATGCTTACTTAAGCAGACGAGTTGTCCATCTCCCGTGAACCCATCCAGACACTGGCACTCGAAACTTCCCTCAGTATTTTTGCAGCTTGCATTGCTGAGACATGCAGTTGTCGATTCACACTCATTGATATCTGCAAATGCATAAAAATTGCAGCTAAGCCTGATTTTTATTATTATAATTTTTTAAACAATTTTGACGTTATAAATTTTACAGTGTGGTGATCACAACATTGGACGGTTCATTCCATTAGAAAAACACTGGCCATGTTGTTCATTTTCATCACGGACTCAAACAACAAAATAAAATTTCCTCAAGCTTTCTTGCAAGCATCTCTTACATGAATGTGGGGGGGAAAACTTGACTAAAGGCATTTATTTATCATTGGGACTTGGTTTAGCACCACCCACCAAGCTCCTACATAACATAGATAATGAAACTTGGGCAGGGAAAGGGTTATCACACTAATGGATTCTCGAGAAGACCATATTTTTTGTGCATTATTCGTCTCATACATCCTTGTTCATTTAGTGCTTCTGAGCATCACCACACATGTCTCCTCACCACTGCAGTTCACTCCATCACCACTGAATCCATCCAGACAGGAGCATTGAAAACTTCCAATAGAGTTGATGCAAGTAGCATTGGGGTGGCAATTGTTAGTGCTGCTGACCAGACACTCATCAGAGTCTGTGCAGAAAAACACATTATCACTTATTCACTTGTTTGCTCCATAATTATCCCATTGACCACCACGTGAGTATAGTCTAACCAAATATGCCAAGCGCCAGATTATTTAATCTACACATGCCCAGTAGCTGAGCTGGTTTGAAGTAGTGCTTGCCTTCTCTATCTTTGTTATTGTTTCAAGCAAATGGCGTCTATCGCAACTGGTATCATGGAGGCTGATTCTTCTGTCTCTAGATGTGCTTCTAATGGAAAGAATACACTGAAAACTATGCTACACTCAGGAACTGCTCCAAATCCCTTCAGCATGAGGAAGAAGGTGCTCCTAGAAGATAGATTTCTTTCTTGGCTATAAATTTACTGCTCTACTTTTTCTTACTTACCTAAATAGAGTCGCATAATAATATCACTTGATTGTCTAAGAAAAACTTCTAGCTATAACCAATCATGGAGGTCAAAGGACACACTCTATAAAAAAGGAAAATAAATGTTTGTATATTCTATTTCCTGAGTATATCCCAACTGACACAACAACTGTCAAATCTGATGTATCAGCAAACTTAAAGTAAGTACATGCAGCTAGATGTAACCATACCTAAACATGTTCCCTCTGTTCCTATGCCGGTGTAGCCTGTGTTGCAGCTACAGTTAAAACCTCCATCAGTGTCATTGCAAGTTGCATTTCCATCACAATTGTTCAGACTACTATCCTCAAGGCACTCGTTGATATCTAGTTTAAAATAAAAATACATCTCACAGAGTTTGCTCTGCATACATTCCACCTACAAATGTTAATATTTAGACCATACATGAACTAGAAACATGTATATAAGCATCTTGAGATAAATGGAGGGGGGAAAACAAAAAAGCATGAATTGTGTGTGTATTTTAGCCTGAGGCCCCATGGAACAAAACTTTCCGATTGCATTGCTCTTGCTGCTGCCCCAGCCCTACCAAGATGAAGACCTAATAACTGAATACATTATTATGTCGTCTGATATTGTAATGCTCGGATTGTGCTATGGGAAAGTAGCATATTTTTGGTATGTTCCCTACAGATTCCCAACTTGTGAGGTTGTATAACCTGACACTCTGGACTTTTGTAAATGGTACAACTTGGAAACAATTCCCTTGAAGATAGGAAGCAAATGACACTAAGTATGTATGAAGTCATCAAGAAGTACTTTCTGCAACAAGTTTACTCTATTTGATCCTGGCTTATATAACAACAACAACAACAGTAGTAGTAGAAGTATTAACAACAACAATAATAGTAGTAGTAGCAGTAGTAGTAATAATAATAATAATAAAGTAGTACTAGAAGTAATAACAACAATAATAGTAGTAGTAGTAACAACAACAACAACAACAACAACAACAACAATAATAATAATAATAATAATAATAATAATAATAATAATAATAATTAATAATAATAATAATAATAATAATAATAATAATAATAGAAGTAGTAGTAATAGAATTAATAGCACCAACAATAATAATAATAGTAGTATTAGTAGCATTTGTAGTAATAACAGTAATAGGAAGAATAACAAACAACATCAACAATAATAATAGTAGTATTAATAATAATAATAATAATAATAATAATAATAATAATAATAATAATAATAATAATAATAATAATAATAATAATAATAATAATAATAATAATAATAATAATAATAATAATAATAATAATAATAATAATAAATAAAACAATCGTTTTACCTAAACCTATGAACAACCACTTGATACTTAATTAATTTGGTCTGAACAATTAGGTCAACAATGAAAATATTGGCGAAAAGATCACAATATTGAAAATATACATACTTGAAGAATTATAGCAGCAACTGTTCTATTGTAAACCCTGGCAATTAATTACCTTGCCTCTATAATAAAAGAAATTATATCCTAAGCTATATCTGACATACTTGAACAATTCAATCCATTGATGTCAAGCTTGTAGCCAGATGAACACGAACAGATGAAGCTACCAATAGTGTTAGAGCAGGAATCTTCACACTTTCCATTACTTATTTGACACTCGTCTGTATCTGGTTGGGAGAAAATTAATATAGTTGCTCCTATTAGATATTCATTGCACATGTTTAGTAAAGGAATGCTAAAGTTTGTCCAAATAGACAAAAGTACTCAGATGAATGACCTGGACAGAAAATTTGGATTTCCCAAGTTAACTCTTTGCAAGTAAGTAGAACCATGGCAGTGTACAGGCTTCTGAGCTCAGTAAATAGGACAACAAAGACAGAGACCAATGGGACCATATCTCAACCATCAACTTCTGATGGCTTTTGTAGAAATAGTAGTAGAACTGAAGAGGTCTCTCTCTAAGCCATGAATGAAAAACATGATATTTTAATGGAGACCAGACATTTTTGCATACTTCATGCAGAATCTATTGAAACAGAAGTAAAGCTTTGAACGTATTGTGTACATCTGTAGCTTAAAAACATTCATTTATACTATCTTGGATTTATCAGGAAACAATATAATGACCAACTTGTGGGATTATTTGTATAGAAATGCTGGTAGCCCTGCAGTAGTTACCTGCACATTCCACCCATATATCCTGAGTGTGATCACATGATGTCCGCCCAATAATTGTGCCGCCTCGACTACAGTCCAAAAGATTTGTTTCCGAATTGGAGCAGGTTAGTTGATCTAGAAAAATGGGTCCACTCACCAGAAATGATCTTGGAGTAATAATTCTGGCCCCTATAACAAAGAATTATGCATTAATATTTTTCTTCTCGTCAATTAAACTGATGAAGGCTAGAGCATCTAGCAAAATATCAAGAAACAAATTTTAAGTTGATTATTGACAAAGTCATTATATTCTGAGAGTTCAATGATACAACTACTTCTACATGGGGAAAAAAAGTTTAAAAGTATGTGTTAATAAATGTGAGATGTTATTCCCCAATAAGTGATTTTAAATTTTTTAGAGTGAAAGAACAATGAATGACTATCCTACCACTTCCCTATATTCCTTCCTCTTATGATAGATAACATCTTTTCAGCAAATGTAAGGCTTACCTTCCCTCTTGAAGCCCACAAGCTGATCACAGGCTACTTGTGCATCAACACCACGAAATGAATTATTGCAAACAGTTCCCCAAGCATTGTTGATGCAAATCTCTAGTCGTCCATCCATGGTTTGGCTGTCGTTGTTCATCATTCCTCCTTCAATCCTGTTGCTCCCATCCTCACAGTTCCCAGGAAGTGTTGACAATGCTGCATAAGAATAATCAAATTGAGACCAGTACCAAGCAATTCTGAAATATCTAGCAAAATGCATACATTGGCAGACTATTCCAGCATCTTCTGTTGCTCCACATTCAGTTCCACTCTGTGTATTGTGACTACAGCTGAGCAAGTTGAGCTCTGTACTATTACATGCGATATCAGTCAGTGCTATCCCTGCCTGACTCTCAGAAAATTCACCCCCAGTGAGAGCCACTGCACCTGAAATTCAAACAAACATGTGTACTATAATTCTCACTGAAAAATAAAATAAAAGTGAACATACCATAAGGAGATTGTCCCAACTGCCTGCAGGCTACAGAAGCATCCTCTTTGTCCCAGAAGTCATCACAGATTGTTCCATATCTGCTTCCTAGACATATTTCTATTCTTCCAACAACAAGTCCATTCTTGTCATAGAAATAATCAGGGTACATTGTGTCATCTAAATAGTAGGCGTCACCTTCACCCACAATTAGTCGAACTTGCCCATCCATACATTTAGCTGAATAGACATAAAAAAGTGAGGAAAGTGTCAATGATTCTACTCGGAGAAAAGTCTTACAATCATTCCATAAACATTCCATAAACGATTGAACATAACAAGGTACTTCACCACAACTGCACAGTTTTTTTACCAGGGTTTAATGGAGAGCACTCGCTATGTTGGTTTCATCCCTATTTCAAAATGGCAGATGCTAACCCAACAGAAAAACGAAAACTCGCATCCCAACTAAAATTCTCATCAGTATCTTTTTAGCTGCTTAAATGGTGCTTTCAACTGATATTAGCTCCAGAAACTTCAAGCATACCATCCTTCACTCAGGTATATAATTAACCAGCAGACACCCTAAAAACTGTAGAAGGTGTGGAAAAAAATCTTGAAATTCATCTTCAGGCATCCCTATATATATGTATATATATAGTTCCTATGTCTATCCTTTTCTCCTCTCACATAAAAAAAAATATGATAAATCCAAAAAGAGCACCAGAATATTCCAAATGTTTCAATGATTGCAAAGTGGGCATGTGATGAAACATATAGTGTCCTACAACAATAAACCTGAGTTAGACTTCCATAGAACTCTGCATAGTTCTCCACCACTCAACTATGTATATAGACCTACCCAATAATCAACATGAAATCGTATTCTCTTGACATTTCAACTAGATGCTCTAGTCTTCATCCTGATGAAGGATAGAGCATCTAGTCGAAATGTCCTGATGAAGGCTAGAGTATCTAGTCGAAACATCAAGAAAATAATATTTCATGTTGATTATTGAGAAGGTTATTATAATGTTATTATGTCAACTGAGAGTTTATTTAGAGTTTATAATATATAGAGGAGAGAATTTTTTTTTTAAACGAACAGAAAAATTGTTGGATTGACAATGATCAAAGGAAACAAGACTGTACCCATGTTGACCACAACTAGATGACCCTTTTCCATGATTTTAAATGGTAAAGGGTTATCTAAGTGGTTGTGGTCAACACTTAGTACCATCAACAGGTAAACCCATGTTCTATTCATTTGCTGCTTAGCAAAAGGACTAACAGACATGCAAACAATAGTTGCATGAGATCTTGATCAGGTGACAATTATAGGTAATAGCAGGGTTCATGCTCCAGGTATTGTCTATTCTAGTTTCCCCTCCTCTTCCTCATTGTCAGCTTCATTGCTTATGAAGAGATCGCCATAGTCAGTCACTCCTACCTCTTCTTTGTGAAGCTAGCCATCTTGCTGGCAATAATTCAGATAGCACTTTCTGCTACTTACCCAGTCTTTAAACAGTGAATACTGTCTTTATGTGATCCATCCGTCTCGACTGAAATGCCGCCATTTTTAAAGAATTTGCTTATCAGTTTAGTAGTGACAGATTGGACCCTTTTCCATGATTTTAAATGGTAAAGGGTTATCTAAGTGGTTGTGGTCAACACTTAGTACCATCAACAGGTAAACCCATGTTCTATTCATTTGCTGCTTAGCAAAAGGACTAACAGACATGCAAACAATAGTTGCATGAGATCTTGATCAGGTGACAATTATAGGTAATAGCAGGGTTCATGCTCCAGGTATTGTCTATTCTAGTTTCCCCTCCTCTTCCTCATTGTCAGCTTCATTGCTTATGAAGAGATCGCCATAGTCAGTCACTCCTACCTCTTCTTTGTGAAGCTAGCCATCTTGCTGGCAATAATTCAGATAGCACTTTCTGCTACTTACCCAGTCTTTAAACAGTGAATACTGTCTTTATGTGATCCATCCGTCTCGACTGAAATGCCGCCATTTTTAAAGAATTTGCTTATCAGTTTAGTAGTGACAGATTGGCTAGCTTTCTTTAACCTCTCCAGAGAGCATTTTCTCTGCAGCTTTCCTACTTCAGCTGGTGCATGGTGTAATTAAGTCTAATAAAGGAAATACAGAAGCTGTTGTTGTTTTTAATAACAATATGCTGCTATTGTTCATAGTTGTTTTCCTCTCGATGACCAATCCACCTAGAGCAACTAGAGTGCATTCAATACCATTACGAGCATCTTGGGTACATTTTCATTCCACTGCAGACTAAATGGACATGACCTCATATACGCACTATGTATGACTTTGCAATGTGCATTGTAGTACATACTCACATCCACACCGTACTCCAGCATCTTCGGAATGATCGCAATCATGCTCCGATGTAAACCTGCACTCCTGGAGTCTTCTTTCAGTTCCATTACAAGCCAAGTCATCCACAAAAATATCCCCAACTCCTTGGCCAAAAAAGGCAAGTTTTAGGGGCTGGGCATCTACAAGAGTTGATCATTGCAGACCATCTAATTTATGTACATTCAATGCCATAATAATATACCTGATATGTTGTACCCCAATTGTCTACAGGCTACTCTTGCATCCAGTGCATCCCACTGGTCATCACATACAGTCCCATATGAATTGTTCCTACATATTTCAACACGTCCTTCTGTGGGTAGTGTCCCATTGACCAGTCTTATGTCACCATCACTACATACTGCATGAAGAAGACCAAGGAAGCATTAATGCATGCAGCATTCTTCATATGCAGGTGACTACTTTGTTAGCTTACAACAGCGGCTGTCATTGCTTGGAACAAATCCATCATTGCATAGGCAAGTGAAGCCGCCATCAGTGTTGTTGCAGAAAGAATTCTCCACACATGCAGTTAAGCCAGTGACACATTCATCGATATCTGAAGAATTGTGCAATAATAGAAATATATCAAACTCTGAGACACAAAACTGATGCACAGATAAGTTGAATACAAATATATAAATATACATGCACATGTCCACATCAACATTAATATTCCAATGGGGGCGCATTGTACATGTGACTAGACACTACTTCTACTAAGAAAATGGGTTGTTTAGGGGGGGTGCTTATAATGGTAATCGCAAGAACACTTGCGCTTAACTTTTTAGGGAGAAAATTAAAATTGCACAATGCACGATTTATATTTAAAGTCGTGTGATGTAGTAATAGCAAGAGTCAAGGGAGCCTTCGTCATGGCTTGAGGGCAAGCATAATTGATAGGCTAGCTAGCCTAGCAACAATTATAGTAGGCAAAACACTTGAAATATTTCTCTAGCATGCTAGCATTTAGGATAAAGGCCACAGCGATTGTTTTAGCTTTCAGCTAACTGGTACCTCTGTCTTCTAAGCTCTAGTGAAGCAGGCAACATTTATCTTGGGACACTTGCACCTTCATTCATTTGCTGTCTTCAGGTGGAGCTAGCCATATGTGAGACTAATCACTGGGTGTTCTTTAGCCTTTATGCTTTTTGTCGAAGATGGTAATGGTTCCCATTGTAAACCTCGCCATTTCAGTAACCAGTATTATTCCAGTGTAGAAGGGTTAGATAGAGCCTAGCTAGCCACCAACAGCAAACCTCGCCTTTTCAGTGACCAGTATTATTCCAGTGTGGAAGGGTTAGATAGAGCCTAGCTAGCCAACAGCTTGAGTTATATTTCAACCTGCAAGATTTAGTGAAACGTTTTGCTGGTATATCCCTAAAGAGGTAATATTCGATGCTTTTGTCAATGTGCATAGAATATTCTTTGTAGGAGAGCTGTAAAAACTGTCTTTAAATGGACATACAGGCTGGTGACGAGGTGTATGCTAGAGCTACTGCACAGTAACAGAAAATAGCTAGACCAGTCTAGATATCTTTAGCTGTCTAGCTGAACAGGAAAGCTTCCATTATGGATTACAAGTTAGAGAGCTATGTACCATACTTCCACAGGAAATCTTCCATTATGGATTGTAAGTCGGACAGCTATGTACCATAATCCCACAGGAAATCTTCCATTATGTTAGACAGCTACCATATTCCGACAGAAAAGTTTCCATTATGGATTATAAGTTGGAAAGCTACCATACTCCCACAGGAAAGCTTCCATTATGCTCTAAGTATCCCGTTTTGCTAGGAGTTTTGATAATTCATCAAATTCTTCCTGCTCCCCTCCCTGCGTTTTTGTTATTGATTTTTATTTCACTTTTCTTCACTCAAACAAACTTTTCAAACGTGAGATATTTCTGAGCATGATATAATTTCCCAGACAGGAATTTAAAATGCAACCTTGTCATCTCAAGACAAGCACAAACACGAACACCTCACATCTGCTATATAGTCCTAGACTACATGGTAAGGTGAAGAACATATTGGAGGGATAATAGAGTTCATAAGCCATTTGAATCCCAAGGGATCTAGCGTGGCATATGTCCGCATCATGGCATTGGTTTAGCTGCTACATGATTCACATGCATTAGGCTTTTCAAAGGAAGGTTAAAGGAATGCTAATAGCAATGGAAGTCCACCAGTCAGAGTTTTTTAGAGAGGTTTGATACACTATAGAATTCTTTGAGGAATGTCATTCATCTGCACTCACAGCTCATTCTACCTGAGGAAGATAGGATGCCACAGGGAAGCTTGGCATGCAATATAAATACCTGAACTAACCACAAGAAGGTATATATATGTGTCCATGTATCGTCAAGCAATGCTTTGGGAATCGTGGAAGGAGATCTCTTACTTTCTCCTTCATCCAGGTTGGAGCATTTAATTCTTGGCGTTGATAATCATTGCCTCTGCCATTTCTTTGCTTTCAAATTTTGTCTCCCATAAGAGTTTCAACAAAGGACCAGTTGGAAAAACCAATTTATAGTTGCTCAACAAATACCAGTGCTTTATATCTCATCAGTACAATGTATAGGTGCAAAATTGGTGAAAGATTGAAATTGAACAGGAACAGTACAAGCATGTCAACTATGAACTAAGCACTACACTTGGCTCTTACTCTGGTTGACAACAAGGGTGTCTATATTAGCACAGTAATTTACCAATACAATTGCGTCCATCAGGATTGACATCTTGGTAGCCAGGTAGGCAATCACATGTGAACACTTCAATCCCCACAGTGCAGTTAGCATTGAACACACATGTTCTATTAGTGGGGTCTAGCAGACCACCAGATGGACAGTCACAGCGATAGTATGGAATCTCATTCACACAGATGTGACTACAGTTCCCATTATGGACTGCACATTCATTAATATCTGCAAAATATAACATTAACATACTCCAGGTTAAATTTGATCAATGTACATGTCTCTTGTTTCATACCCATGCACTGGATGGACACATCATCTTTGTGAGTACAAGATCCACGTCTGAATCGGACCTCTTGACAATCAAGTATACGCCTTTCATCTCCATGACACTGCAACCTCTCTATGAAGAGTGGTCCACTACCAGGCAAGCCATCGAGCAACTTGGCACCTATATTACAAAAAGTCATTTTCATTCTAGCTCAACATGAGGTAAGAATAACTTACGTTCAAAAGGTACAGAGAGCTGGTTGCAAATGACTTCTGCCTCATCCATATCAAATCCCTTATTACACACAGTGCCCCACGCTCCATTGAAACAAACTTCGACCCTTCCTTCCAGAGCATTAGTGCCATTAGACAGCCTCACATCTCCATCCACACAAGCCACTGCTGCAACCTCTGTGTCTGTTTCAGTTGATCATAATTGATAAACACAGTTCTAAACAATCATTAGTGTTACCTTGGCATGTAACAGTGGCTATCTCTTGAGATATGCAGCTGGTAGAGTTCACAGTAACACAGTCAAGTAGTGTGGTTTCATTTCCTACACAGTTCACACTGGTCAGGATGGTGTTTGTCGTTTCAGTTCCTCCACGTCCACCAATAGCACCTGCAGAATGAATAGAATAATAGATGCCAAATTTCCATTCCTATAATGAACTTACCAGCAGCAGAAAATCCAAGCTGTCTGCAGATTACGGAAGCATCGCGATTATCCCAAGAATCATCACACACACTTCCAAAAGCTCCATTCAAACATATCTGGGCTTCTCCAATGACAAACTCAGGGAATCTATCATATCCTGCTTTGGAAAAAAGGCGAACCTCTTCTTCTACACATGTCCCTGCATAAGCATGAAGCACCACACATGGGTAGTATTTACACCATCACATTGCTACTAGTAGAATGTGCAGCAAGTACAATGCTACATTTCCTTTAACAGAAAAAGTTTAGTCCTACCTCCACATATGACACCAGCTGCATCTGATAAGTCACAGTTGTGTTGGCGAATACCGCCATTGGGGCACTGCAACAGATTAGATTCACTACCTCGACATGCAACATCATCAAGGAAGATGGGGAGGGAATTGGTGCCAAAGATTGTGCCATCACGAATAGCAACAGGATTGCCAACTGCATAACAACACATTGAAATCACCTTCTCAATAATCAACTTTCAATTTTATTCACTCAACGTTTCGACTAGACGCTCTAGTCTTCATCAGCACTTTAAATTACATAAGGCTTTGTGCTTTGTGATATAATATTCTTCACCTTCGCCAAGCTGTCTGCAGACAACAGAAGCATCTGTTTCATCCCAGCGATCATTGCAAACTGAGCCATAGATGTTATCAAAGCACACTTCCACTCTCCCAGCACTTGCAGAATTTTGTGATCCATTCATCAATCTAACATTACCGTTGCTACAGACTTTTTAAAAGGAATTTAAAAAATTTAATATGAGACAATTAAGGAACACATTAATATACTCACGACATGGTGCTGTGCTTTGGTTTCCAACTCTCATAAACCCAGAGTAGCAGTCTCCACATGTAAAACTACCATTTTGATTGAAGCAGTCAGAGTTGATACAGGATGTGGCATTCAGGGAGCACTCATCTATGTCTAAAATTATAAATAATAAAAATGCTGAGATGGGCCATTGAGATTCAACCATAGAGGGATTAGTTAGGCAGCTGACACATGCATGCCTGCACTAGCTATAATGAAGGGGACTAGTTATGTCAGTGGTAGGAGCAGCAGTGGTTCAGTGGTAGCAGCAGTGGTATAGTAGCAGCAGTGGTGGTAGCAGCAGTTGTCTAGTTATGTTAGTGGTAGCAGCAGTGGTGGTAGCAGCAGTGGTCTAGTTATGTCAGTGGTGGTAGCAGCAGTGGTCTAGTTATGTTAGTGGTAGCAGCAGTGGTGGTAGCAGTGGTGGTAACAGCAGTGGTCTAGTTATGTCAGTGGTGGTAGCACCAGTTGTCTAGTTATGTTAGTGGTAGCAGCAGTGGTCTAGTAGTAGCAGTGGTGGTAGCAGCAGTGGTCTAGTTATGTCAGTGGTGGTAGCAGCAGTGGTCTAGTTATGTTAGTGGTAGCAGCAGTTGTCTAGTTATGTTAGTGGTAGCAGCAGTGGTCTAGTCATGTCAGTGGTGGTAGCAGCAGTGGTCTAGTTATGTCAGTGGTGGTAGCAGCAGTGGTCTAGTTATGTCAGTAGTGGTAGCAGCAGTTGTCTAGTTATGTCAGTGGTAGCAGCAGTGGTGGTAGCAGCAGTGGTCTAGTTATGTCAGTGGTGGTAGCAGCAGTGGTCTAGTAGTAGCAGTGGTGGTAGCAGCAGTGGTCTAGTTATGTCAGTGGTGGTAGCAGCAGTGGTCTAGTTATGTTAGTGGTAGCAGCAGTTGTCT
Source organism: Cladorhizidae sp. MBARI D1340-BT2 (assembly GCA_028752905.1). NCBI lineage: Eukaryota > Metazoa > Porifera > Demospongiae > Poecilosclerida > Cladorhizidae > Cladorhizidae sp. MBARI D1340-BT2. The sequence goes on along the minus strand of JAQNBH010000005.1, from coordinate 19,541,104 downwards.
AGTTATGTTAGTGGTAGCAGCAGTGGTCTAGTCATGTCAGTGGTGGTAGCAGCAGTGGTCTAGTTATGTCAGTGGTGGTAGCAGCAGTTGTCTAGTTATGTCAGTGGTAGCAGCAGTGGTGGTAGCAGCAGTGGTCTAGTTATGTCAGTAGTGGTAGCAGCAGTTGTCTAGTTATGTCAGTGGTAGCAGCAGTGGTGGTAGCAGCAGTGGTCTAGTTATGTCAGTGGTGGTAGCAGCAGTGGTCTAGTCATGTCAGTGGTGGTAGCAGTGGTGGTAACAGCAGTGGTCTAGTTATGTCAGTGGTAGCAGCAGTGGTCTAGTTATGTCAGTGGTAGCAGCAGTGGTCTAGTTATGTCAGTGGTAGCAGCAGTGGTCTAGTAGTAGCAGTGGTAGTAGCAGCAGTGGTCTAGTTATGTCAGTGGTGGTAGCAGCAGTGGTCTAGTTATGTTAGTGGTAGCAGAAGTAGTCTAGTTATGTCAGTGGCAGCAGCAGTGGTCTAGTCATGTCGGTGGTGGTAGCAGCAATAGTCTAGTTATGTCAGTGGTGGTAGCAGTGGTGGTAACAGCAGTGGTCTAGTATGTCAGTGGCAGCAGCAGTTGTCTAGTTGCGTCAGTGGTAGCGGAAGTGATCTAGTTATGTCTGTAGTGGTAGCAGCAATAGTCTAGTTATGTCAGTGGTAGCAGCAATAGTCTAGGGCAACCACTGTTTGTTGCACCTCATATATAGCAATCTGAGATCAGGGAGGCTACTAGCTGACGTACTAGCTCAAGTAGATCAAGTAGAGAGGAGAAATGCTCACTTCATATTTTTATTTATTTGTTGTATGTTTATTTTTAATTTCAATTAAGCCACATAAATGCTATTAGTACACATTTTACACATTTTAGCATGATTTTAGCATGATTCACAAATAATTAATCATAATTTTTTTCTTTGTTTATAATTATCTTTGTTTATTATAATAATAAAAATAATAATAATAATTATTATTATTATTATTATTATTATTATTATTATTACTACTACTACTACTACTACTACTATTATTATTATTACTACTACTACTACTACTACTACTACTACTACTACTACTACTACTACTATTATTATTATTATTATTATTATTATTATTATTATTATTATTATTATTATTATTATTATTATTATTATTATTATTATTGTTGTTATTATTATTGGACCTGCACATGTTCAACTTTTTTAGTTGTTATTTTTTTGTTAGTTTGCTGTTTGAGGGGAGGGAGGCTTTTCTTTTAAATGGCATTCAGTTGCAACTGCCATCTTCCGACATCTCTTCTAGCCCAATTCTGCTGTTTCCAGAATCACTTCTGCTGAGGAAGACTGCATAGACACTTATGCCTACCATACCACTCTGAATCACTTCATCTTGAGAAAGGAGGTATTTCTGATGGGTAATCCTACTACAACTTTCTTGTAGACATTGTGTGACGTAGCTTACCTCAATGGAGCCAATTCTTAAGCCATACTTGTGGCTTTATTGTATCGCATTTTAATGAGTGTGAAACTAAATTTCATGAAAAAGATATTTATAACAAAAGGAGTAGGGGGTGGGGGGTGGGTGGGGGGGGGGGGGGGGGCGAAAGACAAAGTGCTGACTGTTTGAATTGCCACTCCTCCTTGATTAATGTATGGGAAGCCCACTAGAAAAACATGGAGGAGAGCATGCAGGAGAAAAGTGGGGAAATAGTCAGACATGTATTCCACAGCATGGGAAGAACGTGACCGGCAACAGAAATGCATAGTCAGAATAGAGGAAAGAGATACTTGTCATCGAGGTCAGAGTGAAGAGCATATCACATGACTGCAGGTAATTGTGTATACTGCATTAGCTATGAAGGCATAGCTAGAGTGTATATCCACAGGCAAACAAAAGGTCATGTCTGGCAAGGCTGTTCAGCTCACTACAATGCCATGCATTAATTTCTAGAGCTCAACAAATGATAGGACCGGAGACCTACCAGCACATACTAATCCAGTCCCTGAGTAACCCTCGCTACAGGTGCACTCGAAGCTCCCATTGGTATTAGAGCATGCGGCATTTCTGTCACACTTCATGCCCAAAGAACACTCATTGATATCTGTGAATTGAAAATACATCGTACTGATCACACACTTGGTAGCAAGGTAGGTAAACTGAAGAACTTACCTTCATACGTCATCCCATCGCCAGTATAGCCCTCATTGCAACTACAGAGAAAGCTGCCTTCAGTGTTTGTACAGGAAGCGTTGACATCACAGGTATTCAAGGCATCGATGGAACACTCATCAATGTCTGCCAATTAAAAAAAGGTTATTTAAGGGAAGATATTACTACAACATATCATATCTTTTTACAGGTTGCTGAATTAAGTCATACTCTTGGAAACTATTGTAAATTTTTCTGCTGTGTTCTTAATTATATATGTGTCTACTTTTACTTCCATTGGTATATATATATATTTCACTTTCATTCGCAAATATTATATATTTTACTTTCATTTGCACATATATAATTCATTTGTATACATATACATCTTTTGCATATATATATATATTATTTTCATTTGCATGTATTATATATTTTTTAATTTCGTTTGCATTATTAAATTCATTTGTATATATTTGTACTGTATATATATATATAATATATACATTTCATTTATATATTACTTTCATTTGTGTATTATGCATATATATACATATATATATATATATATATATACACATTTCTATAAAAATTCTTCTCTGCTTGCTTATTTTCATTATTCAAGTTTCAGGTGCAGCTAAATTGATGTAATAGAGTGCAAAAAAGAACATCAGATGAACTATAGAAGTGAGTTTACTCCAGTTTCCAGTCACCCCTGCTCTTCTTCAGGGTTTGAAGGATTTCCAGCTGATGGGGTTGCATGAGCCCGTGATGCCAAGAAAATCTGCTAAGCTGTAAAGTGATCTCTAAAGTCAGTGACTCATCTACAGATGGTCCCTTATGTGGGCATGGGCAAGTGCTGGTTCCTCAGGTAGCCATGGGCTAGTGCTGATGAGGCTGGCCCCTCAGTTGTGAGGCCGGCCTCTCAAGTAGCCATGAGCAAATGCTGATGAAGCTGGTCCCTCACGTGGCTATGGGCAAGTGCTGATGAGGCTGGGCCCTCAGGTGGTCATGGGCAAGTGCTGATGAGGCTGGGCCCTCAGGTGGTCATGGGCAAGTACTGATGAGGCTGGTCCATCAGGCAAGTGCTGATGAGGCTGGTCCATCAGGTGGCCATGGGCAAGTGTTGATGAGGATTAACAACATCATCAGCTGTGTCAATCTCCTCTTCAACCCTGTGGTTACTTTCTAACTCTGAAGAAGACTAGGAGAAGCTAGCTAACATTCACTGTATATCACACCAGTGTTCCTCTGTGCATGCTATGATGTCACTGTATATCACACCAGTGTTCCTCTGTGCATGCTATGATGTCACTGTATATCACACCAGTGTTCCTCTGTGCATATGATGTCACTGTATATCACACCAGTGTTCTTCTGTGCATGCTATGATGTCACTGTATATCACACCAGTGTTCCTCTGTGTATGCTATGATGTCACTGTATATCACACCAGTGTTCCTCTGTGCATGCTATGATGTCACTGTATATCACACCAGTGTTCCTCTGTGCATGCTATGATGTCACTGTATATCACACCAGTGTTCCTCTGTGCATATGATGTCACTGTATATCACACCAGTGTTCCTCTGTGTATGCTATGATGTCACTGTATATCACACCAGTGTTCCTCTTTGCATGCTATGATGTCACTGTATATCACCCCAGTGTTCCTCTGTGCATGCATGCTATGTTCTCAAATCAACCATGCCCAAACATGGAAGAAAATGGCACAAAAGAAATAAGAAATAAATAAGTATTTTAGAAACTGGAAAAATACTAGCATATATAAATCACGGACCAAACACCGTGGTTTAGAGGTGGATATTTCATTGCTGTTCATATCCTCCAATTAAACACGGATCATTATTACGATCACTACTGTCACGCTTTGGTACTAAAATTTAACTTACTCAGACAACCTGTCCCATTCCCTGTGAATCCAGTTTTGCACACGCAAAGAAAGCCTCCAAAAACATCCTCACAAGTAGAGTTTTCATGACAGTTGTTCATCGATGGAAAGTCACACTCATTGACAGCTTTATGATATGCGCGTGTAAGTGGGGAGGATGGGGGGGGAGGGGGGGGGGGGGGGAGGGAGGAGATTAACATCTATGTATCAACCTACTAAGTATTGAAAAGTACTTACTGACACACTCAGTGCCAAGAGTAGTATTGAAACCTGGCAAACAGTCACACATGACACTTCCTTCAGTATTCCTACAAGAGGAAACGGTGGTGTTGCAGCCATCTGTCCCCAGAGCACACTCGTCGATATCTACTCAAAATAAAACAACAAGAGTAACAAATAAGTCAGTTTATTCATGCTGACTTGACATTACCAGTGCATGTCATTCCATCTCCAGTGTATCCAGTTTGGCAGAAACACATGAAACTTCCCTCACTATCAATGCAGTCAGCATTCACATCACACACATTAGAACTTGCATTGCACTCGTTGATATCTGAAAGGGAAATGTTCACTAGTAATGTGAAGAACTCTCTCCCACATTTTATAACTGTGTACTTGAGCAAACTCCTCCATTGCCTGTGAAGCCTGGGTTGCATGTGCAAATGAAGCTCCCGACAACATTTGAACAGTTAGCATTTTGGCTACAGATGTTGGGGATCTCCATACACTCATCGATATCTGTAACAAAATTTGTACATAATATGGATTTATTTATTTATTATTATTAGTTTGTATACCATCACAGCTGAGCAGGTTGTCTCTCAACAGAAACCCATCAGTACAGTTGCAGAAAAAGCTGCCCACTGTGTTGGTGCAGTTCTGCTGACAACCTCCATTACTGCTCTGACACTCGTCCACATCTGCACAGGACACATGAACACTTTATCCCTATACTTAACAGCACATACACTGACTCCGACTCACCACTGCAGCGAATGGACACATCACGAGCATGATCACAACTGTGCAGACCTAATGGCTGATTGTCTTGTCTCATGCAGTCCAACAAACTCTGCTCATTACCAGCACAGTTAAGGTCTGAGAGAAAGATGGGCCCATCTCCACTCCCAACTGACCCACGTGGCAGAACACTAGCTCCTTGGCGAGAAAACCCAGTCACCCGAGAACAAGCCACTGCAGCATCTTCACTTCCAAACGAATTGTTGCACACTGTTCCCCAAGCATTGTTGATGCAGACTTCAAGCCTGCCTTCCAAGCTCTCAGCACTGGTATTAGTTACAGTGCCAGCAATACGAACATCTCCAGTAGAACATGAATCAAAGGATGTGTTGAGAGCTAAAAACCAAACCCCAACATCAACAAGATGAACCATTGGAACATTTCAAAACACCTACCAATACACTATTACCTTGGCATACTACACCAGCAGTGGTGCATACGAATCCAGTGAAGCTGGTTCTGTTGCAGCCAAATAAGTCTGTTTCATTTCCACTGCACTGGACATCAGTGAACAATCTCTGGCCACTTCCTTCTCGAAAGGAATCAGCATTGATTCCAATTGCCCCTGTAAAAATCAGAAAAATAAATCCAAAAGTATACACACATTAGCAGCGCAGTTTTTTTAAATTGTTTATTTTATCCTGTTTCTGTTTAGTGCTACTTTGCTGTCACTGTTGGTTGCACAAAGCAGATGGTGAAAATAAAAGGTAAAAGTGGTATTTTTTAAACGTTCAAATTAAAACAACGCTAATCTGCAGTTCATATATGAGAGACACAGCAACAGGTGGGTTTCCAGAAGGAAATAAAGAGGGAAGAGGGAGGAGGAGGGGGGGATCCGTTTGCAAAATGGTGTCTCTGATGGCATGGTGAGAAAAATGAGTGGAAACCCTATTGGGCACCAACTATACTAGAGCTTACCATATGGAGAGAATCCAAGTTGTCTGCAAACCACAGAAGCATCTCTGTTATCCCATGACTCTATGCAGATGGTTCCATATTTTCCTCCTACACAGACTTCCACTCTGCCCACTCTTAGTCCGTCTTTATCAAAGTATGTAGAGTCATAGTCAGTCAACCCCATGTAGAATGTGTCCACATCGTCTGACACCACCAGACGCACAGCTCCAGCACGACAAACAGCTACATTCGACAATCAATAAAAAGTTGACATTACAAATGAATGGTCACAATACCTTGACAGTTAACACCAGCATCTTCTTGATGGCTACAGTCGGTTGAAAAGAGAGAGTTGTGATGGCACTGAAGCAGATTGGGTTCACTTCCACTGCATGCAACATTATCCAGCAAGATAGAACCAACTCCACTCCCGTAGAAAGCTTTCCTCACTGCTATAAAGCCTACAATGTCAACACATACAAACCAACTTTAAGAAAGGCAACAAAACAGTCTTCACCCAGAACAAGACCTGCCTCAGATGAAACGACCATAAGGACATCGTCATATATATATTGCAGCTATCAAATGATAATGAAGGCACTTCAGTATACACACATGAAACTACACCTGTAAATCATTCTGAGAAGCCTCATACACACTACCACTTTCTTAACGCAGTATCAGTCAAAATTGTTTTGGCATGCATAGCAGTGCAACTGTACTCTGTCAACCATTTGCAGGTGTGGATTGCATTTTAAATCTATATAAACTGCTCCAGTTGTTAGGTGGGACTGGACACCAAACCTGGTCAGTAGATAGGTGGGACTGGACACCAAACCTGGTCAGTAGATAGGTGGGACTGGACACCAAACCTGGTCAGTAGTTAGGTGCGACTGGACACCAAACCTGGTCAGTTGTTAGGTGGGACTGGACACCAAACCTGGTCAGTTGTTAGGTGGGACTGGACACCAAACCTGGTCAGTTGTTAGGTGGGACTGGACACCAAACCTGGTCAGTTGTCCTGTTTCTACTGTCTGTTAATATTTGTTGCCCGTTTCCATTTGTTCTTTCTCACTTATCTTCTATTAATTGATTAGCAAAACTCAGCATTTAAATATACAACCAGTCTTGTATACAACCTAGTTATAAAATAAAAGAAGTAAAGTATGATAGTTGGTAAAGGGTCGTTAAATTGTTTGATTCCCCCGGCTGTTAGCTGGTAAAGGGTCGTATGACTGTGATTGTTTTTGTGGCAAAGGAAATCCAATGGCAAAGGAAATCCAAACGGCAGCTAACAACAACAACAGCTACAACAACAGCAGCAACAACAACAACAACAAAGGCTCAGCAGGAGTGTCTCCTTTCATCCAACTTCTTGTATTCTACGCAATCAGCACAGGCTGAATCTTGCTGATGTTGTTGTTAATGTTGTTGTCTTGTAACTAGAGTCAGCCTTCCAGTAGAACATCAGCTACAGCCTCCGCATAGGTGAATTCCAAAACCAAATAGTAGAGAAGAAAAACGATATCCTCAGTAATCAACTGAGTGGACTTTGTGCATATGGGCTCATCTACAGAGTGAGCCCATATATACTCACCTGATGATCCTTACCCATGCTTTTCTTTTCCACAATTGAGAAACAGGTTTGTTGTGGACATCAATTGGAATTTTTTTAGCATCATCTGGTACTAAACTAGCCAGCCCTGCTGTACACCAGCCATGCAAGGCAAAGAATAGATGCAGATATGCAAGCATCATCTGTTACTAAACTAACCAGCCCTGCTGTACACCAACCATGCAAGGCAAAGAATAGGAGCACATATGCATGTACAGATAGATCTTTGAATAAGAACTTCAGTGTTATTATAGTGACTGTGTGTGCTGACCTCAGCCAAGCATTCCAGGCTATCTACAATCAGTGTTTGTGGGAGCTATTAGCGGCCGGACCATCGTCTAGGACTAATCAGTGTGAGTTTTAGTGCTTGTTTGTTTCTTTCTTTGTTGTTGTGTTTTGGAGGGAGGGGTGTGGTTAGCCATCTGCCATTTTAAAGTGGGTTAAACCAATATAGGTGCACATAATATTATAATTCTGGCCCAGCATTGGTGTATGGGAATGATCGAGCGAAACCACAGTCCTAATTCAACACACCACACTGCCACTCAGAGGCCGCTAAGATCTAGGGCAGGACATGAGTAGGGGTTCTTGTGCTTCTTGCTGGCTTCTGGTGGAGAAGTGGCTCCACACTTTCAAGGCTTCTTAAGCTCTCTGTCTGCTTGTCCTAGCTTTTGTGAAACTTCTTTAGCCAACTTTGGCTTCTCCCAGTTCCTGTCAAATCTCAAACTCCTCTAGAATATGCCATCCACTTGTGGCTTAACGCCACCTGCACCATCCCTAGAGAGTGCACGCATAAAAATACCCACACATATTGGTTGCAATGTTGCTGCAGAATATGAGACATTAATTGCTAGTGCCACTAACATTAGTTTTGAATTTCCCAGAATTCAAGCAGCGTACATATGGATGTAACCAGATTCCATGCAAGTGTCCCTTCAACTGATTACATGCTGTAACTGATTACATGCTGTACCCACAAACTCAATGCCACAATTTTTTTTTATAAAAAGGGAACCGATCTCACTGAACAACAATTTACCTACATGCCCAGTAGAGGAATCTTACCAATATAAAACAGTCCTTGAACTTTACTCTGGACTTGATGGAGAAAGCGAGAAAAATGAAAGAAAGATTTTAATTGGCAGATGGTTGCAACAGTTGTCATGAACACAGTCTCTTCCTGGCCTTTACTGCTGATTCTGGAAGCACTTCTTCAGAGGAAAGCTGCACAGGTATCTATACTTACCTGGAATCTCTCTCGATCCATTCGCTCTTGCTTGAGCAAGGAGGTGCTCCTGGATGAGTTTTCTTGTAGACATAGAGCGATATAGCGCTGCGTACCTTCTGTTTGCTTACTTCAACGGAGCTTGTTCTTATACCAAACTGCAGCCATTTGCCTTCTAATTAGGCCAAAAAATCACACCTCTAAATATAAAAAATCAGCACGAAATCAATTGAGGTTACGAGGATGGGCTTGTCCTAATTAGCACCATGTGTTATAATGTGCCAATGTAGCTGAACAAGGTATCCCCATAGACCTCAGAGATAGATTTTCGCAAAGCAAAAGAGTAGGTTGAAGCAACACGATCTCTGAGAGAAAACCTCCATTCATTGAGAAACACCAATGGAAAGATCCCATCAACTTCCGTATCAAATTCCATCAGTGTATCACAGCTACATTTAACTGCAACTCTGGAATACTACGCTGCTTCATAATGTTCTGAGGACTGAACCACCTCTCTAAAGGTTAGTGCAGCTCATTGCTCACAGACGACAATGTCCTCCGGTAGCTCCAGTCCAGCGAAACATTGGTACTATCAACTTCCTAGTTAAAACATCGTGTTTGGCCCATCCCAGGTCCTATCTAACCTAATAACATGAACTATACATGCAGTTAGTACAAGGCTTAATTGGATACCCGACAAAGAAAATATGCTGAAGCCCTTCCGGGAAATTAAGTAAGTTTCCTAACGGACATTTAATCCCTGTTTCACAAGGTTCTGCTGCATATATGAAAGAGCCATCCTCGAACTTGCGGTGATCTAACACAACCGATACTTGATGATGGTTGTAGCTTCATAGGTCAACAGTTCAGGTCATTACCATCAGCTCTATACATGCAGATATGACAATACACTTCCTGTTGTGACCTACAAATTACACTTAGTTGTGGACTAGGCATAGTGGCTATATTTGTACCCATTCACACCACGAAGACCTGCAAAGTTGATCATTTCCACCTCCACACCATAATAAGTGATGAAAGTGGTGCAAACATTCCTGGAATCTTAGCCTTTGAACTTAATAGGTGTACGCCAGGAGCGCATGTTCATATGAACTTGGACATTATTCTTAAAAATATAAGAGGGGAGGCTGAATGTTATATATTTCAACTGCACATGCCCAGTAGACCACTAAATTATTAAAACAGAACTGACCAAACCAAATGCAAATAGTAGACCATCTATCACCTATCAGCTTAATAATGAGAAATCTATTGTTCGCAAATTGTAGGGAGATTTAAGAAAAAATTGCAGATGATCAGAACTACCAACTTGGACCGTCTCCTCCAGACTGATCCTATTATGGAAGCTCTTGTGCATGCAGGGGAAGGACAAGCACCTGTGCTTGCTGGGAATCCCTTTGCCACTGAGAAAGGAGGCACTTTGGAAAGAGTTTTCTTGCTGAAGTTTTCCTTTAGACACAGCTCCATGCAACAGGACAAGCATCACTCAATGTAACTATTGGTAAAGAAACTGCAGCTTCATCAAGTATCACATCCATACAAGTGTCTAGTCTCTATAACTCTATAAAATGCACCCCACTAAAGTAGTTATTATTAACATTTGGGAAAAAGACTACTTATCAACAACCGAAAAATTTGAAACCACGATAACTTATTCCCTCTGTGCTAATAATTTTGGTACCAAATTCTGGCTTATTCTGTGTGCTTTCAAATAATATGTTGACTGTCTCTATAGGCACATTTTATTAGAAGATGCCAACAACATTAAGGTCACTCAAAAACTACACTCATATTTTGTAGGCATCTCATAAGTGCTGTGCATACAAGGGCTCTAATGTGGTCTGCAGTTTAAGGAAATTGATAGTTTTAATTAGTTAATGACCACTACTATATACCCAAGAGTCAACCTTTTCTAATCACAACTACTTGACAATGCTTGAGGTGAATCCCAGAGCAGCACAAGAGCTCTCCAATGCCATTAAAAAAGGAGAAAGTTATGATCACAATAACCCTGCAATAACCCTGCAATAACCCTGCAAATAGGAGGTACTGCAATTTTGAGTGACTGTGAGGTTTGAGGATGTATCCTCCTGAGAAATTGTGCCTATAGACACATTAAACATATCATTTCAAAGCACACAGAGTAAGAAACAATTTGAAAACTACCTGCACATGGGAAAGAGTGGGGGAGTTACGGCAATTACAAATTTACTCAACTTTTTCAAGAAGATTTTGGTTTTGACTGCCACACGACATTAGGCATTGGAAAATAATACCTGCATAAGAATGAGACTCCCTAAGGAAGGGGGGGGGGCCCATGTTCAAGGCCCTGCAAGTTCTCTCCCTCCACCTGTGCTGAGGGTTAGGTAGGTGTAGGCTCAGTGGCAAGCTGAGGGTTAGGTAGGTGTAGGCTCAGTGGCAAGCTGAGGGTTATGTAGGTGTAGGCTCAGTGGCAAGCTGAGGGTTAGGTAGGTGTAGGCTCAGTGGCAAGCTGAGGGTTAGGTAGGTGTAGGCTCAGTGGCAAGCTGAGGGTTAGGTAGGTGTAGGCTCAGTGGCAAGCTGAGGGTTATGTAGGTGTAGGCTCAGTGGCAAGCTGAGGGTTAGGTAGGTGTATGCTCAGTGGCAAGATGAGGGTTAGGTAGGTGTAGGCTCAGTGGCAAGCTGAGGGTTAGGTAGGTGTAGGCTCAGTGGTAAGCAAAAGCCTTGAGTTGTTATTATTATTTTTTCCTTTTTTATTTGGGGTGGGGGATGAGGGGTGAGTGGGGGCGCCTGGACAACAGAAAGGTCAATCAACTTTAAACTGGTTGTAAAGGCCGGTTGGCAATATGTCCTATAATATCATGTCGCGTCACTGAGCTGTCACGATATCCATGATGGCTCACCTTCAGCCAGTTCAGGCAGTCTGGCTGCAGGTAAGTTTGGCACAGTTACACCTAGCAACATTTTTTAGAGAGCACATAGAGAGATCTATCTTTTGAACTATACGTCTAGTTCACACAGTGAAGTTCGCAGAATCTATGGCGCTCCAAAGTCATAACCAAGGTTTTCTAGGTTCAAACCAGGTCATTCTCTAGTGTTTGTATTGCTCTAGCAATCAGTTGCTATAACACTCAAGACTTGATGTTGGTGCAGCAACCGAAACAGCATTTGTTTGGCATTTGTGAGGTGATTTAACTTCACATTCCACTATAAATAGTTCCAAAACAAAAATACCATTAGAAAGCATATTGAATGGGCTACATTTTGGTACTAAATCAGAACCATAGCATGAATGTGTGCAAAGATATGATACTTTATATGTTCTATGAGCAACTAGCAAGGCAATAGGTACAGAAGGTAATCATTATAGCTATAACCGGTAGTATGACATTGACATGTGACATACTCAAAATTGCAACCTCTGAAGATTCAAATGACCTACCATCTATCCTTCTTGTGTGATTTCAATTACCACTTAGGATAGGGTCTGTGTGCAAAGAAAGATGTGTTCAGGGCAACTCTGTTTGTTGTGGTCACTAATTTGCATTAAGCACATGATAGCTTTTGTGGGTTGAATATTTGTGCAAAATATTATTGGAAAGAATAGGATCATGCTTTTAGCATTCCAGAGTTATGTCAGTACTTCACTGCTCTTCTTGTGTTCCATGGTGGAGCACCATTAGCTACGACATCCTATTGTCTATCTTTATGTGGATGCACAAGGAACACAGTGGAACTCACCACTTGCAAAAGCATTGCCTCAAATGTTAATCCTTTTGCTAGCCACTTACCCTGCAACTGATCTAAACCTAGAGCACTAAAAGAGATTTGCATTTGGAAGAAGCTATAGACACTTGACATTTAAGTTGCCTTCCTGCCCCCTCCTCCCCATACCTCCCACCGCTCCTTACCTCATCCTTGACCCTCCTTCCCCATGAACTGGAACAAACCAAGTGTGTGGGTGGAATATTCTATACTGCATGGCTACTGCAGTCAGCACCAGTGCCTAGCAAAGAATCCCTCGATGGCCGAGTGGGCTCTTGTTGTTTCAACCAGTCCACAAGAGGGAAGTTTCCAATGCAGTCCACAAGAGGAAAGTGTTCCAGTGCAGTCCACAAGAGGAAAGTGTTCCAGTGCAGTCCACAAGAAGAAAAAGTTCCAGTACAGTCCACAAGAGGAAAGTGTTCCAGTGCAGTCCACAAGATGGAAGTGTTCCAGTGCAGTCCACAAGAGGAAAGTGTTCTAGTGCAGTCCACAAGAGTGAAGAGTTCCAGTGCAGTCCACAAGAGGAAAGTGTTCTAGTGCAGTCCACAAGAGTAAAGAGTTCCAGTGCAGTCCACAAGAGGGAAGAGTTCCAGTGCAGTCCACAAGAGGAAAGTGTTCCAGTGCAGTCCACAAGATGGAAGTGTTCCAGTGTAGTCCACAAAAGGGAAGTGTTCCAGTGTAGTCCACAAGAGGAAAGTGTTCCAGTGCAGTCCACAAGAGTGAAGTGTTCCAGTGCAGTCCACAAGAGGAAAGTGTTCTAGTGCAGTCCACAAGAGGGAAGTGTTCCAGTTCAGTCCACAAGAGGGAAGTGTTCCAGTGCAGTCCACAAGAGGGAAGTGTTCCAGTGCAGTCCACAAGAGGGAAGTGTTCCAGTTCAGTCCACAAGAGGAAAGTGTTCCAGTGTAGTCCACAAGAGGGAAGTGTTCCAGTGCAGTCCACAAGAGGGAAGTGTTCCAGTGCAGTCCACAAGAGGAAAGTGTTCCAGTGCAGTTGTGCAGAGTCCTTGGCCCTGACCATCTAAAGGCCTGTCCACACTGCACTTAAACTGTTGTGCATTAATGTGCATTGGGTCCTAGGAAAGAAACTCTTCAACTCGATGTGCTTTCGTCAAATCCACACTAGCACCGAAATAAACCATTATGAAGCAAAATAATTAGCCCACCAAAGTCAGTCAACATCTCATACTATATCTGTAGTTGAGATGGAGTTTGTTTTTATGTCCTTTTCTTGCTGACCAGCTACCTACAGATATGCACGAAACATTTTCTGTAGAGAAGAAAGAGGAGAGAGCTGAGGGAAAGGTAGAACCAACGAAGGTTGCATTTACGAACTTCAGAAGTCTAGATGCAGGGCGCAGGAACATAGCAACAGTTCTCTAGCTATGTAGTTGGCTACTCTAGATAGCCGCACCAAAGATAGTATACAGCTAGCTCCAAAGTTCCTAACTGCAGCATCACGAAGATGTGAGGAAATCAAATTCTTTTTAACACACACTCATGCACACTCAAGCAATTACTTTAATTTGTCGCTCTGATTCGCATCAAACTACCAATCGAGGTGGACCAGAATAATGTCGCATTATTTCAATTCTAATTTCTAATTCAGTGAGGACAGGCCTTGAGACTCTGCATGCTGTTAGAGGTGATGAGCAGAGCTGGCAGAGTGAAACCAAGTAAGCTCAAAGGCCATCAAAGGGAGAATTTACTGCTCATTAGAGCTCACTTAACAATTAATTAAGTCACAGGCAGATCGATAATTGGTTGTTCCAATGCTCTATGTAGATCACAGGTGACCAGATTTTACCTCACCCAGGTGGGGGAGGGGCCCCAGCATTGAACTCAAATGATGCAATGATGGATTAGCTAAAGTTGCTACACATACCCTCAGATGAAGAGAATCCAAGTTGATGACACACCACCTGAGCATTCAGCGCATCCCAAAAGTCATCGCAGACAGTGTGGAAGCTTCCATTATAGCACACCTCGACTCTCCCCTCGCTGGAGCTGTTGGCACCGACCAACCTCACATCTCCATCGATGCACTCTGCATGTTGAATAAAAACAACATGTTTATTAAAATTAAATTATGTGCACATGGAGCAGAGTTGTGACCGGGTCAAATAACCTCCGGTGAGACACTGTACTCACAGGATGTTCAGTGGAGGCAATAGCTACACACCGACTGCAACAAAACTGGCACTTAACTATCTGTAATATTGACAGTTATGATTATTACATGCCGGAGCACATATGCTGTAATTACATCTCATGTTCGTCAGTTGGTCATTAAAGTTTTCTGCCTTCCTAATTTTTTTCTTGTTTATTTTAATTGTTATATTTTTATTTCTGTTTGTTACTCACAGTGCTCCATTTTATTTGGTTCTATTCACATTCAATTCCATTCCTTCCTCTGTCACAGGTAAGCTGTTTAATAATGACGGTTGGCATGGGGAGATGGAGGGAGGAAGGGGGGGGGGGGGGGACATAGGATCCAGCTAGCTATGTGCACCAGCTAACCATGAGCTGGCCTACAGGTGGGTTGATATTCATAGACATTTGTTTGTGTGGTGAACTGTACACTTTAGCTGCTACGGTAACAATAAACAGACAGCCGTGGGCCAGTAATGGTAGCAGACTTCCCATTCAGCTAGCTAGCTTATCAACTGGACAGCTACCATCACAGATCACTAATACTACTAGGATAGCTATTACCATAGACACTCTGCTTGCCTTCTACTATGTTAATCCTTGCCCACAAAAGTTTAAAGCGCATGCATAACCTGGTTGGAAAAAATAAAAATACCCCTAGGCACTGTTACTTTATTAGGTACTTTCACAACCAACCAACCACCACCACACAAAGCCAGGACTAGATGTTCTATAAGTGTGGTAGCTACACCAAGAGCATCTCAACGCATGTTTACTAATATAGACTAGGCTGTTACCAAATATGAAATAATTAACAATACCTGAGATTGAAGGATGCTGGAAGAAACAATGTGAGACTGGCTTCACAGTAACCAGGGATTAATAAGAGAAGGGGGGAAGGGGGCATACTGGGATTTTTATCCCCCCTCTCGAGTTCTTCCCCTTCCCCCCCTAATTGGCAACGATTTTGGCAACGATTTACATTGTAGCAACAACTATGACATTACCATTCACAGTCAATGCTCATGCTCAGTTAATGCTCAGGATTTTAGTCTTTGCTTAATTAATTAAACACCTTTATCAAGATTAATGTCTCTAAAGTCTGGCCTTTGAATAGCTAACACCACTTAACTGTACCCCTTGAAAAGCTATTAACACCTAGCCCAATTACTCCGTGGTCCTTCAATGGAACATTGATACTACTTAACTATGACCCCTCAATAGCTATTAACACCACTTATCTCTGGTCTTTCACAAGCTATTAACTATTAACACCACCTAACTCTGCCACACACACACAACACAGTGCCACACACACACAACACAGTACCACACACACACAACACAGTACCACACACACACAACACAGTGCCACACACACACAACACAGTGCCACACACACACACACAACATAGTGCCACACACACACACAACACAGTTCCACTCAGTTGTTAGAGGCCTTCTTGCACTTCTCACATTCTTGCACTGCTCACAACTAGTTCCATACTGCTAGCACTAGAGGCCTTCTTGTGCTGCTCACAACCAGTCCTGTACCGGTAGCACTAGAGACCCTCCTTCAACCACAAAAATGCAGTTTCAAAAGCTAGTGCACCTCAAACCCTCTTCATAATTAACTACATAATGTGCATGATAAGATTTCGTGAACCATGAAGTGAAATACTCCAAATATCATCTAATTAAAGGTTCTCAAAATTAATTTGTTCCTGTTTCCATAGCTACACATTTTTGAACGTCAATTAATCCAAACATGTTGGGAACAGACAGTGTAGAGATAACTGAAATATTGAACTTCAGTGTGGAAGGTCTTCATCTTGTCCTTTGTCCTCACAAAATCATGGACAATCGTCTTTCCAACTTTGTATTGGGCCGCTACTCTAGCTAAACTACTCCCATTCTTCACATTACCACAGAGCTTGGGTTTACCTATTTTGAAGCCATGTTGTCTGCTTTGACATGGACAAGAAGAAACTGCTGGCAAAGCTTCCACATTTGTATATATTCATTGTGATCAAGAGCAAAGGAATTGGAAACAAAAGAAGTGAAGAATGGCTCAGACAATGATAACATCCATCAAGTAGTGACCATCGCCAGTGAAATAGCCAAACATCACTTCAAGGCAAGGAGAAGCAGCGATGAAGCTGACCTAAAGGAAGCTTTAATGGATGACGAATAGTCAATAGCTGATCAAGATGAGGTCATAGTGCATGCATGCCTTGTGCAGCTATGTCAGCAATGAAATTGATAGCACGTTCATAAGATTTGAGGGTGCACAGAATACCCAGGGAGTTAATTTAGTTGCTATTACAGAGACACCTTACTAAGAGGTAGTATCACCTTACAAAAGTATGTGCAACTACTGCAAAAATACCCGAACAGTTCGCTCTTCATTTGTGCAGCACGAGACATACATCCACCACACATGCACACACACACGCATGCACATACACATACATGCATGTACACACACACATGCACACATACACACACAAACATGCACACATGCATGCAAACACACATGCATGCACACACACATGCATGCCCACACACAGGTATGCCCACACATACAGGTATACCCACACATACACACACACACATGCGTGCACACAGACATGCATGCACACACACACACAGGCATGTCCATACACACACACACAGGCACACAGCATTTTTAGGCATAAAATCCAACCAATTTAGCGATGCACTTCACTTCTAAGACATTGATTAGCTCTCATCATTACTGCTATTCAATTACACAATCCGAACTTCAATAAATTAAAAAAACTCTATTAGATTGGCTTGTCAAAAACTAGAGCAACAAGAACGTGCCATATTGACCACAAACTTTTAGATGATGCTTTACCAATTTATAAACAAACTCTGTGCAGATAAGCACTGATTTAAGTAATATTGATTTTTACAATTGGTAAAGTATCATCTAGATTTTTGTGGTCTGTATGTGTACGTGCTCCTTTTTATAAGCCAACAATAAAAATATATTATATATATATATAACAATATACAATATATATGTTATATTATATATATATATTGTTATATATTATATTATATAGCATATGTATATATAATATATTATATAATTTTTTCTTGTTCCTACTTCTTCATATTTCGTGTTGTAGTTAAACTAAGCTTGAATATTTGGAGCCATAGGATGGGGTTCAGCCACACACCCACCTCCGTTATGTTCCCAGCCACACCCACATTCTTCTAATTGTTTATATTGCCCCACCTTCATAACGGCATTTGCCAAACCCTTGATTTTATACAGACCAGCCAAGGACCCTGAGTCTTTACACACCAGTCAATTCCAATCTCAAGTATTTTTCATTATCTTCTCTGCCCTTCTTTTTATCCTTCTGTTTCTATACGTCATCTTTCCACAATTTTTGTGGTTTTATTTTTATTATTATAATAATTATTATTATATCATCATCATCATCATCATCATCATCATCATCATCATCATCATCATCATCATCATCATCATCATCATCATCATCATCATCATAATCATCATCATAATCATCATGTTGTTGTTATATTGTAGTTATTATTAATTTAATACTTGTTTGTTTTTATAATTATTGTTTCTGTTTGTATATTATTGCTTTGTTTATTTATATTTGAAAAATGGTACGGCAAAATTTTCTAATCTCTATTTTAAATAGATGTGTGTGTGGTATGTTGAGTGTGTGCATGTACATGCCCACTAATAGCTTCTTTAAGGTACCTTCACACTCAGACATACATTATGATGGAGTCACCAGCATGTCTGGCTCCCCTGGATGCATGTCTGACTCCCCTGGATGCATGTCTGACTCCCCTGGATACATGTCTGACTCTCCTGGATGCATGTCTGACTCCCCTGGATACATGTCTGACTCTCCTGGATGCATGTCTGGCTCCCCTGGATGCATGTCTGGCTCCCCTGGATGCATGTCTGACTCCCCTGGATGCATCTCTGACACCCCTGGATGCATGTCTGACTCCCCTGTCTGACTCTCCTGGATGCATGTCTGACTCCCCTGGATGCATGTCTGACCCCCCTGGATGTCTTTAGGTCCAGGAGGAAAATACCCCACCCTCTCTCTCTCTCTTCCTCTGTGTGTGTGTGTGTGCAAAGGTGTCACCTGTGTTGACATCATAGTGCATGGCTATTGGATTAAACTTAATAGGATTTATTGAGGATCATTTGATTGCAGTTCACAGCTCATCCCCCCCAGTGTGTACATAACCAGCACAGATGTTGGACTGCACTGGAACACAGGAGCAGCTGCTTTAGCCAGCTACTTGGTGTTTGGCTATTGCCCCCAGTCTGACTTTTCATGACCTAACTACACCTCTACAAACCTCTCGTCTGCTATTCTTCTCTTCTGTATCTGTGAGGCAGCAGAGGTTAGGGCCAGAGCAACAACTAGGGTTAGGTCCAGGGCAATGGTTAGGGTTGGCAATAGCTAGAGATTAGGGTTGGCAATAGCTAGAGTTTAGGGCCAGAACAGTGGCTAGGGTTAGGTCCAAGGCTAGGGCTAGGGTTAGGACCAGAGCAGTGGCTAGGGCTATGGCCAGGGAAATAGTTAGGGTTAGCAAGATTCAGGAGTTCTCAATGGCTGTAGCAACTTGAGAATGTGTGTGTGTGGGTGGGGGTGAGATCACATCTTGCAGAAGAGATCTGAGAGATGGCAACAGCTAGCATTAAAAAAAAGGAAAAAGACATTGCCTCTGGAGTTAGGTCTAGGGCAATGTCTAGGGTTGGCAATGGCTAAGGTTAGGACTAGGACAGTGGCTAGAATGGCTAGGGTTAGGTCTAGGGCAATGGCTAGGGTTAGGCAGGGCAATAGCTACGATTGTCAATGGCTAAGGTTAGGACTAGCAATGGCTAAATGGCTAGGGTTAGGACCAGGGTAACAACTAAGGGCTAAGGTAAGGACTAGGACAATGGCTAGAATGGCTAGGGTTAGCAGGGCAACAGCTATGATTGGCAGTGGCCAAGGTAGGACTAGGGCAATGGCTAGGGTCGGCAACGGCTAGGGTTAGGACCAGGGTGACAGCTAGAGCAATGTCATCCAACAATTTTTCATGAATTCCCTGCTAGCTGTTATGCAGAATCAACCAGTGCTGACTTTTAATGTAGCTGCGAGGCAGCTCATCAGGAGTCTTGCTACCATAATGGTGATCAGTTTAGGCGAAGCGGACAGACACACATGACCATGTCTACACACCACCCAAGTGTGAGCACTTATCCTAGCAGTGCACACACTAACAAAGGACTTCCCTGGTGCCTTCGGTTTAGAAAGAGATCACACCAGACTATTAATTAGATTATCTCCAGTATCTTCTTATCATGTGACAAGAAATACCTCCAGCTGAAATCCTAGATGTGTGACATGGGGGAACCACAGTTGTCAACAAGGAAGAGGAAACACAATCATAATGTTATTAGAGTGCCACTGGAGATCACGAACACCACTGCACACACTAAGCTTGGGGCAGTTGGGGGAGGGGACATAAAAACACATTTTTGTGGTTACAACTTTGGAGCTCTCACCCTTCACTATGAACTTGATTTATAGTTGAAGAGATAGCTCTTTCTCTCTGTGTTCTCTCTTGTCACTAAAGAATATTGCATAAGTATAGGCATATGAAAGTTTGGGTACCTCCTGTAACAAGGCTCTTTGTAGGAAAGTGCCAGTGTAAGCATGCCAAAGTTGGGGTACCTCGAAATATGAGTGCTGTAACTGGGGCTCCTTATAGGAAAGTGCCAGCAGAATCACCAGTGTGGCTAGAGAAAGCTGTGCTCTCTAAGATGAGTATTTTCATTTGGCACCAATGAGAGGCTAAGTAGTCAAGCATGGCCACTAAAAATTTCAAGGAGTTGCCATGGAAGATAATCGATACTCACGAGGTCACTGCAGCTAAGTGCTGCTCCTACAAACTAATGAAAACATTCATTGGGGAATGCAGCTTCCCCAACTTGCAATCCAGCAATCTTCCTATAAGAGCCACACTTGCAGCAAATTCAGATTTTGAAAGTACCCCAACTCTGGCTGCAAGTAACTTTGGCATGGTGTAAAAGATGCAATATTCTTTAGAACAAGAGAGAGCACACAGAGAGATCTATCTTTTCAACTATACATATCAAATTCATACAATAAAGTGTGCAGAATCTATGGACTCCCAAAACACAACCACTTTTCCCGTTTAGCCTATTAATAAATTAAAAAAATGTGCATGCATATTTTTGGATATTGCTCTAGTTCAACAATCTATCTGTTATCCGAGTACATCTAGTATAGTCTGCTACAGTCCATTGTTCTAGTGCGATCAACTAGAATAGTGTATTACAATCCATCGTACTAGTATCTAGTATTATCTGCTACAGTAGTGTTATCAACTAGAATAGTACACAATCCATGTGTTATCCTAGTACTAGCATCCAGTATAGTCTGCTACAATCCATTGTTTTAGTGTTATCAACTAGAATTGTGTGCTGCGATCCATGTGTTATCCTTGTACTAGTATCCTGCTACAGTCCATTGATCTAGTGTTACAACTAGAATAGTGTGCTACAATCTAGTATCTAGTATAGTCTGCTACAGTAGTGTTATCAATTAGAATAGTGTACTACAACCCATGTGTTGTTCCATTTTTGCTCTGAGGTTGCCCGGTCTTTACAACATCAGCTGCTTACCTTTCAGCTCCAACCTGGATTAGTAGCCATGTCATGACCAAGGTTTGAGAGCACATGCAACAGTGTAGCAATCTATCAAAGGATTAAATGTCCCCCCCCCCCCATCATCAACTGTTCCTCCTCTTGCACCTCAGCAACCCAGCTAAGAGTCATGCTAATCAGCTACGGCTGTGTTATGGCTGAGGTTTGTTTATGCAATTTTGTTTTAAGTTGCACGTGACTTTTCTCTATGATGTTAGATGAGAAAAACCAACTCAATTGGTACACAGACAGTATGGCATGGCCACGTCAGCCAAGGAGCACATAGGTAATCTAGTATTTATTTCTATAGCTGTTTTGTCTGATTGCATTTATAGGGTGTGGTGCGGGCTACAGTTTCTGATAGTTCCAATATCTTTTGTGCAATCCTTGATCTTAATACAACCGCCATCTCAGGTGTCATCAGCAAAGGTTGACTCCCCCTCCCCCTTTCCCACAACACATTCTAAAATTGCTACAGCCATTTAGGGGAACTTTTGATTAGCACTATCTACTCTGGTCCTTGTTACAGTGTGGAAGAAGGTGAGTCTGGCTACAGGAATGCAGCTAACATGTGCAAAACACCCTAAGTGGGGTTTCAGCTTGGATGGTGGAAAATGCTTGACTTCCTCTTATAGCATTACACAAACAACCATAGAAACCAATATCTCCAACAAACTTGCTTGGACCTTCCTCAGGCTTACCCTGTTGCAGGCATGTGCACTGGGAGATTCGCTTATTTATTACTTCTTTATTATTCATTTATTAATATATATTTATTTTTGACTTTATTTATTATTTTGCTTTATTTATTATTTTGTTATTATTACTTATTATTATTCATTACTTTATTTATTACTTGATTATTATAATTTATTATTATTTATTACTTTATTTATTACTTTATTATTTATTACTCCATTTATTACTTCATTTATTTATTATTTATTACTTTGTTTATTACTTATTACTTTCTTATTATTTATTACTTTATTACTTACTTACTTGATTGCTTACTTACATACTTACTAAACCACATAATTACTTACTTAATTATTAATTAATTTTTCTCCTGACCAAATATTTTATTTTATATCTTTATGGCTGAAGGTGAGCATTGCTGCTGCCTCCTCATCACCAATACCCATCACTTCTAATCCTAACCTTCCCATGAAAACAACTCTTAGAGGGGGGTGCTTTGAGATCTGGAAGAGCTTACCTCTACAGTGGGTGCCGTTGAACAGAAAGAATCCATCCATGCAGGTGCAGAAGAAACTCCCATCGGTGTTAACACAATTTTGTTCACAGTTATCACTTGCACTCTCACACTCGTTAATATCTGTGCAGAGATTCACACAGAGATGATGACAATATGTGTAGCAATCTTCCAGTGAATTTAAGTGAATTCTGATGAATTTAAATGAATTGAGATGAACTCTGGAAAAAATGCAGCTTAACTACCTGGCTAACATACAGTATTATGAAATGGATGGTTCCAGAAATGAGAAAAATGCATTATCTGGCATGACTCAGCTTTGATAAAGTACTGCAGAAGGAAAGAGAGAGAGAAAAAGACTGTGGATTATGGCATGATACCCACCTGTACATGACCGGCCATCTGCATTTAGAGTGTATGTAGCCAGTTAAGCAGCTGCATGTGAAGCCAGGCAACATGTTGGTGCAGGTTTGTTGGCATCCGCCATTGTTGGTCAGGCACTGGTTGATATCTGATGCAGGAATAATTCAGAAGTGCAACAAAATAGTGTACCAAACTATGAGGCTGTAGGTAACACCTTACCGAAACACTCAAACCATGCACTGTAGGTAACACCCTACCGAAACACTCAAACCATGCAACTGTAGGTATATAACACCTTACCGAAACACTCCACCCCTGCATCTTGGGAGTGGTCACACTGGTGCAAGCCAAGAATACTTCTAGGGCAGGAGAGCAGGTCCATCTCAGCTCCCGTGCAAGCAAGGTTATCAAGGAAGATGGGGTTCGATGGCGTCCCAAAGACTTGACACTTCTGCAAGTATTGTGCTTGCTCCTACACAAAAAGCAGCAGCATCACTAGCTGTGATATCGCTAATAAAAATAAATTTCTAGACATACTTGTATCAGAGTATCCCAGCTGCCGACAGATGACTAGAGCTTCATTGGTGCCAAAGCGGTTATTGCAGATTATGCCCCAGGCATTATTGATGCAGACTTCCACTCGTCCCCTAGTGAGGTTGGCTCCTCCTACCAGCCGGATATCTCCTTCGTTACAATTTCCAATTGGAGTTCCTATGTCTGCAGGTCAAAGCAGGTGATAACAAGTCAAGTGTATGTCACCATCAACAGTCTCACACATGCAGTCTCTGACAACTACTGTATATAGGGCCATCTGCAACTACTTCAACCCACACACACATGACATAGCTATCTATATACACTTATACAAGACCCTAATTAAGTTTGTACACTCTCCAATTTGGAGTTGTAGTGGCACATGGACATCAAATTAGCCACTATCACTAATTCTGTACTACCAGAGTGAGTCGGAAGATATACAATATTCCAGGGAATCCTTCAGTAAATGGACATCTTAGTCATCGCAAGCTCAGGAGCTGGTAATCATGAGTATTAATCTCACATTGACAAGCCACTCCCACTCCTTTTTGGGCAGTGCATGTGGGAAGATTTGGTTGAGAGCAGTCAGTGAGCATAGATTCATTGCCAAGGCATTCTGGTGTGTATAATAATAATAATAATAATAATAATAATAATAATAATAATAATAATAATAATAATAATAATAATAATAATAATAATTATAATAATAATAATAATAATAATAATAATAATAATAATAATAATAATAATAATAATAATAATAATAATAATAATAATAATAATAATAATAATAATAATAATAATAATAATAATAATAATAATAATAATAATAATAATAATAATAATAATAATAATAATAATAATAATAATAATAATAATAATAATAATAATAATAATAATAATAATAATAATAATAATAATAATAATAATAATAATAATAATAATAATAATAATAATAATAATAATAATAATAATAATAATAATAATAATAATAATAATAATAATAATAATAATAATAATAATAATAATAATAATAATAATAATAATAATAATAATAATAATAATAATAATAATAATAATAATAATAATAATAATAATAATAATAATAATAATAATAATAATAATAATAATAATAATAATAATAATAATAATAATAATAATAATAATAATAATAATAATAATAATAATAATAATAATAATAATAATAATAATAATAATAATAATAATAATAATAATAATAATAATAATAATAATAATAATAATAATAATAATAATAATAATAATAATAATAATAATAATAATAATAATAATAATAATAATAATAATAATAATAATAATAATAATAATAATAATAATAATAATAATAATAATAATAATAATAATAATAATAATAATAATAATAATAATAATAACGACTATTAATTGTCAATTGACAACACGACGCGATGCAATGCTCGGCCAGCATTGTGTTGTGAACCAGCCTTTAGGCTACCCAACTGGTTGTGATGTGTAATTATAGGGGAGAAGAGTGCTGAAAAAGTAAATTCCCCCCCCCCCCCCCCTCCCGCCAAAGTGTTAATTATGTATCTGCAGTTTAAGTTTCAAGTTTCAGAGCAAGTGAATATTCTATCAAGAGGATATAGCCATTTTTATACAGTGCATTATTGTTTGATTTCAATTCATTTCACTTCATGTTCGAAAGAGGTTCTCCACCAGTCTACAGTTGGGTGGCTGTTTGATTTCAATTCATTTCACTTCATATTCGAAAGAGGTTCTCCACCAGTCTACAGTTGGGTGGCCAAATAATTGTAAATGTAGCGACTACCTTACCAGTTATTTACACAATGAATAGACCAGGGAATGAGGTACTGTGCAACCAGAAAGGCGAGCATGTTTTTTTTTTAGATCACGTTTTTTGAAACATCAGTTCCCCAGAATTGCTTGAAAGTATCATGCTGTAGAGTTATGGGGAAGAGAAAGGAGAGAGAAACGCCATGTATTCAAGAAGAGTGAGGGGACTAGAAGAAGAAAGCCCCTCTGGTGGCTGTTGTTGAACTTGGTACAGCAGCTGCATCAGGCAAGTTGAATGTTTTATTTCCATAATAAAAATTTACTTGCTGCTTCCTACCTCTGTTAGTGGGTCTCTCGAAACCTGAAGGTGATGGTGGCACTTTCTGTGAACCTTCACTTACCTTGCAATCAATTCAAAATGTCTGAAGAGGGGGTGTAACCCTAACCAGGAAGAAGTTGGCTGCCTAGGATCGTTCAGCTTCTTCTGTGGGTGTTGCTACTGGATTTATTGGATCTACTGGGTCTACCTCTTTGGATTATAGGGGTGTTGTGGGAGAACTGGTTTAGGGTATTCATCGCCATAAACTTAGATAAGCTTAGACGGGTTATAGAAAGAAGTAATAAGTGTATTCAATGTGGTAGCCGAGCTCCCTTACAACTGAATGAAAATTTTACCTGTGCGGCAGGCATGGTGTTTTATATTTTTACCTTTTGTTCAAATTGTGGTAAGAGTTAAGACACCTCAAACCCTATATATATCTGTAGAATCCCATTCTTTGAACATCCAGTCAGTACTGGGTGCATGCATTGCTGGAATTGGTCTGGAAGACATCACCACAGTCACCATTTTTTTTAGTCAAGAGGGAGTGACGTAAATGCAGTAACATGGAGTATCATGTTGGATTCCGCTCATAGATTACATGATTTTTATGGGGTTGAGAATGACGACACCATTAATGTTAGTGTTACTGTTGATGGGACATGGCATAGACAGGGCAATTATGGCCTGGTTGCTGTGATGTCTTGGGACACTGGAAAAGTTTTAGATTTTTGACTAAGTTCTGTCAAGTTTGCGCGTGAAGACCTAAAGATGAGACTGGACAGAGACAAGTTACAAAGAATGGTTTGAGGGTCACAAGATAAGTTGTGAAGCCAATTTAGGCTGCTCTGGTTCCATGGAAGTTGTAGGAAAAAACAAACTTTTTGATCATTAGAGACTGAAGCTTAGGTACACACACATAATTAATGATGGGGATAGAAATGACGTAAACGGTTGTGGGTGTCAAACCTTATGGTCTTAGTGTTGAAATAGAGAAGGTAGAATGTATAAATCATGTTATCAAGCACTTTTTAAAGCATTTTGAGACCTGCATTAAAAAGGCACTGTTGACGATGGCAAGCATGTAACTTTGGGTGGCACTAGGGGGATTAGTCATGTGTCTATAGTTAAAATGCAAACCCACTATGGGGGAGCAATTAGAAATAACAAGAACAACCTAGAGGGGATGACTTGTGATGTGAAAGCGATTTTTTATCACTCAGTCAACTGCAGAACATCCCCAACACGAGTATTGGCCTACATGCATTTTGAGTTGATCCTGTGCTAAAGGTGAGATACCACCAGTACTCTCTATGATTCCTCCAGACAAAGCTAGTTATGTTAAGGAGGTTTTTGATAAATGAATGTCCAGGGATCTTTTGCACAAGTGTTTAGGCGGCTACAAACAGAATCAAAATGAGTGCTTTAATTCTGTAGTAGTATGGAGCAGAGCAAATAAGATGGAGCATATGAGTGCGATAAGTGTCAGGCTTGCCGTCATTTAGGTATGATGAGCTTCAATGTTGGGAGGAAGTCGGCTTTGGTAAGATTATGTCCAGGCTAGGTATATCTAGTAGTCAAGCTAACATGTCCTTTGATTTTTCTATTTTGTTAATGTGTATTTTGCTTTATATTGTCAAACTTGCGGGGATTACTGGAGGATGAGTGAAGACATGATGCACCTGAGCATGGGAGCCCTGCAAATCATGACATGTTTGTGTTTGCTAATTCAATATTAACAAAGCAACAAGTCTGATGCACCTTAAAAAAAATATATATATATATATATATATATATAATTTGTTAGTTTTCAGGTTGTAGGTATGGGGTTGGACACTGACTTTTGCTGAAAAATAGAGGAAAATGAAAGCCAATTGTTTTGTCAGAACATTTGTTTGTATGCACACATAATTATAGTAATGAAGGGATGTATTCTAGTGATGCAAGGGATATTTCTTGCAGCTGGAAAGTGGTTAGAAACTGCTTGGACTTGAAGGCTCGATATCTTGGAAGTGATTTTTCAAGAATGGTTCAAATGATAACTTAAATGGGTTTTTTAATATTTTCATAATAATTATTTTTAATATAATTTGAAAGCTAATTTTATTTTTTACAACTTATAACATTGAGTTTTTGTATGAGAAAATCATTAAAAATAAAAATGTTATATATTAAAAATAAAAATGTTATATGTTATAATAGTGCTATGTTCATAAAATCCAACTAACTTTTGTTCAAAATTCCCAAAACGTCAGTTTGTAATACTAGTTATGATCAACTAATAACCCGAATAAGAGGCTCGCAGCAGCTTAAGGATAATTCATAATATGCTAAATGCTTAAAGAGTCTCCTGCAAAAAATGGAAAAAATTCTCTCCAAAAGCAAGAAACTTAAGGTGCACATTTTGATCAGAATGAGCTACTTGAGACAGTTTTTACTCAAAATACTCATAAATTGAGATAAAAAACTTCTTTCAGTTAAAAAGGGGGATAAATTTTCTCCAAAAGGAGTTTTCTGTCATTTAAAAATCGTTTCATAATGTTAAAAAGGAACCTCATGTAGCTACCCATTTTGACAACAATCAGACAGTTTTTCTCAAAGCACTATAAAAAAAATTCGTGTAATGTACGAGTGCTTCTATTAGTTAAAAATGGAAGAAATTCTCTCCAAAAGCAGTTTTCATAATGTTAAAAAGGAAAAGATGCCAATTTGACAAGATTGAGCTATTTGAGAAAAAAAAATCTCAAAACACTAAAATATGCCCGAAGTGGGCTTCTTTTGGTTAAAAAGGAGAGAAATTTTCTCCTAAGCATTTTTGTCCTTTAAAGAGTTTCATCGTGTTAAGGTGCACATTTTGACTGGCTTCAGTGGGGCAGTTGTTCCCATAAATGAGGCAATGTTGACGAAAGATGAGAGCTTGAGTGAGAGGACTACACTAGGGGCTGACAGGATTTCTGAACTGCTGGAGTTGTGCATGAAATCCACCTACTTTAGGTATCAAGAAAAATACTACGAGCAGAAAGAAGGTGCAGCAATGGGCTCTCCACTATCTGCAGTGGTAGCCAACCTTTATTTGGAATTCTTTGAGGAATTGGTGCTCACAACTGCCCCACTGCAGCCAAGGGTTTGGAAGAGATACGTGGATGATACCTTCTGCATTATGAAAATGGAAGTGAGCAGGAGTTGTTGGACACTCTGAACAACATCAGGCCATCCATAAAGTTTACCATGGAGCTTGAAGTGGCTGGATCGTTGCCCTTTCTAGACTGCCACATACACAGGAAGATGGAAGTCTAACTGCAACCGTCTACAGAAAACCCATGCATACCAACTGGTACCTTGATTATAGATCACATCATCCTATCCACGTCAAAAGGGAAGTGGTGAAGAGCTTGTATGATAGAGCCAGAAGAATAGTGATGGAGAAGGAGGACTTTTGAAAGGAAGAACATCATTTGTATAAGGTCTTCATCGAGAATGGTTATCCACAAGCCTTCATCAACCTTTCGTCTGCAGAAACATCCAAATGCAGAAAGGAAGATGAATACACCAGTAGAGGCAATGAGGGGTCTAAAAAGAAGGATCCTATGATAGTGATTCCTTATGCAACAGGGATGAGTGAAGATACCAGGAGGGTCTGCAGTAAGTTCAACATCCAAGTTGTCTTCAGATCGGGAAGAACTCTAAGGACACAACTGAGCAGAGTGAAGGTTTACCAGCTAAAATGCACTCATGTGTTGTGTACCGCATCCCTTGTAGCTGTGGGAAATACTACACAGGAGAGATGATCAGAAGACTGGAGACCAGAGTGAAAGAACTTCAAGATGCCTGTAGAAAGTGTCATAAAGAGAAGTCTGCAATTGCTGAGAATGCATGGGATAATGGACATCCTATTTTGTGGGAGGAAGCCACCTTCTTGGACCAGGCCAGAAGACAGAAGCAACTGCTAGTGAAGGAAGCATTGCACATCGCAGACTTACCAACCTGTGAACACTCATTGGCAGGACAAAATCTAGCATTTTGCAGGATCTTGCTAATTTTTGCAGGACCACAACATGGCCAGTTAAAAGTGGCTCAAAATTTTAAGGTGTTGTTGTTCCCTCTACACACAAAAGTTATCTATTGCTCCAGCTTCTTTTGCATCAAATGTGGGAAGTTGGTCCAAGGGTGAAGCACGAAAATCACGAAATTCCATACTCAGTGTCCAATTCATCAGGAGAGAAGGATGTAAAGCGCTTTGCCAATTCAACAATGCCATTTAAAGAGGTCTTATCTCTATTTCTAGGATCAAGAAAAACAAGTTGAAGCAGACAGTCATCGTTAAATGGAAATTTAGCTAACATTTTTGAAACCATTGTTTCATAGAAAGTGCGCACACATTCAAAAAAAAAAGTTTCTCAAGAGCAGTTCCCACCAACTCTTCAAGATCACCACACCACAATAAACGGGTAGATGTGCTAATACCTAGCTCATCATTACTAAGCTGGATATTTCTATCAGTGAAATCAATAGAAGTGATATCATCAGTGGAATTGAGGACATCTGGATCTATAAAATTACAACAGAAAGAGTGCAAGAGTCGACGAACATCAGCCTGTAAAGTACCAATACGACTAGCATGAGTTTGAAAGGAAATACTCAAGGGCTTAAGGGCATAACAAACAAAATTGCAAAACAGCTTCACTAGTGGGTCTTTAAGATGCTTGGCCACTCTCTGTACACGCCCATTGGAAGGCTCAGATTCAGCTATCCTGCCAAAATAACAATAAAGAGCTGGCCACTGCTCAATCAATCTCTTGAGGCAGCGTTCTAAACTAAGCCAGCGGGTTGAACAATGTTTTAGGATGTGAAGTGGTGTGACATTGCTAAACTCAGTTTGAATTTCATTGAACTCATGATACCTCTTGGAAGAATGTTTAAAATGATAAAATATATCAATCAGAATATCATTAAGGGAGACTGGAAGCTTTTTAAGAGAAGCAACAGCACAAAGTGCACTTAAGTGGCAAAGACAACCAAGGCTAAACAACTTCGGTTGTTTCCCAAGAAGTCGACTCAAAACAGAGTTACGCTTATCCACCATAACACTTGCGGTATCTGATGCATAACCAATCATGTTGCTCAAAGGGATACCACGAAACTCAAACTCCTTCTCTATTGCAGTAAAGAGTGACTCTGCTGTGGCAATATTACACACTGGCATACACAGAAAACGAGTAACTGGCTTTTGAACCACCTTATCCCAATACCGTACCATCATTCCGAAATACTTCCTATCTGTTTGATCATTACCACCATCACACAAAAGGGTGAAAGGAGAAGAACAACAAGATTGAATGACTTCGTCATTAAGCGTTGGAGCTAGTGCAGATTTCACTACAGCTGTCGTTTTTGTCCTACCAGATGCAAATTGCTGAGCGATTTTGCTGTCTGGAAACATAACTTTACAGTTTGTTGAAGTGATCAGTTTGTTGAAGTGATCAGCAGCTAAAAAAGGTACATTATGTTCGGCAATAAATGTAGAAAAATAAATTTCTGCAGCTGTAACCTGATCAGCTTCTTGTCTGTCCTTTCTAAAAGTAGCAGCAGTAATTTTAGATTGACCTACACTCTGTTTTGCCAATGCACAGTGCCTCTTTGTCTCCATGTGTCGTTTTACTTCATGTAGACCACCAGAAGCAACAGAAAAATCAGTGCAACATTGCAACGAACAAATGATGCACCCCTCTTACTCTCCTTCATATTGTAGCGCTTCCAGTCTTCCTGCCATTTACTTGCTCTCTTTCTCCTCTTAGCAGTGGAGAGGTCACTGCAAGCTTCACTATGAGAATGACTCTGACTAGAAGTACTGGCAATGCAGTAAAGACTGCTTCAAGAATCATTGTCTGACTCCACCTCGGACTCGATGCGGGGCTAATAGTTAAAACTCGGCCGTTTGCTTTTTTTCAAAATTATTTTTGGGAAAATTTATTAAATGAAATTGATTTTGCTCTTCGCTACTTGCGTAGCCGGTTACTTAGGAATGCAGTTGTGCAGTCAGTACAGGTTACTTAGGGATGCAGTTGTGCAGTCAGTACAGATTAATTAAGTGGACTGCAGGATTCAGATTGCGGACCCGGGACAAGTTCCAGAATTCCGGGAGAATCCCGGGAAATCCGGGACAGTTGGTAAGTCTGACATCGGCCTAGCTCCAAAGTGTGAGCGGTTCAATCGAGACTGTGGAATGGACTTGCCGGGCTGCTGGGGAGCTACTCTGAAGAGCATGAACTTGAAGCCACGACCATCATAATTACATTTTTTTAATTTGTTTATATTTTATTATTATTATTATTATTGTTGTTGTTGTTATTATTATTATTATTATTATTATTATTATTATTATTATTATTATTATTATTATTATATTATTATTATATTATTATTATTATTATTATTATTATTATTATTATTATTATTATTATTATTATTATTATTATTATTATTATATTATTATATTATTATTATTATTATTATTATTATTATTATTATTATTATTATTATTATTATATTATTATATTATTATATTATTATTATTATTATTATTATTATTATTATTATTATTATTATTATTATTATTATTATTATTATTATTATTATTATTATTATTATTATTATTATTATTATATTATTATATTATTATTATTATTATTATTATTATTATTATTATTATTATTATTATTATTATTATTATTATTATTATTATTATTATTATTATTATTATTATTATTATAATTATAATAATAATAATAATTATTATTATTATTATTATTATTATAGTATTATTATTACTTTTTATAAACAAACAATAATATGCCGAATAACTACCAATAAAGAACTAGCTATATAGCTAATTTAAGTAAGAAATAGTCATCACTAGTATACTGACTAGTGACTTTAGTACTATTATTACTATTATTATTACTATTATTTTTACTATCTATTATTATTACTATTATTATTACTATTATTATTACTGAAGTCCACACCATGAAGTTTGCAGAATCTACGGATCTAAAATTGTAACATAAGAAATTAAAAATGCTACTGTCACCCCAGAAAGAGTTTGATAATGTTAAAAAGGAACTTAATGTGCTCATTTTGGAAGAAGAAACTATTGTGACAGTTTTTCTCATAACGCTAAGCAAAAAAGATCTTCTTTTGTTTAAATAAGGGAGAATTTTTCTCCGGAAGCAGTTTTCTGTGATTTAGAAAGTATAAACAATTTCATAATGTTAAAAAGGATCCTAATTTGCCCATTTTGACAAGAATGGGACAAGTTTTAACTCGAAACTCTCATAAATATCCCAAATTGAGCAAAAAAAAGTTATTAGAGGGTAACATTTCTTCAAAAGCCATTTAAAAAGTAGAAACAGGTTGTAAAGTTAAAAAGGAACCTAATTTGTTCATTTTGACAAAATAAGCTGTCCCAAATTGAGCAACAAAAAAGAGTTAAAAAGGGGAGAAAGATTCTCCAAAAGCAGTTTTACGAGAATGACCTATTTTAGACAATTTTCCCTCAGAACACTCTAATAAAAAATTTCCTAAATGGAGCAAAAGGATGTTAAAAGGGGGAGAATTTTGCATTTTTTTTGTCATTGAAAGAGTAGAATGAGTTTCGTATGTTAAAAAGGAATCAAACATTCCTATTTTGACAAAAATGAGACAGTTTTTGCTCAAAACACTCAAAAATGACCTCAATGGGACCAAAAAGAGTGAAGAATTTTCTCCAAAAGCAGTTTTCTGTCATTTAACAATTTCAAAAGGACCCTAATGTATCCATTTAGATAGCATTTCCATTTAGATAGCATTAAACTATTGTGACAATTTTTACTCAAAACTCTCAAAGCAAGAAAAAGCTTCTTTTGGTTAAAATGGGGAGAAATTTTCATTTTTTCCTAATTTTATAATGTCAAAAAAGAAATTAATATGCCCATTTTTTACAAGAATGAGCTCTTTGAGACAGTTTTTACCCAAAACATTAAAAAATTAAGCCAACAAAGGTTATTTCGGTTAAAAGGGGGAGAAATTTTGTCCAAAAGAAGATTTCTGTTTAATAAGTAGAAGAAATTCATTACGTTAATACGGAACTTAATGTCCCCATTTTGAAGGTAATGAGCTTTTTCACACAGTTTTTTCTTACAATATACATATATTAATATTATTATTATTATAGAATACATGCATATTGCATAAATTAATTTATGAAATAATGATCGTCAGGTACTGAGCTGGATCCAAGCACTGCAGCAGTGTTTCCTCGTTGGATTGCAACTGCAATTCTTTGCAGCAGGAAATGGTAGGCACGAGGTCCAGACTCAGTTTGTAACTTTTTTCATTCTCTCGATTAGAAAATCTCTCACTGCCCAAAACTTCAACTCGGAACCTGAAAAGTTCATCTTCCCCCCACCTGCTTCCCTGGCCTCCACCCGTGTCGGAGTGGGTGCTCCGCCCACTAGAGAGGGGCTGACTCTCCCCCTCTCACCACCAAACACACTCGCTTCTCGTGGGACACTCCATCTCAAGATGAGCATTTAATTAACCGATTGCCCCTCTACTTATTCTGTGGCTATGATCTTTTTAAACTATTTTTTAATAACCGAATACAATAAGGTGTAGTTTGAAATATGGATTGGTTCCATTGAGGTAAGCAAACTAAAGCCATGCAGTGCCACATTGTGTTGTGTCTCCAAATGCTTTGTTTAATTATTATATTAGATAGTTATGCATATTCGTTTAGTTTCTCAATAATTTTGGGAAATAACACAACCATTCATGAATATGATTATTGTCCACTATAAATTAGTGTATGGAGTTGAACAATAATCGAAAAACATGATGCCGGATTTGTTAACACTCCGGATTTGATGTGATGATTAGTGTCAATTTAATTATGTAACTATAAAATATCTTTAATCTATGGGAAGAATAAAGAAAAGTAACTACAAGTTATCTATTTGATTAAGAATGTAAGATGTCTCTGGTTCACCACCCAGGATTTGCACCTACTAATAACTAGCAGTAAGGTTGCTGAAGTATCATTGAATACATAATGATATAAATATCATTTATACATGAAGGTAGCTTAATATTTTTACTGGCTAAACACACATCAAAACAAGAATTACCAAGTTCAAAAGAGATTCACATCAATGTGGTTTTGTGGTATTTTTTGGAAACACTAACGACAATGTCGGTCAATACAAATGCTGTCAGATGTGGTAAACTACAATTAGACCCTTCCAGTTCAACTACTAGCTTGCTAAAGCTGCACATACAGACCATGAGATGGTTGCAGTGGCCAGATTTTTGGAAGCAAATTCTATTTATGTAGCATGCATATAATCAAAATTCAACCATTGCATTTTGCAAGTCGGGACAAATAAACTTATAACAGGCAAATAGTTTCCAGTGGAGACACTGAATACACTGTTAGAGAGACACTGAATACTGTTAGATGAGACACTGAATACTGTTAGATGAGACACTGAATACACTGTTAGAGAGACACTGAATACACTGTTAGAGAGACACTGAATATACTGTTAGAGAGACACTGAATACTGTTAGAGAGACACTGAATACTGTTAGATGACTCTAAAATGTAGCTAAAAATAACTTCTTCCATTCTTTCGGTTAAAAAGTTATTTTGGTTAAAAAGGAGAGAAATGTACTCTAAAAGGAGTTTACTGTCATTCAAAGAGTAGATCGAGTTTCATAATAACTTAATGTGCCCATTTTGACAAGAATTAGACGGTTTTTACTCAATCATAAATCAAAAACGAGCTTCTTCCATTAAAAATGGGAGTACTTTTTACCAAAATATTTTTTCTGTCATTTAAAGGTTTCATAATGTTGAAATGGAACTTGATGTGCCCATTTTGACAAGAATGAGCTCTTTGATAAAATTTTTCATCAAAACAAACTAAAATGTCCCATTGGAACAATAAGGAGCTTCCTTCAGTTAAAAAGGGGAGAAATTTTCTCCGAAAGCATTTTTCTGTTATTTAAAGTGTAGAAAGAGTTTGAAAAGGAACCTAATGTGTCCATTTCGATAGGAATAAGCTGATGTTTACCAAAAAAGTCCGAAAAGAGCTTCTTTCAATTGAAAAGGGGAGAAATTTTCTCCGAGAACATTTTTCTCTCGTTTAAGTCTAGAAAGAGTTTGATATGGTTAAAAAGGAACCTAATGTGCCCATTTTGACAAGAATGAGCTATTGGGACATTTTTTTCTAAAATACCCCAAATTGAACCAAAATAAGCTTCTTTCTGTTAAAAGGGGAGAATATTCTCCAAAAGCATTTCCTCTCATTTAAAGAAATTTATAATGTTAAAAAGGAATATGCCCATTTTGATAAGAATGAGCTATTCGAGCCTGTTTTTAGTCATAAAACTCATAAATCTCCAAAATTGAGCAAAAAAGAGCTTCTTTTGGTTAATGCGCCAGAATGAACTATTTCAGACAGTTTTTCCTTAAAACTCTCAATAATTTCCCAAATGTAGCAAAAGTGTTTATTTCAGTTAAAATGTCAGAAAATTACTCCTTTTTACCCGAAACAAGCTCCATTTGGGACATTGTTGAATGTTTTGAGGAAAAAATGTCTCAAATAGCTCAATCTTGTCAAAATGAGCATATTCAGTTATTCTTTAACATTATGAAACTCTTTCTACTCTTTATATGCCAGAAAACTTATTAGGTCCCTTCTTATGTTTGTTTGTTATTCTGTTTATTGGACATTGTATTTTATATTGTGTTATTTCTCACCTTATATGTATATGAAATTATAATTTAACAATAAAAAAAAAAAACTTCTTAACATTATGAAACTATTTAAATGACAGAAACTGTTAAAAAAAAGTAATGTTCCATTTTTACAAGAATAAGACAGTTTTTACTCAAAACACTCATAAATGTCCAAAATTAAGACTTTTCATTCTCCAAAAGCATTTTTCTGTCATTTAAGAGTTCATAATTTTAAAATCAATCCTAATGTTGACAAGAATAAGCTATATATTTGTGACAATTTTTCCTCAAAATGTCCCAAATGGAGTTCAGTTAAAAAGTGGAGTAATTTTCTGCAAAAGCAGTTTTCTTTCATTTAAGTCAAGTCACATACATTTTTATCTGTTAATGTCTACCTTATGATCACTTAAAATGAATCTCGTGAACCTCATGAATATGTGGGATTGAGTCCCCAAATTTGGGTACATGTATTGTTGGTACGCCTAATGTACCGACACACCCCTTTCCCTAGACTTCTCATTTTAACCCTTTA
The DNA here is from genome assembly GCA_028752905.1 of Cladorhizidae sp. MBARI D1340-BT2. Lineage (NCBI taxonomy): Eukaryota > Metazoa > Porifera > Demospongiae > Poecilosclerida > Cladorhizidae > Cladorhizidae sp. MBARI D1340-BT2. The sequence continues at coordinate 19,504,073 of JAQNBH010000005.1, read as the reverse complement.
ACCTGTGGTCTTGTAAACCTGGACATTAAAGTGGTGGAATACTCATTCCATAATAAGTACAGTGCAACATCGCCAATTCAAATAGGCCTGTACTTAGGGGAGTTAAGATTGGTGAATTGTTAGGATTACTCGAACTGTATAATTTGTGTAGTTGTAATAATTTATACAGCACTACATGTGTACATGTAACTACAGTGTATATATATATTACTAAACAGAGAAATATTCACAGTTTGCTTCTGAGTAATGGTAGTGAGCGGTTTTGTGCTTACAGTACACTATACTGTGGGCCGAGTCTTAAACAGTGTGCACTGTATTGTAAATTTAAGCTCATAGAAATACTTGACACCACAAAACTTGTCACAAACAGCCAGCTGGTTTGGTACTGTATGTACAAACCTGTTTGACATGGAAATGTCTAGCCTAAAGCTAATCTCCATTTTTATTTGCAGGGTTTGGATCAGCCCTGTTGGATTAGGGAGGTTGCCCCGCATATATTATATATGGTAAAGTGTATATAAATTTTCTACACAAACTGGCCATGACAAAGCAACGAAATAGCATTTATAATTATAGCTACAAAATTATATCTATATATAATTTACTCAGTTTTGGTTTCCAAGTTCCTTAAAGTTCCGTATAATCGAGATCAGAGCAAGAATCATAAGCAGAATTTTGTTCACTGTATTCATCCATGTTAATTCCACTTGTGTATGTGCCTAATTCAGGACTCACACTAACACTAGAACTACTGTCCTCTGTAACTAAATCATAGTATGGTCTTTTCAATCTGAATAAGACATGAGGTGGCACCTGAAAATCATTTTGCTCAATATTCTGAAGAGAACCAGTTTTCTTTGTGCTATTGTTCCTAATCATCAAGTCCTGCGTGTCTTCTTCAGTTACCTTATTCAAAGCTGGAGTCATCTTGGTACCAAATTCAGCCATTTCAAGATCTCCATTTTGGCGTGAATCTAACTTCATGGTGGTTGGTTTCTGATGTGACCAATGGTGGGATGACTTTATTGTTGCACTAGATCCACCTTTACTTGTGAGAATTGTCTCTTTGGAACCATAACCTCTTGATTGTTTAGATAAGTTTGAAGGTCCTCTCTTCTTTCCTTTGTATCTGTTGAAAGATAGTAACTTCATCCATTCCCCGCGAGCATCTTTGCTAATGATGCAAAAGAATATGAACAGCAAAAGCCCTTGACTGGTGCTGAAAATGACAAAGAGCCATTGGAACACAAGTGCCAGTTTGTCTACACTCAGACCTCCAAACAACCAAGATAGTCCAAACATTACCATGACACTAACGACGCTAATGAGAATCTTCACTGTGCCACATATGGTTCCCTCGTCACCCTTGACTTTCATAGACTTTTTCTTGTAGTGCTTTATCAGAACTCTGCTCACCATAACAAATATGACAGTATTGAATGCCATTATCGACAACAGAGGCACCAACAATATGCCATATCGGATTCGGTTGTCATGGATGAAACAACTACAGGAGGAAAAATACGTAACATACAAATAAACCATTAAAAAACCGAGGTTGGGTCCAAAATTAAGCATTATTTGGGTGGTTGGGTCCAAAATTAAGCATTATTTGGGTGGTTGGGTGCATTATTTGGGTGGTTGGGTCCATTATTTGGGTGGGTGGGTCCAAAATTAAGCATTATTTGGGTGGTTGGGTCCAAAATTACCAACCAACCAAAATTAAGCATTATTTGGGTGCCAAAATTAAGCAATATTTGGGTGGTTGGGTCCATTATTTGGGTGGTTGGGTCCATTATTTGGGTATTTGGGTCCAAAGTTAGTATTATTTGGGTGCTTGATTGAATTTATTGATGATCATCGTTCTGACTTACAATCGATCCTCAACTATGAGGTAGTTTGTACCAGTAGCCAATGTTGTAAGGGCAATAATTGGAAACAGCAATGGAACTCCTGCAGATATACATATAAAATAAGATAATTAAATTTCAAAGGACTGTATTCTGTGCTGAAATATTCCTTAAAGGTCGTACCTCTTAGGCTGATAAATAATAGACAAAAGCATATACATGTACCTGAAATCTAGTCTTATTTATTTATTTATTAGTTAAGTATCTCTTGAGGGCTCTATCATGTTAGCACTGTAGATATGATAACATAAATCAGGTTATTTGGCATCCCACTTCTAACCACAACCTGTAAGAAAGTGGTACTTAAGTTCGAACAGGCCTTTACTAAAATATACAATACACTACCGACACATTAGAGAGAAGGAGCTCAGCTCATGAGCCGGTCGAAGAAGGAGCTAATCTCGCTAGCCAAATAAAAAAAGACTATGAAGGAGCAAGTCTTTCGAGGTAGACTAAGGAGCTCAAACAAATGTTGTTCTTGACTTCACTCCTTCAAGTATGTTTGCCTGTAAAACTATTTGGTCACCTTTCATGGTGAAAAGCTCCGTTTAGCCCAAGATGGGAACAATTCTTGCCATAGATGTGCTGTTGGCATCCTACAAACCAGTTGTACAATTTAGTAGCCATGTTAGAAAGTGTTCTAGGCCCTGGAGGAGGTATTTTCTGTGAAGTGACAGCTGCTATAATGCTGGGGGAAAGGCTTAAAGTGCCCTGAAATGGAAACTTATAACTAGCATACATACTAGGAAAGCAGCTTCTCAGACTTACCTAATGGCTGACTCATAGAGTGAATAGCTAATGAATAGCTAATGTATATCAACAGAGAATGGGCTACTTTCTGGGTAGGTGAATAATTTCTGAAAATGGCTTCCATGTTAGGGGTAATTACCTACGTTACAGCTACCCATTTAAAAAGAAGCAGAACTCTGCATGTAATTATCACCTCTTTGTTAAGCTCCTACTTTACTGATGGTCATTTCTACTACGAGTGTGTCTCCTTCTGCTCAAAAGTCTGTTTCTTCTATGGCTAGCAGTTATTCATTGATGATGTGAACAAGCTAGCCCTTGGGCTGTATTATAAGCAGAATGAATGACAGCAGTAGTTCTGTTCGCAAATGTTTCTCTTGTGGGCAACTGTTACCAAGTACTGGAGGCTGTAGCTACCAAGATATCTGCTATTTTAGTTTGTGGAGTTGCTCTCCACTGCAACTTGTAACAAAGGAGGGTGTAGCTAACCATAGATGGGTACTATGATATGTGCTGATTTTTTTTGTAGGATATAACATGAACTACATAGGCCGAGTTAACAATAGCAATAAGCATGGCATGTGCCCATTTGTGTAGCATACAAAATTAAAAACAGAAGTGAACATGGATTACACAAACACTTTGGGAACATGCATGTCATCCAAGTTCACATCTTACCCCAGCATATTAGAGAAATGGTGATGATAAACACTTTAGTAATTGGTCCAAAGACGATAATCAATTTCTTAAACATCAGAACAGCTTCAGCTCCCATCCAAAAAGCTGATGCAAGTGTAAAATATAAAATCAGAATGGAAATTGCTGTGCAAACATTTCCATTTTCAGTTCTATCAATTCCAATAACAAATATCAATAGCATGAAAAGTAAGGCAGTGCACAGCTGTGTGTGGAATTTGCTGGCATCTCTTTCCCGTAGCTTCCTGTATAACCAAGCAGAACAGACTCATGTATTATACAGCATTGTTGTGCATTACAGCAATTCAATATGTGCTATATTGATGATGACTCAACTCACTTAAAGACCAGCATTGTAATAATTGTTAGAATTAGACCCACAATAGAAAGGGTGGAACCAACTATCGTCAGATAATGAAGAATCGCATCAACAACAGGGTTCGTAGGTGCATTGACATTCTGAAGGGCCAAAAAAAAGAAGGGGAAAAAACACGAACACTTTATAACATGTAAACATACAGCATCAGTAGTAGTAGTAATAGTATATTATAATGTGTAAATATACAGCAGCAGTAGTAGTAATAGTATATTATAATGTGTAAGTATACAACAGCAGTAGTAGTAATAATGAATAATGTGTAAGTATACAGCAGCAGTAGTAGTAATAGTATATTATAATGTGTAAGTATACAGCATCAGTAGTATATAGTAATAGTATATTATAATGTGTAAGTATACAGCAGCAGTAGTAGTAATAGTATATTATAATGTGTAAGTATACAACAGCAGTAGTAGTAATAATGTGTAAGTATACAGCAGCAGTAGTAGTAATAGTATGTAAGTATACAACAGCAGTAGTAGTAATAATGTGTAAGTATACAGCAGCAGTAGTAGTAATAGTATATTATAATGTGTAAATATAGTAGTAATAGTATATTATAATGTGTAAGTATACAGCAGCAGTAGTAGTAATAATGTGTAAGTATACAGCAGCAGTAGTAGTAATAGTATATTATAATGTGTAAGTATACAGCATCAGTAGTAGTAATAGTATATTATAATGTGTAAGTATACAGCAGCAGTAGTAGTAATAATGTGTAAGTATACAGCATCAGTAGTAGTAATAGTATATTATAATGTGTAAGTATACAGGATCAGTAGTGGTAATAGTATATTATAATGTGTAAGTATACAGCATCAGTAGTAGTAATAATGTGTAAGTATACAGTCAGTAGTGGTAATAGTATATTATAATGTGTAAGTATACAGCAGCAGTAGTAGTAATAGTATATTATAATGTGTAAGTATACAGCATCAGTAGTAGTAATAGTATATTATAATGTGTAAGTATACAGCATCAGTAGTGGTAATAGTATATTATAATGTGTAAGTATACAGCAGCAGTAGTAGTAATAGTATATTATAATGTGTAAGTATACAGCATCAGTAGTGGTAATAGTATATTATAATGTGTAAGTATACAGCAGCAGTAGTAATAATAGTATATTATAATGTGTAAGTATAAAGCAGCAGTAGTAATAGTGTGTAAGTATACAGCAGCAGTAGTAGTAGTATTTATAATGCATAGATATACAGCAGCATTAGTAATAGTATTTATAATGTGTAAAAATACAGAAATATAGCAATAGTATATTATGTGTAGATATACAGCAGTAGTATTATGTGTAGATATATAGAAGCAGTAGTAATATATAGTATTTATGTGTAGACATTCATCAGTAGTAATAGTATATTAATTCTAGATATACATCACTAGTAGTAATAGTGTATTACAACATGTAGATATACAGCAGCAGTAGTAATAGTGTATTATAATGTGTAGATATACAGCAGTAGTAGTAGTAATAGTGCATTATAATGTGTAGACAGCAGTAGTAATAATAGTGTGTGGATGTATAGATATATATATACAGCAGGAGCAGTAGTGGTATATTATAATCTGTAGATATTCAGCATAGTATATTATGTGTAGATATACACAAGTAATAGTAATAGTATATTATAATGTGTAGATATACAGCAGTAGTAGAGTACTAGTAATAATAATAATAGTGTTTCAATAAAAGAAGCCTATAACTTTTGTTCCTGTTCCTCAACTTTGGGTGGCAAAAACGACTGCTTAGAGCAATATTCCATAATAATGCATACGGAAATTAAAGAGTTCAAAAGAGTGATGTTTTCCTCAGTGCATGTTTTTTCCCCTTCCCTATTAAACTTCAAGCACTTAGACCAGATCATGTCCACACACAAGGTGGGCTCAGTTGCACATCTGAATTTCGATTCTTGGTCCTAAAACTTTAAGTCAATGTTTCTAGTGCAAGTGTCATTCTTTGTATTTAAGATGTCTTGCCAAGTTAATATCAGAGGCCGACCATGAAAAGATAACAGTTAGAATATATATTTTTGACCAACATGTTAGCTGAAGAATATCTTGCTGGTGTGAATGCGTAGCTCATGTAATTGAGGTGTTGATGGCATTTTAGAAGAGGTATAAAGTGGATGACAAAAACGATTGAACAATAGTGTTGGAGTTTAAATGCATCATAGGCTATATAAACTACACTCATCAGCAGTTTGATTTTTTTTTAAATGCTCAATGAAATTTACTCTGTGGTCTGGTTCTGTGGGAGACCAATAGCAGCTGCTCTGGCTATAGTTAACTTAGTAGCTATAGACTTCACATGGTTTTGCACTGTAGGACTGAAAGAGCACTGTAGGTAGCTGGTTATAATGGTTATAATAAACTTAGTTCGTTCTTATAAATAGTGTACTAGTTAACTATTTCAGTAAGGCTTTGTATAGTAGCTAGGGTTATAAGTTCCATACACTTGCTGTATTGAAAGTTATAACTAGCATACAAGGGTTGCTCACAGGTAGTTTTTGGGTAGATAATTACCATGAATAAGCTGCTGTCTAGGGAAGTGAATAATAGCCTTTTACAATTTATTTTTTGGTTTTCTTGAAAACAGCATTGTCCTTCTAAAAGGTAGAGACCTATGGCATTCAAAGAACAAATAAAAATAAAACACACATGCATGGGAAGTAGAGGACTGAATGGTCCTTGAACATGGCCTATTTGTTTGAATACTAGGTTCTCCTTTTAATAGCAAAATGTCTCAAGGAGACAAGGGTAATCCGAGAGAAGTCAGCTCTATCAGGCAAACCAAAATGGATATGGAGATGAGAGGTAGGAAGAAAAGCATCGTCAGAGCTAGATTCAGGAAGAGAGACTTCACAGCTCAGTTGGTAAGAGTAAGATAGGAGGTAATCACTGATCAACTGCAGCAGCTATGTGTTTGCTAGCAGGGATGCTTCTAGCCTATTCCAAACACCGCAAATTGCTGAAAAGGAGAGGGAAGTATCATTGATGGCTTCAACAAAAGTGATTGGCCATAATGGCTGCCTGCATATGAATGTGTGTCAGTGATTAGAGGCAACTAGATGTCATGCCAGCTTAGAAGCACTCCACAGAAGAGTGGTAGTATCTTGGCTAGTTATCATACCATCAAGTATTTCTTGTGATTTGATTGGACAATCACTGGCTTGATATACCCTGCATCCTACCCTCTGCATGATCAAATTCATCCATATCTGGTTAGTAAAGTATTACGCATGCGTGAGTGATCTGGTTGTCTTGTAAACATTATGGCCTTGCTTTGTCAGGTCACTTTGCCACGACCTAGCATTGTTATGTGTTCGATGTGTCTTTGTTTTGGGTGTGATAAATTTGTTATTAGCCTTGGTTTAGGGGAAGATATGGATTATCTCTCATGTTGGAGCTTGTTCAGGGTGAGGCACATACCCAATCTTGCCTAATAACTAATAATAGTATATGCACACATAAAGGTTAGTCTTGTTAACTGCATATGCACAGCCGATTTGTTTGCTCTTACTTATCCACTTGCAAGAACATTTATTGTTGGTTGGTGCACTGGCCATACACACAAAATTCTATGTTTACAACTACTTATTTTTGCACATTACTATGTGTGTACAGCTACTGATGTTTCACATACGTGCACTCAGTGAAGAAATCCCACTTACCACCAAAACAGCAAAATTAGTCAAATGATTACAGTGACATATAACTACGCCATTCTCTTCCTTTGCAACAAGTTCACAGCCCTCGGAGGTCCAGTTACCTCTTGTTGTACTTACGCCCTTTGTCGTATTTACACCGGTTATTGCACTGAAGTTCCATGACACACACATTGGAATGGAAAATGCCTAGAACACAATGATTATAATGTAAACTTGCATACATTTTTGCTCTTTAATATAATTATACTTACATCACCAGATCGAGATCTTAAAATTTGAAATTTTATTACTACTGGTTCACTGATATTAGTTGTGTTTTGACCAGGTATTGCGAATCCCAAAACTTCACTACCGATTGTGAAATTGTAGTCTGATACATTTGCATCCAGTGGTGGTATAAGTTGAAGCAAGTTTGAGGTGGGGTAAAATGTTTGCAGATACCTAATATCACCACCAAATTTCTTAATCAGGCTTTGTGGGATAGTGATTGAACTCTCCACAAAAGAGGAGTTAAACGTGTTATTTCCTAAAACAACACAAAGAAAACAAAACCAAGTTAATAAAATAATGTGGTATGTGACTTTTTGTCTGTATGTAAAAAGTTACCATAATTTGGAGTAAAGGTTATGTTTTCCATATCAGCTGACTCAGTGGCATTTACCTAAGACCATGAGCACACAAGCACACACTATGACAACACGATTAGGATATGATTGTGTAATATTACACTCACGATTGCAGCAGAAACGATAAGTTGATCCTGTTCTAATTCAAATTCAGTGAAGTTATTTCCTATAACTAGATTCGAAGCAACCGCTTCAAAAGATTTCACCATACTAAATTTATAGGAAGGAAAAAAAACAGTAAGCGGTCAGCTATTTTGGATCAAATCATTTGCACGTACGATGAAGAGCGTTCCGTTAAAACATTTAGTGGCCAGTCTGATATATCATTCAACACAGTTCCAGTGTTTGCAGTGAACTATGGAAGAAATGTCACAGGATAAAATTAGGTGATAAAATGTTCTGATTCATTCTTACATCATTAGTTGCTTTAAGTTTCCCAGATGATATCAAATCTCCAATTTGATCATAAACCTTAGCGAGAATCAGCAAATTTCCAGTCGACTGCTCATCTTCACCTTCCAGGTCCTTAACAACGTCTACTATACCTTCCACTACCCGTGTAGCAGTTGAAGGTGTCACAATCTCCTGCAGTGATTAGCAATGGAGGCTTAAATATTAGCTGGATCTCACTACATCATTAATAGTATTACCATTCCCAACTGCCGCAGTATAGCTGTATCCTCGGAGGCACATTGGCTTCCATCATAGACATCCCACTGAAGGTTGGCCATACATTTCCGGGTTGCCCTTGCATTGGTGTTGTCTTCATCCTGAGCCCCGAAGCGACAGTTCAACTTCACTTCGTAACTGACCATAGATTCTGTCCAATCGTATTGTCCTCTATTATCAGGTGACTGAAACACTTCATAGTTGCAAAATCCCATCTCTGCATCATAAATAGTAAAAGCTGTTAGTTATGAGTTTTCTTCATAAATGTTATCTACTGACAATATCTACTGACAATATTCATTAGTGAATAACTTTTCATGCTGATATTGGCACTTGATATTGGCCAAGTGCACATATATAATACTCACTTCTGCTTCTCACATGACATCAATGCTAAACCACAGCCATGCATGGCAATACAAACATTCTAAACTTCACTTGCCAACCACAATGAAACATTTCCCCAGTCAGCAATCAAGAGTTAATAGGGTGCACACTTATGTGGCATTTCTATTGAAGGTTGTCATGTTTCTGTTTACAAAAGTAATTTCTGAATGATTCTTACATAAGCAGATCGAAAATTCCATGGGCAACTTGCTTGTCTGTCTATATTCTGCCACACATGCAGAGACTGGCAGAATGCGATGCATACAGAAAGCCTTGACTTCCTTACTGTAACCATTGGGGGAGCTTATTATATTAATCGACAGACAAAACATTCTTTTAACAAGTGGAAATACTGGAAACCTTCTAAAGCAAATTCCTCAAAGCCACACTCTTACTTCCAAGGAAAATTTGTTGTCTAGTAGCATAGATCTCTTAATACTAAAAATTCAGTTTTGCTGAAAATTCTCCTTTGTCATTAACTTGGTAGAGGATTAAATAAGAGTGGCCTTTAACTCTTTAAGGCCTATAAATAATGAGACACATGAGTACATTTTATTTTCATCCCACAATACAGAAATATCAAGGGTGTTTTTTACCTTCTTCATCATCTCTTGTGGGCTTAGCTCGTTAGCACTGTTGATGTGCTAGTTCATCTCGTGAAAACAAATGAAGAACTATTAGTATTTAGGCTCAAGATTGCTGCCATCATTTTGGCTGATAGGTGGTTCTACTTTATGAAATGATCAATTGAGATTTGAAAAATGAAAATGAGCTAGATATAGAATATCTTTGGGCACAATTCCTACGTAACTTCCAGCATACTAAATGAATCCCAATTTCTATGTATGTTTGTATGTATATATGTGTGTATGCAATTATGTATATGTATGTAAACTATGAATGTATGTGCATTGTATGTGTGTGTATGCATGTACGTAATGACTACTGGTAATCTTACGTGAGATATTTAGGTTATAAATAGAAACAAAATTTAATCTTCCAAATTTATCCTGAAGTGCTCCAGTACTCTCACGTAGTTTTTCATAGAGAACACTCTCCCCAACAGGTTGGTCACTGATATTGCATGCCACTCTGATCCAGCTATTCATCTCGTCCATCGGACGTCTAAATTAATCGATATAAGTTAATAAATATTCGTGATGGTGTAATATTATAGGTACTCACGGTGTCACATTTCCACAGGCAGCAGTCGTCCGTCCCTTATCCGTTCTGATTGTTTCCAGCAGTACAGTTTCGAAAATTGCATGAATTAAAGGTACAGACAAGCTCAGATTTGCTTCAATGACTCGGTATGAAAATCTAATATAAGCTTCTTCTCTCATACCCACTGGTGCTATAAATTTAAGCAGTGCAATTAATTTTTAAAAATTAACAGACTATAGTGCTATGATGAAACTTACATATTACATTAACTTTGAGGGATACAGTCGCATTTTTATTTCCATTTTGAGCCTCACATCTATAGTTTCCCTTTGCCGCCATCTTAATCCCAACAGAAGCCCCTAGAGTTGCATTGTCTCGTGTCCCCAGATACACTGTATTAGTATTGACTCTGTAGGCATATAACTGTCCAGGTTCTTCGGCAGGTACTTGGCTAGGAATGCCAAGGTCAACCTCTGGAACTTTGACGTATTCTAATACAGCACCATTATCATCAATATATTGCCACACTATGGATATAAAACACGTACCCCCATTTTCGGAATTTTTTCCCCAAGCTACTTTCCCTCTATAAGTTCCATTAGATAAACACTGCACTCTTAATTCTCTTCCTTCATCAACAAGAACTTCGTTCATCACTTGCATGCTCATGCTATTATAGATGGTAACATCGGGCTCTTGTGCTGTTGAAATGCCAAAGCATAAAAAAAGCTAAGACTTCAAAAACAATAACATAATTTGGTTCACTTACCAATACAATCAGTGATATCATCATTTGGTAAAAATCCCATCGGGCACTGTACAGGATCTGTGTTCTAATAATAATCACATAACAATGCTATAAAACAAGATCAATAAACTGGTAACTCTTTATATGGAATGTGTATCCTTGTATGCTATGCTAAGTGGTGTCCAAGTAGAAACTGAATGTGGGTACTAACATTATCATCATAGATTGCCAACTATAATAATTGATGATATTCATCCACTGGATTGCACTTTCTGGATAGCAGCAACAATGAATGATGAGCATGATGCAGAAAATTAGTTTGATGATTTTTTAGGTAGCGTGAAGGGAAAAAACTACGCTGATGGATGATTAGCCTTCTTGAAGAAATTAATCCCTCAGATGCATATATTGCCGCACAGAAAGAGTACCTTCAAGGCATGCAATCTGGTCTGCAACAACTTTCAAAAAAATCATCCTGTGACAGTTCTGAGTGGTTCAAGTATGGCATGCAATGCTTGTCTCACCACATTTCGCTGACTAGCGATTAGCTCCACTTGTCACTTATTAATATTTGTCACTTGTCCACTTTAACTATACTGGTAACTGATGTTGTTGGCTAAAGTTTGCTTTTTCATAAGTTCACTTATTGTTCTGCCAGATAGCTTTCCATTGAGTAGCCTTTTTAAATCGAGCTAATCTTACCTCTGCACTTCTGTTGGCAGTATCCTTTTTTTCTTCGAATGTCACACTTGTCTGCCACATACTTGATACCTCGCTAGACACATGCACACAGCTCACATCTAATTGCTACAGTCACAAGTAGACTTAGCTCATCTCCATCATTAAAATGGATCTCTTGGGAAAAACAGCGCCATCGATACGCTATTCCCTAACAATAGTTATCTAACATCACAACACCTTAGACAGCATGTAGTATCGCTATCAAATATTAAGCTTTCAGAAATTTCCATCGATATAACCTTGCAGGAGTAAAATGCAAGCCACACCCCTCCCTCCCCACATCCCAAAAAGTGGTCTTGTGTCTATGCTAACTATATCTGAAAGAATTTGGCATGTCTAGAAAAGTACTATTAGAGTCCCAAGAGTACACTACATACCACAAGGACTCCAAATGTGCTGAGGTGGTTGCACTGGCAAACAACAATGCTCCTGTTCCTGTGCGTCACATTGCATCCCTGATTATTCCAATCTCCTCTTCCTCCTACACATTCAGACGAGAGAAGATTGTTGTATTAAACTATTTCACAACAACAACAACAAATTTCTCTACCTGCAACAGTTTTATCCCAGAACACACACATTGGCAGTTGCGAAAGCTAATGAAAGATCATTATTATAGAAGCAAAATGATTGTTTAGAATGACTTACCTCACTGTGGAGCCTTAGTACTATGGTGATCACACCATTGAATTCACTAGCATTGCCTAGAACTGTTGCAGATATCGTGTTAGATGCTACTGCAAAGCTCTCTGCTGTCTTGTTAACCAGCGGATATAACACAGATGATGAGAAAGTTGAAAACACAACACCTACATCAGAATCCGATTTATTAGAAAACACAAAGGGGGGTAGCATTATGGCTGCATAATCTCCTTGATAATTGGTAGCAGAACCTCCAAGAGTTACTTGAGAACCTGGTATTGAAAAATATATATCACCAATTTTTTCTGGAGAAAAATAATGGAGAAAATTAAACCTGAATTATGTCCAACAGAATATCTCAATCCACTTTCTACAAGTTTAGACCAACTCATCTAGAGAAAATAAGGAATTATTATGCTATTATGTATTATAATAAGATTGGACACACCTTAAACACTGTGAAAGTAGTACTCCCTGACTGAGATGTAAAAGTGTCAGTTATATTCAATACATTTTGTTCTAATTTTCTTCCTTCAGTATAATCAGATATGATGCCCTCAATCACATCAGCAATTCTGCACCAAGAAAAAGTTAAAATCAATGGTTAGCAAATGAACAAAACATTGTCATCATACTCAGCGGATGCCACCATCAGAACTTCAGGATTCCAGGTTTGTTGTAGGGAATCAAGGACATTAGTCAACTCTTCCACTCCAGCAGAGGGAATTGAGCACTGCATGAAATATTTGTTGCAATGGTTAATTGTAGTGAATATGTAGAGCATTGCACATAACACACCATAGAATTCTGACCACACCCATTACGCAGTCGTTGCAGATTCTGGACTATCGATTCCAAGTTGGCCTCAGACTGATCTTGGGTATCACTAGCTTGTGTAGTTGCAGAAAGCAATCCACTCACTATCCCTAGAACACTGGCTTGGTCAATTGGAATCTAACACAAATATAGGAGTATTAGCACATTTTTGTCTAAATGTATATCCATACACGTTACCATACCAAATTTAATTATCCACATAATACCATAAAAGTTCACTTTAAAAGCTAATTATGTGTCTATTCCTTTCCTAGTGATGTGTTAATGCTGAGATCTACACTTTTATTCGTGTATTCTATTCAGTTACTGCCTTGCGAACAATTAGAATGGCTATATACATGCTGCTGCTGTAGCACCTGTTGTTAAGCTACCTTGGTACCTGCTGCTTGTGAAGCTTCCGTGTGGTAGCTGCTGCTTGTGAAGCTACCATTGTAGCTGCTGCTTGTGAAGCTTCTGTGGTAGCTACTGCTTGTGAAGCTTCTGTGGTAGCTGCTGCTTGTGAAGCTTCTGTCTGCTGCTTGTGAAGCTACCATTGTAGCTGCTGCTTGTGGAGACTAACCTTCCATTGCTCTCTAGGCTTATTTTTACCTCCTTACTTTTTTGCAGCCGGTTCTACTTCCAAATAGATGTCAGTGCAATGTTTACGTCAGTGCAATGTTTACAATAGGAAGTATATACTAACAAGCATGCTTGAGTTTTCCCCATTCCAACATGAAACTCTGGAGCATGTTGGAAAGGAAACTTTATGCTCACAATTGGTGCACGGGCATACATTAGTACACATTTTCCCTTTTGTGTTAACCCTTCAAAGTAAAAGCAGCAATCAACATAACTCATCCAACCGACTTTTTTTAACAGAAAAAATAAATAAAAAATTATAACTCGATTTACTTGTAGAAAAGCAGCTGTAGTTTTATGCATTGGTTATCTCTACTGAGGTCTGAGATGCTCGCCTGATAAGCTACTAAAGTTTCGACCCAGTTTAGACTAGACAGGAATGCAACTTAAATGTTAAAAAGAGCACTTGAGAAACTCATACTTTATGCTCTTTTGACTCAATATTTTTCACTTGAAAATACATGCCAAAAATTATGTTACATATGGAACTATATCTGAACTATCATGCATGCAATGTAGGCGTACTTTCGAAATGTTGGCCAGCTGAGATTCTGTAAATGTGGCACATTCACTGTAGTTACTTTGGACCCACTTTCCTCTAGGATCACATGACCTTCTGGCCAACTGTCCTGCTAAGCCAGGTATTGATCCTCCATACTGGCAATTCATTGTCAAATTTAGCTCAGCTCTAATCCGTGGCCAGCTATAATTGCCTTGTGAGGTAACTTCTGTATCAACCGGACAAAATGCTGAAGAAAAAAAAGTTTTATAAAACAATAGTTATATGTCATGGAGGTCCATTTTACCTTGACAGCGCACATATACATCTTCAGAGTGCTCGCAATTTGTTACACCAGTGGGTGCAGTCTTGTCACACTTTTCGATTCTGTCATCATTAACATTACAAAGCAGTGTACTCAAAAAAATTGGTCCAGATCCTGGCACAGAAATTCCATCATCACGTTGACCGAGCACCTCAGCATCTGTGACAATGCAATACTTGTTAATGGTTAAGACAAAAAAAAACACTGACCTTCTCTTTCAAAGGTCATCTGAGAACACACAACACCAGCATCAACTTCGGTGAACTGGATGGAACAAATGCTACCCCAGGCATGATTAAAACATATTTCTACTCGACCCTCACGAACTGTCAGACCATCTTGCAGCCTGATATCTCCATCACTGCAATCTTCAACTTGAACCTCGAGAGCTGGTTTGAGACATTTAATATAACATAGAGCAACATAGAGCAATTTAGCAGCAGGAAATAAATTACCTTGGCATACAATGTAGGTGTTTTTACGTGGACCACATTCTTGAAGAGTCCTATTTGGAGGTGAGGATGAACATTGAGATAAGGAGATTTCAGTTCCAGTACAATTTAAATTCAGTTCAACTGGGTTGATATTCTGTGATGTTGGAATTTGAAATCTCTGACTTCCTGTTATAGCTCCTAAATAAAGAATTTGAAAAGATGTCATCAGGGATATTATTGAAATATCTAGCTATAGTAAGAGGTATATACCAGCTCTTGAAAATCCTAACTGATGGCAAGTGACAGAGGCATCAGCCGCTGAGAAAAAATCTTCACAAATTGGATTCCATACTTCTTGCCAACAGAGTTCAATTCTACCTACTGCTAGTTCATCATCAATATAGTATGATGGATTCTGCAAATCGAGTTCAGAGTAGTAGGTCACTTCATCCTCTATTATGATTCTAACTCGGAAGTTTTCACATAGAGCTGGATACAAGACACAATTTAAAAAATTACGTTAATTAGACCACTCCCACACCATGCACTCAAAAAACATCTAACCTCCACATTTAACTCCAGCATCCTCACTGTGGTCACACACACTTGATGGCTCTCTGGTAAGGGTGGAACATGCAAGAAGGTTGCGTTCTGTTCCACGGCAATTCAAATCACTTAAAACAATAGAAATGTTGTTGGCATCTCCATATTGTGCAGATGACCTCCGGATAGGTAGCACATCTAAATGGTAATTGACAATAGTACAATTGAATTTAGAACAACAATATTTCTTTATTTCTTTCCTTTTTACCATCTGAATTTGCTCGCAACTGCCTACAGACAACTTGTGCATCAAATCGATCCCATCGGTTATCACAGACAGTACCAAATGCACTGCCTCGACACACCTCAACACGTCCTTCAATGACATTACTCCATGAAGCATTACAAATAGGCTCCATAATCGCTGAATCATTAATGATGGATTGACAAGTTTCCGTCTGATTCTGGTTTAGGGCAACGATAGTAGTGATGTTATTGTTTGAGTTGATCAGTCTGCTATCACCTTCAACACAACCTGATGGACACAAACACTAGAATGACTGATACAAGTAACACAAAGGTGATAAAAATGTCGAGGAAACTTGATGTCCATTTAAACAAATTTCTTGTGATAAGCTTGTCATAGTTGAGCTCATAACAACATAGTATTAATTTTCTATTTTCATGAATAGTTATGAGCACCAAAATGAACTCAAGTGCAACAGTCACTCACACATTACAGTACTGTACTATGAAGAAGAATAGAAATGTATTGAGTGGGTCATCAGTAGGTAATTGTATGAGTGCAGATTGAAAGTGAACTACTACTACACACTGTGTGTGCTGGAGCCATCATCAAATGTTCCCCATAACATACCACAAATAAGTTTGACTTACTGCAGTCCAATCCATTGCCAATATAACCCAGGAAACATTGGCACTCAAAACTGCCTTCAGTGTTCCTACACAAAGCATTTACATCACAAGCTCTTGTAGATGTGTCCAAACACTCATTCAGATCTGAAAGAACAAAATCATATAAAGAGACTTATTGTGTAGGTGTTTTATCATACCTTCACAGTTGCCTGCAGAGCCATTGCCTGTGTATCCAGGATTGCACAAGCAACCAAAACTACCACCAGTGTTAAAACAAGTAGCTTTTACATCGCAGTCGTGTGTGTTACTACTGCACTCGTCCACGTCTAGAATGTTTGCAATAAAAATATGATGCAGATGAAAAACAGAAATAGTTGAAACTAGTTTTGTCAATTCAACCTGTGCAGGTGAACCGGTCCAATTGTTGATATCCGACCACGCAATCACAAGTAAAATTTCCTTCGGTGTTGTTGCACACGCTAAAACTGCCACAACTTAATGGACTGACACACTCATCAATATCTATATAACCAAAACAGGCAGCAAATGACAATATTTGTGGTATACTCTAATATCCACTAAACTGAAATAAGTACCTGTGCAAATATCCGTGTCATTTTGAATAACAAAACCAGGTCGACAAATACACACAAAATTGCCTGGTATGTTCTTGCACACTCTATGTGAACTTTCGTTGCAATTGTTAAGGAAGTCAGTTCTGCATTCATCAATATCTAAGACAGCAATGATGGGGATGTTGATAATAATAATACACGTAATAATACACATAATAATAATAATGGTGGTGGTGGTGGTGGTGATGATGGTGATATGATGATGATGATTGTGATGACAATGACGACAACAACAACAACGATGACGACGACGACGATAATGATGAAGATAATTTTATAGATTACTTTAGATTACTTTCACCTGACATAAAATACTTTGTAGTTTATTTTTTAATCGTCTTTTTTTGTTTTGGTTTCAATGTTTCAACTGAAATACTTCAGTCTTCATCAGGGACCTGGTGAAGACTGAAGTATTTCAGTAGACACACACACAAAAAACAAAAAAGCTAGAATCCATTATTGTTGTTGTTGTTCTTGTTCTTGTTGCTGTTGTTATTTAGTGTTGTAGGCAATCAAAACTACTCAAAATATATTACTGACCTATGCATGACAACTTGTCAGTCCCAAGTTCGTATCCTCGTATTTTATCGCAGGAACATAGAAACGAGCCCTCAGTGTCAGTACAGCTACCTTCACAACCTCCATTGCTGTTCATGCATTCATTAATATCTGTAACAATCACGTAATAACATTATGAACACTGCTGGGGTAAAAGTGGACAATGTTGACTATACTTATTGAGGCAATGAAAGATTATATTACTTTCGCAATTGAAGCCATTGCCAGAGAAGCCTTCCCTGCAAGTGCACAGGAAACTTCCAATCTGATTTGTACAGCTTGCATCAGCATGACAAGGACTTAATCTACACTCATCGTTATCTGTCAAAAACAATAGGCACTGTTTGAAACCATGATGAAATGAATATTTTGATAAAGCATACCTGGACATATCACACCAACATCCTCTGCATGCGTACAGTCAGTAAGTCCTTGTGATCTACCACTTTTGCAATTCAGTAAATTGTTCTCCGTGCCTCCACAGCCTACAAACTCCAAAAAAATAGGTCCGGTCCCCTCACCAAAGGAAGCATCTGTCAAAGCTCTTGGTGTTCCATCAGATAACACTGAAGAAAAGAAGTCATTAGTCAGTCAGCTGTATTTAAAATCATTCCATCCATTTAACATACTATTTAGTAGTCCTAGATCTCTGCAAACAACAGTAGCCTCATCCGAACTAAACCCTTTCTCACAGACTGTACCCCAAGCATTGTTTATGCATATTTCAAGGCGGCCTTCTTGATTATTAGATCCATTCACTAGCCTGACAGCTCCATCCTTGCAAGGTATAAAAGCCGTGCTTCGATCATCTATACCAAAATTGCACAAGTCATGTGATATAACCATAAACTTTATAGCCTACATTTTGCTTACCCTGACAAACAGCAGATGCAGTTTCGCATCGATTGTCCGACACACTGACAGAAGGACACTCTCCAAGTGTTGTTTCATTTCCAGTACAAGCTACATTAGATAGACCAGCATCTGGAGGATTATTGGTACTGAATAAGCTCCCACGTAGTCCAATAGCACCTAAATAATTAAAAGTAGATGACATTGAACTGAGTAGATTAAACTTTATGAACTGTAATTTTTCATTAAGCTCTACTGTCTCCATTAGCATTAGCCCCATGGCCACGGTTGACGGTCTCATTTGCTAGCTGGAATTTTCTGCATGTTTAAAGGTACCCTAAGGTGCAGAGGAGAGCATGCAGTATGCTTTTAAGATACACTCTGTTCACATCTGTTACTTTAATCTCTACCAAAACACCTCCATAAACAACAATTGTTATAGCATCAGTCAAACAAAACAACAACAAAAAAGCTTTTTAAATGAGTAGGCACTCCCAATGAATGCCACATGCGATGATTGGAAATATTGCAGAGTACAGCCTAGAGAGCATCATGTATGGACATCATATCTCCTCAAGATTTTCTTGTTTCCAGGAATGGAAGAAATATTGATACTCAAGCAAGAGGTTACATCTCATGAATGGCATTTGAAACAAGCAAACAACTGCTTATCATCACAGGAGTGATAGGTTGTTGGGCACCCTTGGCAACCCCCATGCCAAATTCATGAGTCTCCAATCCATGTGGCAAGTACCCACTTATCGATTCTCAAGGTCAGGAGTTCATACACTCATGTGTGCTGACCACATACTTTACGGTATATAATAGCTGAGATATCCCACTCCTCTGTAGGAGTGCTTTCAAGCTGGTGTGCCATCCAGCGGGCCTCTAAACACACACCTTCACGTAGACAGACAGCTATTTATTATGTCACTTAAAATATCTTTTTTCCCTTGCCATTGTGGGAGTATTTTCAATTTCAGCATCTAGCAGTCTCTAAACATGCACATACATAGGCAGACCCAGCTGTGTATTATAGCAACTTAATTTCTGGGGACAAACCCATCAAAGACAATGCTGCAGTGTTGTAGAGTAGTGCTAGAAGCAAAGTCGCTAGAAAACTGTTAGCATCATGTGAGCTCTAATATAGCTAGCACAGTTTTGTCAGAATACTGCCACATTACGTTATTTGTGTACTGTTGTCATGAATGTGAAAAATGCATGCACATGTCTATTAACAAAATGGCTGATGATCACTACTGCTGTGCCACTCTTTGCAGTGTGATGGCTTCCAGAGAGCTTGGAATCCATTGCTACCTAACACAACATGCAATAAAAGCTCCAATTATGCATCATGGAAATAATAATTCTCAATCTGCAAAGAACGATAAACAATAACTTTCTCAATAATTTGTATTCTCTCGACGTTTTGACTAGATGCTCTGGCTTTCACTAGTCAAAACGTCGAGAGAATACAATTTCAAGTTGAAGGTTATTGTAATGTTATTATGTCAACTGAGGGTTCATTGAGAAATAGTCCACTTTGAAGGTGACATAACAATAGATAACAATGCATATTTGAAATAATAGGTTATGCCACTGCATGTGATTAGGTAAATCGAGTTGAGCCTAAATAACTTCTTTGCTATGTTGCCCAAAGAGAGTCTCCACTTGGAAGCCAAACCAGCTACCAAAACCTAAAGTGTTGAAAAGATGACCAGGAAGGCCATGGAAAGTTGTTGCGGTTGCTCCCTTGGCAGCAGCAGCTACAGTTAGCAGCACCAGCTACAATGATGACTCAAGCTCTGACACTGATGCAGCTCTTCAAGCTTTTCTGTTGCTGAAGCAAGCAGGAGTGGTACAAAACATTGCAGAACAGAATCTAGCTAGAGTAGAGAAAGCTACACTATACCTGTCTTGAGAATTGTCATGTTCTGAAGCCATTGCAGCTACTTCACTGATTCTAAGAGTCTATGTAGTAAAGTACACGTTTAACTACACAAGTAAAAGAGAACAAAACTCTGTAATTAGAACGATGTGTAATTAAAATGATATCTAATTAGAACGATGTGTAATTGGAGCTTTTACGATAGACCATGTCATTTCAGGAAAGAATATACTTTCTTGCAAAGTTTGAGCTTCATAACTTAAAAAAATTGGCCATTCAAAATGGACAACACACACACACTTTCTTTTATCTATCAACACAATTATCCATATAATGGAACTTAGTGCAGCAGCTTCAATGCTGTGTTTAGGCATGTATCCACATAAATGCTTCCTTTTTGTTGGCAATGAAATTATGTAGCTCAAGGTGAGAATGCATTGGTTGTTTTAATATCTAGCCTATGCCTCTGCTTTAGCTTCTGTTGCTCTTGGTTCTCATGTTCACAAAGCCCAGTAATTTTGTCTAAGTCTGGAAATGTTCTTCATTGCTTGCTACATGTACCTTGCCAAATCTTAGATCACAGAGTAAATGTCTGCTATGTGAAGGGCACTGACTATAGTATCATCAACTGATAAGGATTGTCAAGCTCTCTCTCTCCGGTCAACTAATACAGTGAGCTCTTTCAACAAGTGCCTCCTCTTACCTCAAAATAAACTACACCTGTGCAACACATAATTCTACAAGTGCACTGGCTTTTATTTTCCATCCAGGCAAACACATACCATATCTTGAAAGTCCAAGCTCTGTGCAGACCACAGAAGCATCACTATTATTCCATCCGGAATCGCATACAGTGTTGAAGCTACCATTTACACAGACTTCTACTCTTCCTTGTCTGAGTGTGTCCTTGATGAACACAGTTTGCTCTGTGTCATTGACTAATCGGATGTAGCCATTATCACATGAAACTACAAGGAAATATAAATAGATCCTTACAAGTTATCTACCTCTAAAACATATAAGCAACTCTATGTGTATTTACTTCCGCATATAACTCCTGCATCTTCAGTGTGATCACAGTTGTTTTCCCCTAGAGGATTATGGCCACATTGAAGTAAAGAAGATTCCCGTCCAGTGCAGATGATGTTGTCAAGCAAAATGTCACCAGTGCCCACTCCATACCTACTACCAGCACTTCGAATGGCAAAATGTTCTGGAGAAGAAGCAAAAATGCAATGCACTTCTGACATATTTACTGTGTGTTATTTGTCTTACCATCTCCACTTATATTTAACTGCCGACATATAACCCTTGCATCCCTGAGATCCCAGAGGTCGTCACATATAGAGTGGTAGATGTTGTCGGAGCATATTTCCACTCGGCCCTCGGTTTGATTGATGCTAGGTTGAGTTCCATTCATCAGGAGAACATCACCATCACTACAATCTAAAATAAACACAGCTCTGGCTTATTACCATAGCTATTGTATTTTAATGGAGATTTTAGAGGTCTTCATTGCATACCTTACCAAAGGGTTAGGATAATCTGCTCTCTAGTGTGTTTTCAAAAGCATTTCAACTCTCTATTGTGCTTTCAAAAGGTTAGGCTATCTAGTGTGTTTTCAAAAGGTTAGGACAATCCTGCTCTCTAATGTGTTTCCAAAAGGTTAGGACAATCCTGCTATCCAATGTGTTTTGAAAAGATTAGGACAATCCTGCTCTCTAGTGTGCTTTCAATTTCAAAAGAGGTCAAATCGAATGAACTCCACATCTTACCACATGACAAATAGTATTTTATTAACATGAACACATTTGTACACTGTGAGATTTAAGTAATCATTGATTACCAAAACTCCAGGTTGCTATTAATATTAATAGTTTTGCACTAAACATACTGCAATTTCCTCTTCTGCCACTCCCACGGAAGCCCCTGTTACAAGTACATCGAAATGACCCGAACTCATTGGTGCATTTAGCACTTTCATCACAGTCGTCGCTCTTCATTGTACATTCATCGACATCTGAATCAGTTAACATTAATACAAATCAACTCAGCAATAAGAGAAAGAGTTTATGTAAATCTACCGAAACAGTGAATTCCATTTCCAGAATATCCGACACGGCAAAAACATGAGTAGCTTCCAACCAAGTTAGTGCAGTTAGCAAATTCCGAACACAATGACAATGACTGATTCTGACACTCATCGATGTCTACAAAAAGACAGGGCAGGTAAAAATAAAAATGATAGAAGATGTCTCCAACTGTGGAGGACATGTACCTTCGCAGGAGACACCGTCACCAGTGAAGCCCTTCCTGCACATGCACATGTAGCTGCCTGTTGTGTCAGAGCAGGTGGCGTCCACATGACAGTCATGTGTGTCCTCACTGCACTCATCAATATCTGCATGGCAACAGCACATTATAAATACTTGCTAATGCAAACTGAAAATATAAGAACGAGATATAAAAATTAAAATTAAATATACACTTTTAATTATAACTTACTTGAGCAGTTGATCCCATTACCACGATATCCACTATTGCATGAGCAAGTGAAACTTCCTTCCGTGTTGGTACAGTTACCATTAACAGGATCACAATTGCTTGTATTCAGAAAGCACTCATCAACATCTAGATGATGAAGGAATACACATTTACAATGATATTGCTGTTACATAAATCATTATTGTATAAGTGTATAGTACCTTCACAGTAAAACCCATTGCCAGTATACCCAGAGTTACAAGTGCATAGGAAATCTCCAATCATATTTTGACAGGAAGCGTTGATGCTACAAATTGTCGAGTTCATACACTCATCAATATCTGAATGAACAAGAACAAAAAGGTTATAATCATTAACATATATATACACAGACATTGTTCCTGCATAGTCAAGAATCCTGCATAGTCAAGAAGAGTGAGTATTGCTTATTTTATTTTTTTAGGACACATACCATCACAAAATGTTCCATTTCCTGTAAAGCCTTCTCTGCAGGTGCATACATAACTGCCATTGGTATCTTCACATGTTGCATTAGTATGGCAGTCATCTTTTCTATCAGCACACTCATCTATATCTGTATTATAATTTAAATAAGCATAATAATAGAGTATCTCAATTATCAAAGGGCACCAAATATTCCTACTTTGGCAACTGGTTCCATTTCCTCTGTATCCAAGATCGCATGAACAATTGAAGCCACCAACAGTATTGAAACAGGTAGCATTGACATCACAGTTGTGTCTTTCTGGCCCCTCAATAGTACATTCATTAATGTCTAAAATAATGATAAGTTAATTATAATTGGATGGATGAATAACAGGTATAGCTCTCTGAGGCATTACTGTCATACCTGTACAATTGAATCCATTGTTCTCCAACATAAATCCTTGTCTACAGCTGCATTGAAAACTCCCAACACTGTTAGTGCACACTTGCTCACACTCTCCATTCTTAAGAGCACATTCGTTTATATCTAAATTCAAACACAACTTAATTATGAATAAAAATTTTTTTTTAAATGCACGCCTTGCTTTTATACACACTGTTGCTTTATGAAAATGCTTTACCTGTACATCTCACACTGACATCTTGAGAGTGAGTGCAGCTGTGGATGCCTAGTGCAGAGAAACGATTGCACTGTAAAATATCTGTATCAGTAGGAGTACAGTCAAGCTCTTCCAAAAATATGGGTCTGTTGAAGTCTGCACCAGTAGGTCGAGTAGGCACAACAAGTGATGCTACAAATTAATTACTAACATTGAATGTGGTTAACATTTGAATGCAATATATCCTTACCACTTCTCAAGAAGCCTCCAGCAATGACACACACAGTGCCAGCATCCACTTCATCAAATCTTCGGTTGCAGACTGTCCCCCATGCTTGGTTTATACAGACTTCCACTCTGCCTTCAGCAGTGTTGTTCATCACTTTCATGTCTGCTAGCCTCACACTTCCAGTTGAACAATCGTCGCGAACAGTGTTACTTTCTTGGCAAATTATAGCTGCATCTTCAAACTGGCCACAACTTTCTAAGATGCCAGTATTCACTCTACAGTCTTTCAGCTGCAGTTCATCACCGCTACAGTTCAGGGAAGTAATCACAGCAGAAATTCTCTCTGCTGAAAACTCTGTATTTGATAATGCAATGGCACCTGAGAAAAGAGAGTTTTCATGGTAAATTCATTCGCTACCACAGTTTAGAAGTCTATACCATAGGGAGAGAATCCAAGCTGTCTGCAGACTACTGACGCTGCTTCATTTCTCCACACATCATCACAGATGGTGCCATAGCGACCTCCAGAACATACTTCTACTCTGCCCACACTCAGCCTGTCATCAATCAAGAATTGCTGGCCAATTGAAGTGACACAATGTTCATTATCAGATCCAGAGCAGATTCTGACATCTCCGTCATTACATGATGCTGCAATGGACATGAAAATAAAGCTCATGCAATCAATAGCAATGGCACAGGTCAGCATGGGGGAAGTGGGAGGAGTTAACAAAAAGAAGGTTGTTCACATCCACTTTCAAAATTCAAGTTGGTTGAGAAGGTCATTGTAACATTATCGTCTGCAATAAAATTGACAAATCGCATCACGGATTCACCTTCACATCTCACACCAGCTCCAGTGAAGAGATTGCAGTTATGTTCTGCAGTCTGGTTTCTCTCACAGTCCAAAATAGATGACTCATTCCCATTACACTGAACATCATCTAGAAATATTACCTGAGAAGATACTGGAAGGCCTAGTTCTCGCTGGGAATCTAAAGATAACAACCAAACTAAAAGTAGAACAACAACACTCATAACCACTCTACCATTGCTGAATCCAAGCTGCAAGCACACCACGAGAGCATCTTGACTGTCCCAGAAGTCATCACACACTCCTCCATATGTGTTGTTGATGCACACTTCTACGTGACCTTCAGACTGTGATGCATTTCCAATCAGCCTCACATCACCATCCCGGCAAACTAAATTCACAATTATTGTGTTTGTACATACTGATATATAGAAGTACATGTGGAGACCTTACTCACCGCATTTAGATGTAGACAACTGGAATCCCTCCTCACAAATTAAGGTGCAGTTGAACCCATCGCCTTGAAAGTTATCTTGACATGAACACTCAAAACTTCCTTTAGTGTTGTCACAGGAGGCTCGTTGATGACACGGATTGCTCAAGCATTCGTTCACATCTAAGATTGTATTATCATGATAGAATATTATATTGATGTGGGTGAAGAGTGATCCACTATGGTATTCATTTACCAGTGCAGTTGAATCCATTACTCTCTAGCATGTATCCATCATCACATTGACATTCAAATGAAGGTTTGTGATTGACACACTGATGTTCACAGCCACCATTACCATTGATGCACTCGTTAAAATCTGGAAATATGTATTAAGACACCCATCGTAAAACTGCTCATCTTAAAACACACATGCACACACCATACACATAACTTAGTAGCATGGTTAAACTAACTCTCACCTGTACAATTGACCCCTGCATCGTTTGAGTGGGTACATCTATGATCTCCGATTGGTGGTAAAGCACAATCAAGAAACTTCATCTTGTTATTACAACGAAATCTTTCCAAGAAAATAGGACCACTCCCCATCCCAAATGGGCGAGATCTACGAAATGCAAGAGAGCCTACAGAAATAATCACATTAGTCAAGAACAGAGAAATTGCCTTGTTGGACACAAAAGGGAATGTACCATTAGTTTTATATGGCAGTTGTTTACAGATCACTGTGGCTTCATCCTCAGTGAAGAAGCTATCACACACGGTCCCCCAAGCTCTGTTGATACACACTTCTACTCGGCCTTCAAGAGGATTACTTCCATTGACAAGTCTGACATCACCATCAGAACAGTTTGCACCCTCAGTAGTGATGGCCTGGCAGATCACACCAGCATCAGCCTGTTGTAGAGAACAGGTTCGAGACATCACCGAGGAATTACACTGAAGTAACTGGTTCTCAAAACCAGTGCACTGGATATCGGACAGGAAGATATCTAACACATTCTCTGCATAAAAACGTCCGCCAACAGCAATTGAACCTACAATAATTAATAAACATTTACTTACTGTCAATACAATTAAAACACATCTGTTAAACTATCATTTTTAAGCATCAGCTCTAGCTTGTAGCAAATTGATGTGCTTATTGCCAACGTACCAAACTGAGAGAAGCCAAGTTGTCTACAGACTACAGAAGCATCTATGTTATCCCACGACGCGTCACAGAGGGTACCAAAGGTGTTATTGATGCACACTTCTGCTCTGCCACGTGCGACCTCGTCTTTGATAAAGTCTTGCACAGGTCGTTGATTGGTTAGCATCACATCATCGTTAACTATCCTCACATCACCTTCCACACAGGTTACTACAATACATATATATAGTGTATGGTCAATGCCAACACAATATCTTGCAGGAATAATCCTTCAGTGACTTACTCCCACACACAACTGCAGCATCTTCAGTGTGATCACAGTTGTTGGCAAATATCTCATTGTGAGTACACTGGAGTAAGCTGTCCTCTCCTCCATTGCACACCACATTATCCAAGGTGATCATCCCAACTCCACTGCCATATACACTATCTCGTCCACTCACTGGTGCTCCCATGGATACTACCATCATAGAAGGAGGTTATTACACTTCCATTTGCAGTGACAAAACTTACCATTGAATGTTGCACACACAACTCTAGCAGCCCGTTCATCCCAGAGGTCATCACAGATGGTGCCATAGTTATTATTATAGCATACTTCCACTCTTCCTTCAGTTGCAATTGAAGGCATGCTACCATTCATGAGTCTCACTTGACCGTCACTACAACCTGCACAACAAAGACAAGTCTTGAACCATGAAAAAACCGCTATACTGAGAACGCACTGCAACGTGTTCCACTTCCAGTAAATCCAAAGTTGCATTTGCACATGAAACTTCCAAACAAATCCTCACAAACAGCATTAGTGTCGCAGTCGTCAGCAGACACTTCACACTCATCGATATCTACAACAATAATGGTGTATTTAATAAAATAATGCTAGCACATTAGCTACTAGTATCAACCTTACTTGAACAATCTATAAATCCATCACCAGAGAAGCCTGGACTACAGTCACACAAGTATGATCCATTAGTGTTGGTGCACTGGGTGTTATTGACACACAAGGATAGGCCCCTGAGACACTCATCGATGTCTGATAGAAATGACAACAGAACGTTATGAATGAGAGTCGTTTTATAGTTCTACATGAACCTCACCATTGCACGTTGATCTGTCTCCATCTAGCTCATAGCCCACAAAGCAGTCACATATAAAACTACCAAATGTATTATTGCATAACTGAGTGCAACCTGCGTTGTTTGTGGCGCACTCATTGATATCTAGAATAGAAGGATCTCAGTAATAAAAGTTGGTTATACATAGCTGGTGATTATACCATTGCATGTGGTTCCATTGCCCACAAATCCATCATCACACAAGCAGTCATAACTCCCAATGGTATCAATGCATGTGGCATTGGCATCGCACAGTGACATGTCCTCACACTCGTCTATGTCTGCATAAACAAGATTTCTTTCACTGACAAGGCAAGGAAGTGGCCAAGTCTATCCATGTGACCTTACTTAGTTTGATGTCATACAAAACAACAGCAGCAGCTACTGCAATAGATATAAATGGAACTCATGGTGACGATGCTTACTTAAGCAGACGAGTTGTCCATCTCCCGTGAACCCATCCAGACACTGGCACTCGAAACTTCCCTCAGTATTTTTGCAGCTTGCATTGCTGAGACATGCAGTTGTCGATTCACACTCATTGATATCTGCAAATGCATAAAAATTGCAGCTAAGCCTGATTTTTATTATTATAATTTTTTTAACAATTTTGACGTTATAAATTTTACAGTGTGGTGATCACAACATTGGACGGTTCATTCCATTAGAAAAACACTGGCCATGTTGTTCATTTTCATCACGGACTCAAACAACAAAATAAAATTTCCTCAAGCTTTCTTGCAAGCATCTCTTACATGAATGTGGGGGGGAAAACTTGACTAAAGGCATTTATTTATCATTGGGACTTGGTTTAGCACCACCCACCAAGCTCCTACATGACATAGATAATGAAACTTGGGCAGGGAAAGGGTTATCACACTAATGGATTCTCGAGAAGACCATATTTTTTGTGCATTATTCGTCTCATACATCCTTGTTCATTTAGTGCTTCTAAGCATCACCACACATGTCTCCTCACCACTGCAGTTCACTCCATCACCACTGAATCCATCCAGACAGGAGCATTGAAAACTTCCAATAGAGTTGATGCAAGTAGCATTGGGGTGGCAATTGTTAGTGGTGCTGCTGACCAGACACTCATCAGAGTCTGTGCAGAAAAACACATTATCACTTATTCACTTGTTTGCTCCATAATTATCCCATTGACCACCACGTGCGTATAGTCTAACCAAATATGCCAAGCGCCAGATTATTTAATCTACACATGCCCAGTAGCTGAGCTGGTTTGAAGTAGTGCTTGCCTTCTCTTTCTTTGTTATTGTTTCAAGCAAATGGCGTCTATCACAACTGGTATCATGGAGTCTGTCTCTAGATGTGCTTCTAATGGAAAGAATACACTGAAAACTATGCTAGACTCAGGAACTGCTCCAAATCCCTTCAGCATGAGGAAGAAGGTGCTCCTAGAAGATAGATTTCTTTCTTGGCTATAAATTTACTGCTCTACTTTTTCTTACTTACCTAAATAGAGTCGCATAATAATATCACTTGATTGTCTAAGAAAAACTTCTAGCTATAACCAATCATGGAGGTCAAAGGACACACTCTATAAAAAAGGAAAATAAATGTTTGTATATTCTATTTCCTGAGTATATCCCAACTGACACAACAACTGTCAAATCTGATGTATCAGCAAACTTAAAGTAAGTACATGCAGCTAGATGTAACCATACCTAAACATGTTCCCTCTGTTCCTATGCCGGTGTATCCTGTGTTGCAGCTACAGTTAAAACCTCCATCAGTGTCATTGCAAGTTGCATTTCCATCACAATTGTTCAGACTACTATCCTCAAGGCACTCGTTGATATCTAGTTTAAAATAAAAATACATCTCACAGAGTTTGCTCTGCATACATTCCACCTACAAATGTTAATATTTAGACCATACATGAACTAGAAACATGTATATAAGCATCTTGAGATAAATGGAGGGGGGAAAACAAAAAAGCATGAATTGTGTGTGTATTTTAGCCTGAGGCCCCATGGAACAAAACTTTCCGATTGCATTGCTCTTGCTACTGCCCCAGCCCTACCAAGATGAAGACCTAATAACTGAATACATTATTATGTCGTCTGATATTGTAATGCTCGGATTGTGCTATGGGAAAGTAGCCATATTTTTGGTATGTTCCCTACAGATTCCCAACTTGTGAGGTTGTATAACCTGACACTCTGGACTTTTGTAAATGGTACAACTTGGAAACAATTCCCTTGAAGATAGGAAGCAAATGACACTAAGTATGTATGAAGTCATCAAGAAGTACTTTCTGCAACAAGTTTACTCTATTTGATCCTGGCTTATATAACAACAACAACAACAGTAGTAGTAGAAGTATTAACAACAACAATAATAGTAGTAGTAGCAGTAGTAGTAATAATAATAATAATAAAGTAGTACTAGAAGTAATAACAACAATAATAGTAGTAGTAGTAACAACAACAACAACAACAACAACAACAACAACAATAATAATAATAATAATAATAATAATAATAATAATAATAATAATTAATAATAATAATAATAATAATAATAATAATAATAGAAGTAGTAGTAATAGAATTAATAGCACCAACAATAATAATAATAGTAGTATTAGTAGCATTTGTAGTAATAACAGTAATAGGAAGAATAACAAACAACATCAACAATAATAATAGTAGTATTAATAATAATAATAATAATAATAATAATAATAATAATAATAATAATAATAATAATAATAATAATAATAATAATAATAATAATAATAATAATAATAATAATAATAATAATAATAATAATAATAATAATAATAATAATAATAATAATAATAATAATAATAATAACAAATAAAACAATCGTTTTACCTAAACCTATGAACAACCACTTGATACTTAATTAATTTGGTCTGAACAATTAGGTCAACAATGAAAATATTGGCGAAAAGATCACAATATTGAAAATATACATACTTGAAGAATTATAGCAGCAACTGTTCTATTGTAAACCCTGGCAATTAATTACCTTGCCTCTATAATAAAAGAAATTATATCCTAAGCTATATCTGACATACTTGAACAATTCAATCCATTGATGTCAAGCTTGTAGCCAGATGAACACGAACAGATGAAGCTACCAATAGTGTTAGAGCAGGAATCTTCACACTTTCCATTACTTATTTGACACTCGTCTGTATCTGGTTGGGAGAAAATTAATATAGTTGCTCCTATTAGATATTCATTGCACATGTTTAGTAAAGGAATGCTAAAGTTTGTCCAAATAGACAAAAGTACTCAGATGAATGACCTGGACAGAAAATTTGGATTTCCCAAGTTAACTCTTTGCAAGTAAGTAGAACCATGGCAGTGTACAGGCTTCTGAGCTCAGTAAATAGGACAACAAAGACAGAGACCAATGGGACCATATCTCAACCATCAACTTCTGATGGCTTTTGTAGAAATAGTAGTAGAACTGAAGAGGTCTCTCTCTAAGCCATGAATGAAAAACATGATATTTTAATGGAGACCAGACATTTTTGCATACTTCATGCAGAATCTATTGAAACAGAAGTAAAGCTTTGAACGTATTGTGTACATCTGTAGCTTAAAAACATTCATTTATACTATCTTGGATTTATCAGGAAACAATATAATGACCAACTTGTGGGATTATTTGTATAGAAATGCTGGTAGCCCTGCAGTAGTTACCTGCACATTCCACCCATATATCCTGAGTGTGATCACATGATGTCCGCCCAATAATTGTGCCGCCTCGACTACAGTCCAAAAGATTTGTTTCCGAATTGGAGCAGGTTAGTTGATCTAGAAAAATGGGTCCACTCACCAGAAATGATCTTGGAGTAATAATTCTGGCCCCTATAACAAAGAATTATGCATTAATATTTTTCTTCTCGTCAATTAAACTGATGAAGGCTATATAGAGCATCTAGCAAAATATCAAGAAACAAATTTTAAGTTGATTATTGACAAAGTCATTATATTCTGAGAGTTCAATGATACAACTACTTCTACATGGGGAAAAAAAGTTTAAAAGTATGTGTTAATAAATGTGAGATGTTATTCCCCAATAAGTGATTTTAAATTTTTTAGAGTGAAAGAACAATGAATGACTATCCTACCACTTCCCTATATTCCTTCCTCTTATGATAGATAACATCTTTTCAGCAAATGTAAGGCTTACCTTCCCTCTTGAAGCCCACAAGCTGATCACAGGCTACTTGTGCATCAACACCACGAAATGAATTATTGCAAACAGTTCCCCAAGCATTGTTGATGCAAATCTCTAGTCGTCCATCCATGGTTTGGCTGTCGTTGTTCATCATTCCTCCTTCAATCCTGTTGCTCCCATCCTCACAGTTCCCAGGAAGTGTTGACAATGCTGCATAAGAATAATCAAATTGAGACCAGTACCAAGCAATTCTGAAATATCTAGCAAAATGCATACATTGGCAGACTATTCCAGCATCTTCTGTTGCTCCACATTCAGTTCCACTCTGTGTATTGTGACTACAGCTGAGCAAGTTGAGCTCTGTACTATTACATGCGATATCAGTCAGTGCTATCCCTGCCTGACTCTCAGAAAATTCACCCCCAGTGAGAGCCACTGCACCTGAAATTCAAACAAACATGTGTACTATAATTCTCACTGAAAAATAAAATAAAAGTGAACATACCATAAGGAGATTGTCCCAACTGCCTGCAGGCTACAGAAGCATCCTCTTTGTCCCAGAAGTCATCACAGATTGTTCCATATCTGCTTCCTAGACATATTTCTATTCTTCCAACAACAAGTCCATTCTTGTCATAGAAATAATCAGGGTACATTGTGTCATCTAAATAGTAGGCGTCACCTTCACCCACAATTAGTCGAACTTGCCCATCCATACATTTAGCTGAATAGACATAAAAAAGTGAGGAAAGTGTCAATGATTCTACTCGGAGAAAAGTCTTACAATCATTCCATAAACATTCCATAAACGATTGAACATAACAAGGTACTTCACCACAACTGCACAGTTTTTTTACCAGGGTTTAATGGAGAGCACTCGCTATGTTGGTTTCATCCCTATTTCAAAATGGCAGATGCTAACCCAACAGAAAAACGAAAACTCGCATCCCAACTAAAATTCTCATCAGTATCTTTTTAGCTGCTTAAATGGTGCTTTCAACTGATATTAGCTCCAGAAACTTCAAGCATACCATCCTTCACTCAGGTATATAATTAACCAGCAGACACCCTAAAAACTGTAGAAGGTGTGGAAAAAAATCTTGAAATTCATCTTCAGGCATCCCTATATATATGTATATATATAGTTCCTATGTCTATCCTTTTCTCCTCTCACATAAAAAAAAATATGATAAATCCAAAAAGAGCACCAGAATATTCCAAATGTTTCAATGATTGCAAAGTGGGCATGTGATGAAACATATAGTGTCCTACAACAATAAACCTGAGTTAGACTTCCATAGAACTCTGCATAGTTCTCCACCACTCAACTATGTATATAGACCTACCCAATAATCAACATGAAATCGTATTCTCTTGACATTTCAACTAGATGCTCTAGTCTTCATCCTGATGAAGGATAGAGCATCTAGTCGAAATGTCCTGATGAAGGCTAGAGTATCTAGTCGAAACATCAAGAAAATAATATTTCATGTTGATTATTGAGAAGGTTATTATAATGTTATTATGTCAACTGAGAGTTTATTTAGAGTTTATAATATATAGAGGAGAGAATTTTTTTTTTAAACGAACAGAAAAATTGTTGGATTGACAATGATCAAAGGAAACAAGACTGTACCCATGTTGACCACAACTAGATGACCCTTTTCCATGATTTTAAATGGTAAAGGGTTATCTAAGTGGTTGTGGTCAACACTTAGTACCATCAACAGGTAAACCCATGTTCTATTCATTTGCTGCTTAGCAAAAGGACTAACAGACATGCAAACAATAGTTGCATGAGATCTTGATCAGGTGACAATTATAGGTAATAGCAGGGTTCATGCTCCAGGTATTGTCTATTCTAGTTTCCCCTCCTCTTCCTCATTGTCAGCTTCATTGCTTATGAAGAGATCGCCATAGTCAGTCACTCCTACCTCTTCTTTGTGAAGCTAGCCATCTTGCTGGCAATAATTCAGATAGCACTTTCTGCTACTTACCCAGTCTTTAAACAGTGAATACTGTCTTTATGTGATCCATCCGTCTCGACTGAAATGCCGCCATTTTTAAAGAATTTGCTTATCAGTTTAGTAGTGACAGATTGGCTAGCTTTCTTTAACCTCTCCAGAGAGCATTTTCTCTGCAGCTTTCCTACTTCAGCTGGTGCATGGTGTAATTAAGTCTAATAAAGGAAATACAGAAGCTGTTGTTGTTTTTAATAACAATATGCTGCTATTGTTCATAGTTGTTTTCCTCTCGATGACCAATCCACCTAGAGCAACTAGAGTGCATTCAATACCATTACGAGCATCTTGGGTACATTTTCATTCCACTGCAGACTAAATGGACATGACCTCATATACGCACTATGTATGACTTTGCAATGTGCATTGTAGTACATACTCACATCCACACCGTACTCCAGCATCTTCGGAATGATCGCAATCATGCTCCGATGTAAACCTGCACTCCTGGAGTCTTCTTTCGGTTCCATTACAAGCCAAGTCATCCACAAAAATATCCCCAACTCCTTGGCCAAAAAAGGCAAGTTTTAGGGGCTGGGCATCTACAAGAATTGATCATTGCAGACCATCTAATTTATGTACATTCAATGCCATAATAATATACCTGATATGTTGTACCCCAATTGTCTACAGGCTACTCTTGCATCCAGTGCATCCCACTGGTCATCACATACAGTCCCATATGAATTGTTCCTACATATTTCAACACGTCCTTCTGTGGGTAGTGTTCCATTGACCAGTCTTATGTCACCATCACTACATACTGCATGAAGAAGACCAAGGAAGCATTAATGCATGCAGCATTCTTCATATGCAGGTGACTACTTTGTTAGCTTACAACAGCGGCTGTCATTGCTTGGAACAAATCCATCATTGCATAGGCAAGTGAAGCCGCCATCAGTGTTGTTGCAGAAAGAATTCTCCACACATGCAGTTAAGCCAGTGACACATTCATCGATATCTGAAGAATTGTGCAATAATAGAAATATATCAAACTCTGAGACACAAAACTGATGCACAGATAAGTTGAATACAAATATATAAATATACATGCACATGTCCACATCACCATTAATATTCCAATGGGGGCGCATTGTACATGTGACTAGACACTACTTCTACTAAGAAAATGGGTTGTTTAGAGGGGGTGCTTATAATGGTAATTGCAAGAACACTTGCGCTTAACTTTTTAGGGAGAAAATTAAAATTGCACAATGCACGATTTATATTTAAAGTCGTGTGATGTAGTAATAGCAAGAGTCAAGGGAGCCTTCGTCATGGCTTGAGGGCAAGCATAATTGATAGGCTAGCTAGCCTAGCAACAATTATAGTAGGCAAAACACTTGAAATATTTCTCTAGCATGCTAGCATTTAGGATAAAGGCCACAGCGATTGTTTTAGCTTTCAGCTAACTGGTACCTCTGTCTTCTAAGCTCTAGTGAAGCAGGCAACATTTATCTTGGGACACTTGCACCTTCATTCATTTGCTGTCTTCAGGTGGAGCTAGCCATATGTGAGACTAATCACTGGGTGTTCTTTAGCCTTTATGTTTTTTGTCGAAGATGGTAATGGTTCCCATTGTAAACCTCGCCATTTCAGTGACCAGTATTATTCCAGTGTAGAAGGGTTAGATAGAGCCTAGCTAGCCAACAGCAAACCTCGCCATTTCAGTGACCAGTATTATTCCAGTGTGGAAGAGCCTAGCTAGCCAACAGCTTGAGTTATATTTCAACCTGCAAGATTTAGTGAAACGTTTTGCTGGTATATCCCTAAAGAGGTAATATTCGATGCTTTTGTCAATGTGCATAGAATATTCTTTGTAGGAGAGCTGTAAAAACTGTCTTTAAATTTTAAATGGACATACAGGCTGGTGACGAGGTGTATGCTAGAGCTACTGCACAGTAACAGAAAATAGCTAGACCAGTCTAGATATCTTTAGCTATCTAGCTGAACAGGAAAGCTTCCATTATGGATTACAAGTTAGAGAGCTATGTACCATACTTACACAGGAAATCTTCCATTATGGATTGTAAGTCGGACAGCTATGTACATGTACCATAATCCCATGTACCATAATCCCACAGGAAATCTTCCATTATGTTGGACATCTACCATATTCCGACAGAAAAGTTTCCATTATGGATTATAAGTTGGAAAGCTACCATACTCCCACAGGAAAGCTTCCATTATGCTCTAAGTATCCCGTTTTGCTAGGAGTTTTGATAATTCATCAAATTTTTCCTGCTCCCCTTCCTGCGTTTTTGTTATTGATTTTTATTTCACTTTTCTTCACTCAAACAACCTTTTCAAACGCGAGATATTTCTGAGCATGATATAATTTCCCAGACAGGAATTTAAAATGCAACCTTGTCATCTCAAGACAAGCACAAACACGAACACCTCA
Organism: Cladorhizidae sp. MBARI D1340-BT2; assembly: GCA_028752905.1. NCBI lineage: Eukaryota > Metazoa > Porifera > Demospongiae > Poecilosclerida > Cladorhizidae > Cladorhizidae sp. MBARI D1340-BT2. The sequence continues at coordinate 19,467,685 of JAQNBH010000005.1, read as the reverse complement.
CATCTGCTATATAGTCCTAGACTACATGGTAAGGTGAAGAACATATTGGAGGGATAATAGAGTTCTGAATAAGCCATTTGAATCCCAAGGGATCTAGCGTGGCATATGTCCGCATCATGGCATTGGTTTAGCTGCTACATGATTCACATGCATTAGGCTTTTCAAAGGAAGGTTAAAGAAATGCTAATAGCAATGGAAGTCCACCAGTCTGAAAATCTTAAGGTTTTTTTTTAGAGAGGTTTGATACACTATAGAATTCTTTGAGGAATGTCATTCATCTGCACTCACAGCTCATTCTACCTGAGGAAGATAGGATGCCACAGTGAAGCTTGGCATGCAATATAAATACCTGAACTAACCACAAGAAGGTATATATATGTGTCCATGTATCGTCAAGCAATGCTTTTGGAATCGTGGAAGGAGATCTCTTACTTTCTCCTTCATCCAGGTTGGAGCATTTACAATTCTTGGCGTTGATAATCATTGCCTCTGCCATTTCTTTGCTTTCAATTTTTGTCTCCCATAAGAGTTTCAACAAAGGGCCAGTTGGAAAAACCAATTTATAGGTGCTCAACAAATACCAGTGCTTTATATCTCATCAGTACAATGTATAGGTGCAAAATTGGTGAAAGATTGAAATTGAACAGGAACAGTACAAGCATGTCAACTATGAACTAAGCCCTACACTTGGCTCTTACTCTGGTTGACAACAAGGGTGTCTATATTAGCACAGTAATTTACCAATACAATTGCGTCCATCAGGATTGACGTCTTGGTAGCCAGGTAGGCAATCACATGTGAACACTTCAATCCCCACAGTGCAGTTAGCACTGAACACACATGTTCTATTAGTGGGGTCTAGCAGGCCACCAGATGGACAGTCACAGCGATAGTATGGAATCTCATTCACACAGATGTGACTACAGTTCCCATTATTGACTGCACATTCATTAATATCTGCAAAATATAACATTAACATACTCCAGGTTAAATTTGATCAATGTACATGTCTCTTGTTTCATACCCATGCACTGGATGGACACATCATCTTTGTGAGTACAAGATCCACGTCTTAATCGGACCTCTTGACAATCAAGTATACGCCTTTCATCTCCATGACACTGCAACCTCTCTATGAAGAGTGGTCCACTACCTGGCAAGCCATCGAGCAACTTGGCACCTATATTACAAAAAGTCATTTCCATTCTAGCTGAACATGAGGTAAGAATAACTTACGTTCAAAAGGTACAGAGAGCTGGTTGCAAATGACTTCTGCCTCATCCATATCAAATCCCTTATTACACACAGTGCCCCACGCTCCATTTAAACAAACTTCGACCCTTCCTTCCAGAGCATTAGTGCCGTTAGACAGCCTCACATCTCCATCCACACAAGCCACTGCTGCAACCTCTGTGTCTGTTTCAGTTGATCATAATTGATAAACACAGTTCTAAACAATCAGTAGTGTTACCTTGGCATGTAACAGTGGCTATCTCTTGAGATATGCAGCTGGTAGAGTTCACAGTAGCACAGTCAAGTAGTGTGGTTTCATTTCCTACACAGTTCACACTGGTCAGGATGGTGTTTCTCGTTTCAGTTCCTCCACGTCCACCAATAGCACCTGCAGAATGAATAGAATAATAGATGCCAAATTTCCATTCCTATAATGAACTTACCAGCAGCAGAAAATCCAAGCTGTCTGCAGATTACGGAAGCATCGCGATTATCCCAAGAATCATCACACACACTTCCAAAAGCTCCATTCAAACATATCTGGGCTTCTCCAATGACAAACTCAGGGAATCTATCATATCCTGCTTTGGAAAAAAGGCGAACCTCTTCTTCTACACATGTCCCTGCATAAGCATGAAGCACCACACATGGGTAGTATTTACACCGTCACGTTGCTACTAGTAGAATGTGCAGCAAGTACAACACTACATTTCCTTTAACAGAAAAAGTTTAGTCCTACCTCCACATATGACACCAGCTGCATCTGATAAGTAACAGTTGTGTTGGCGAATACCGCCATTAGGGCACTGCAACAGATTAGATTCACTACCTCGACATGCAACATCATCAAGGAAGATGGGGAGGGAATTGGTGCCAAAGATTGTGCCATCACGAATAGCAACAGGATTGCCAACTGCATAACAACACATTGAAATCACCTTCTCAATAATCAACTTTCAATTTTATTCACTCAACGTTTCGACTAGACGCTCTAGTCTTCATCAGCACTTTAAATTACATAAGGCTTTGTGCTTTGTGATATAATATTCTTCACCTTCGCCAAGCTGTCTGCAGACAACAGAAGCATCTGTTTCATCCCAGCGATCATTGCAAACTGAGCCATAGACGTTATCAAAGCACACTTCCACTCTCCCAGCACTTGCAGAATTTTGTGATCCATTCATCAATCTAACATCACCGTTGCTACAGACTTTTTTAAAGGAATTTTTAAAATTTAATATGAGACAATTAAGGAACACATTAATATACTCACGACATGGTGCTGTGCTTTGGTTTCCAACTCTCATAAACCCAGAGTAGCAGTCTCCACATGTAAAACTACCATTTTGATTGAAGCAGTCAGAGTTGATACAGGATGTGGCATTCAAGGAGCACTCATCTATGTCTAAAATTATAAATAATAAAAATGCTGAGATGGGCCATTGAGATTCAACCATAGAGGGATTAGTTAGGCAGCTGACACATGCATGCCTGCACTAGTTATAATGAAGGGGACTAGTTATGTCAGTGGTAGTAGCAGCAGTGGTTCAGTGGTAGCAGCAGTGGTATAGTAGCAGCAGTGGTGGTAGCAGCAGTTGTCTAGTTATGTTAGTGGTAGCAGCAGTGGTGGTAGCAGCAGTGGTCTAGTTATGTCAGTGGTGGTAGCAGCAGTGGTCTAGTTATGTTAGTGGTGGTAGCACCAGTTGTCTAGTTATGTCAGTGGTGGTAGCAGCAGTGGTCTAGTTATGTTAGTGGTGGTAGCACCAGTTGTCTAGTTATGTCAGTGGTAGTAGCAGCAGTGGTTCAGTGGTAGCAGCAGTGGTATAGTAGCAGCAGTGGTGGTAGCAGCAGTGGTCTAGTTATGTTAGTGGTGGTAGCACCAGTTGTCTAGTTATGTCAGTGGTAGTAGCAGCAGTGGTTCAGTGGTAGCAGCAGTGGTATAGTAGCAGCAGTGGTGGTAGCAGCAGTGGTCTAGTTATGTTAGTGGTGGTAGCACCAGTTGTCTAGTTATGTCAGTGGTAGTAGCAGCAGTGGTTCAGTGGTAGCAGCAGTGGTATAGTAGCAGCAGTGGTGGTAGCAGCAGTGGTCTAGTTATGTCAGTGGTGGTAGCAGCAGTGGTCTAGTTATGTTAGTGGTAGCAGCAGTGGTCTAGTCATGTCAGTGGTGGTAGCAGCAGTGGTCTAGTTATGTCAGTGGTGGTAGCAGCAGTGGTCTAGTTATGTCAGTGGTGGTAGCAGCAGTTGTCTAGTTATGTTAGTGGTAGCAGCAGTGGTGGTAGCAGCAGTGGTCTAGTTATGTCAGTGGTGGTAGCAGCAGTGGTCTAGTCATGTCAGTGGTGGTAGCAGCGGTGGTAACAGCAGTGGTCTAGTTATGTCAGTGGTAGCAGCAGTGGTCTAGTTATGTCAGTGGTAGCAGCAGTGGTCTAGTAGTAGCAGTGGTAGTAGCAGCAATGGTCTAGTTATGTCAGTGGTGGTAGCAGCAGTGGTCTAGTTATGTTAGTGGTAGCAGAAGTAGTCTAGTTATGTCAGTGGCAGCAGCAGTGGTCTAGTCATGTCGGTGGTGGTAGCAGCAATAGTCTAGTTATGTCAGTGGTGGTAGCAGTGGTGGTAACAGCAGTGGTCTAGTATGTCAGTGGCAGCAGCAGTTGTCTAGTTGCGTCAGTGGTAGCAGAAGTGGTCTAGTTATGTCTGTAGTGGTAGCAGCAATAGTCTAGTTATGTCAGTGGTAGCAGCAATAGTCTAGGGCAACCACTGTTTGCTGCACCTCATATATAGCAATCTGAGATCAGGGAGGCTACTAGCTGACGTACTAGCTCAAGTAGATCAAGTAGAGAGGAGAAATGCTCACTTCATATTTTTATTTATTTGTTGTATGTTTATTTTTAATTTCAATTAAGCCACATAAATGCTATTAGTACACATTTTACACATTTTAGCATGATTCACAAATAATTAATCATAATTTTTTTATTTGTTTATAATTATCTTTGTTTATTATAATAATAAAAATAATAATAATAATAATAATTATTATTATTATTATTATTACTACTACTACTACTACTACTACTACTATTATTATTATTACTACTACTACTACTACTACTACTACTACTATTATTATTATTATTATTATTATTATTATTATTGTTGTTATTATTATTGGACCTGCACATGTTCAACTTTTTTAGTTGTTATTTTTTTGTTAGTTTGCTGTTTGAGGGGAGGGAGGCTTTTTTTTTAAATGGCATTCAGTTGCAACTGCCATCTTCCGACATCTCTTCTAGCCCAATTCTGCTGTTTCCAGAATCACTTCTGCTGAGGAAGACTGCATAGACACTTATGCCTACCATACCACTCTGAATCACTTCATCTTGAGAAAGGAGGTATTTCTGATGGGTAATCCTACTACAACTTTCTTGTAGACATTGTGTGACGTAGCTTACCTCAATGGATCCAATTCTTAAGCCATACTTGTGGCTTTACTGTATCGCATTTTAATGAGTGTGAAACTAAATTTCATGACAAAGATATTTATAACAAAAGGAGTAGGGGGTGGGGGATGGGTGGGGGGGGGGGGGAGAAAGACAAAGTGCTGACTGTTTGAATTGCCACTCCTCCTTGATTAATGTATGGGAAGCCCACTAGAAAAACATGGAGGAGAGCATGCAGGAGAAAAGTGGGGAAATAGTCGGACATGTATTCCACAGCATGGGAAGAACGTGACCGGCAACAGAAATGCATAGTCAGAATAGAGGAAAGAGATACTTGTCATCGAGGTCAGAGTGAAGAGTATATCACATGACTGCAGGTAATTGTGTATACTGCATTAGCTATGAAGGCATAGCTAGAGTGTATATCCACAGGCAAACAAAAGGTCATGTCTGACAAGGCTGTTCAGCTCACTACAATGCCATGCATTAATTTCTAGAGCTCAACAAATGATAGGACCGGAGACCTACCAGCACATACTAATCCAGTCCCTGAGTAACCCTCGCTACAGGTGCACTCGAAGCTCCCATTGGTATTAGAGCATGCGGCATTTCTGTCACACTTCATGCCCAAGGAACACTCATTGATATCTGTGAATTGAAAATACATCGTACTGATCACACACTTGGTAGCAAGGTAGGTAAACTGAAGAACTTACCTTCACACGTCATCCCATCACCAGTATAGCCCTCATTGCAACTACAGAGAAAGCTGCCTTCAGTGTTTGTACAGGAAGCGTTGACATCACAGGTATTCAAGGCATCGATGGAACACTCATCAATGTCTGCCAATTAAAAAAAGGTTATTTAAGGGAAGATATTACTACAACATATCATATCTTTTTACAGGTTGCTGAATTAAGTCATACTCTTGGAAACTATTGTAAATTTTTCTGCTGTGTTCTTAATTATGCATTATTAAATTCATTTGTATATATTTGTATATATATATATAATATATACATTTCATTTATATATTACTTTCATTTGTGTATTATGCATATATAATATACATATATATAATAATATATACACATTTCTATAAAAATTCTTCTCTGCTTGATTATTTTCTTTATTCAAGTTTCAGGTGCAGCTAAATTGAGTGCAAAAAAGAACATCAGATGAACTATAGAAGTGAGTTTACTCCAGTTTCCAGTCACCCCTGCTCTTCTTCAGGGTTTGAAGGATTTCCAGCTGATGGGGTTGCATGAGCCCGTGATGCCAAGAAAATCTGCTAAGCTGTAAAGTGATCTCTAAAGTCAGTGACTCATCTACAGATGGTCCCTTATGTGGGCATGGGCAAGTGCTGGTTCCTCAGGTAGCCATGGGCTAGTGCTGATGAGGCTGGCCCCTCAGTTGTGAAGCCGGCCTCTCAAGTAGCCATGAGCAAATGCTGATGAGGCTGGTCCCTGACGTGGCTATGGGCAAGTGCTGATGAGGCTGGGCCCTCAGGTGGTCATGGGCAAGTACTGATGAGGCTGGTCCATCAGGCAAGTGCTGATGAGGCTGGTCCATCAGGTGGCCATGGGCAAGTGTTGATGAGGATTAACAACATCATCAGCCGTGTCAATCTCCTCTTCGACCCTGTGGTTACTTTCTAACTCTGAAGAAGACTAGGAGAAACTAGCTAACATTCACTGTATATCACACCAGTGTTCCTCTGTGCATGCTATGATGTCACTGTATATCACACCAGTTTTCCTCTGTGCATATGATGTCACTGTATATCACACCAGTGTTCCTCTGTGCATGCTATGATGTCACTGTATATCACACCAGTGTTCCTCTGTGCATGCTATGATGTCACTGTATATCACACCAGTGTTCCTCTGTGCATGCTATGATGTCACTGTATATCACACCAGTGTTCCTCTGTGCATGCTATGATGTCACTGTATATCACACCAGTGTTCCTCTGTGCATGCTATGATGTCACTGTATATCACACCAGTGTTCCTCTGTGCATGCTATGATGTCACTGTATATCACACCAGTGTTCCTCTTTGCATGCTATGATGTCACTGTATATCACACCAGTGTTCCTCTGTGCATATGATGTCACTGTATATCACACCAGTGTTCCTCTGTGTATGCTATGATGTCACTGTATATCACACCAGTGTTCCTCTTTGCATGCTATGATGTCACTGTATATCACACCAGTGTTCCTCTGTGCATGCATGCTATGTTCTCAAATCAACCATGCCCAAACATGGAAGAAAATGGCACAAAAGAAATAAGAAAGAAATAAGTATTTTAGAAACTGGAAAAATACTATTAAATCAAGCATATATGAATCACGGACCAAACACCGTGGTTTAGAGGTGGATATTTCATTGCTGTTCATATCCTCCAATTAAACACGGATCATTATTACGATCACTACTGTCACGCTTTGGTACTAAAATTTAACTTACTCAGACAACTTGTCCCATTCCCTGTGAATCCAGTTTTGCACACGCAAAGAAAGCCTCCAAAAACATCCTCACAAGTAGAGTTTTCATGACAGTTGTTCATCGATGGAAAGTCACACTCATTGACAGCTTTATGATATGCGCGTGTAAGTGGGGAGGATGGGGGGGGGGGGGGGGGGGAGGGAGGAGATTAACATCTATGTATCAACCTACTAAGTATTGAAAAGTACTTACTGACACACTCAGTGCCAAGAGTAGTATTGAAACCTGGCAAACAGTCACACATGACACTTCCTTCAGTATTCCTACAAGAGGAAACGGTGGTGTTGCAGCCATCTGTCCCCAGAGCACACTCGTCGATATCTACTCAAAATAAAACAACAAGAGTAACAAATAAGTCAGTTTATTCATGCTGACTTGACATTACCAGTGCATGTCATTCCATCTCCAGTGTATCCAGTTTGGCAGAAACACATGAAACTTCCCTCACTATCAATGCAGTCAGCATTCACATCACACACATTAGAACTTGCATTGCACTCGTTGATATCTGAAAGGGAAATGTTCACTAGTAATGTGAAGAACTCTCTCCCACATTTTATAACTGTGTACTTGAGCAAACTCCTCCATTGCCTGTGAAGCCTGGGTTGCATGTGCAAATGAAGCTCCCGACAACATTTGAACAGTTAGCATTTTGGCTACAGATGTTGGGGATCTCCATACACTCATCGATATCTGTAACAAAATTTGTACATAATATGGACTTATTTATTTATTATTATTAGTTTGTATACCATCACAGCTGAGCAGGTTGTCTCTCAACAGAAACCCATCAGTACAGTTGCAGAAGAAGCTGCCCACTGTGTTGGTGCAGTTCTGCTGACAACCTCCATTACTGCTCTGACACTCGTCCACATCTGCACAGGACACATGAACACTTTATCCCTATACTTAACAGCACATACACTGACTCTGACTCACCACTGCAGCGAATGGACACATCACGAGCATGATCACAACTGTGCAGACCTAATGGCTGATTGTCTTGTCTCATGCAGTCCAACAAACTCTGCTCATTACCAGCACAGTTAAGGTCTGAGAGAAAGATGGGCCCATCTCCACTCCCAACTGACCCACGTGGCAGAACACTAGCTCCTTGGCGAGAAAACCCAGTCACCCGAGAACAAGCCACTGCAGCATCTTCACTTCCAAACGAATTGTTGCACACTGTTCCCCAAGCATTGTTGATGCAGACTTCAAGCCTGCCTTCCAAGCTCTCAGCACTGGTATTAGTTACAGTGCCAGCAATACGAACATCTCCAGTAGAACATGAATCAAAGGATGTGTTGAGAGCTAAAAACCAAACCCCAACATCAACAAGATGAACCATTGGAACATTTCAAAACACCTACCAATACACTATTACCTTGGCATACTACACCAGCAGTGGTGCATACGAATCCAGTGAAGCTGGTTCTGTTGCAGCCAAATAAGTCTGTTTCATTTCCACTGCACTGGACATCAGTGAACAATCTCTGGCCACTTCCTTCTCGAAATGAATCAGCATTGATTCCAATTGCCCCTGTAAAAATCAGAAAAATAAATCCAAAAGTATACACACATTAGCAGCGCAGTTTTTTTAAATTGTTTATTTTATCCTGTTTCTGTTTAGTGCTACTTTGCTGTCACTGTTGGTTGCACAAAGCAGATGGTGAAAATTACGTCTAAAAAGGTAAAAGTGGTATTTTTTAAACGTTCAAATTAAAACAACGCTAATCTGCAGTTTATATATGAGAGACACAGCAACAGGTGGGTTTCCAGAAGGAAATAAAGAGGGAAGAGGGAGGAGGAGGGGGGGATCTGTTTGCAAAATGGTGTCTCTGATGGCATGGTGAGAAAAATGAGTGGAAACCCTATTGGGCACCAACTATACTAGAGCTTACCATATGGAGAGAATCCAAGTTGTCTGCAAACCACAGAAGCATCTCTGTTATCCCATGACTCTATGCAGATGGTTCCATATTTTCCTCCTACACAGACTTCTACTCTGCCCACTCTTAGTCCGTCTTTATCAAAGTATGTAGAGTCATAGTCAGTCAACCCCATGTAGAATGTGTCCACATCGTCTGACACCACCAGACGCACAGCTCCAGCACGACAAACAGCTACATTCGACAATCAATAAAAAGTTGACATTACAAATGAATGGTCACAATACCTTGACAGTTAACACCAGCATCTTCTTGATGGCTACAGTCGGTTGAAAAGAGAGAGTTGTGATGGCACTGAAGCAGATTGGGTTCACTTCCACTGCAAGCAACATTATCCAGCAAGATAGAACCAACTCCACTCCCGTAGAAAGCTTTCCTCACTGCTATAAAGCCTACAATGTCAACACATACAAACCAACTTTAAGAAAGGCAACAAAACAGCCTTCACCCAGAACAAGACCTGCCTCAGATGAAACGACCATAAGGACATCGTCATATATATATTGCAGCTATCAAATGATAATGAAGGCACTTCAGTATACACACATGAAACTACACCTGTAAATCATTCTGAGAAGCCTCATACACACTACCATTTTCGCAGTATCAGTCAAAAATTTTGGGCATGCATAGCAGTGCAACTGTACTCTGTCAACCATTTGCAGGTGTGGATTGCATTTTAAATCTATATAAACTGCTCCAGTTGTTAGGTGGGACTGGACACCAAACCTGGTCAGTAGATAGGTGGGACTGGACACCAAACCTGGTCAGTTGTTAGGTGGGACTGGACACCAAACCTGGTCAGTTGTTAGGTGGGACTGGACACCAAACCTGGTCAGTAGTTAGGTGGGACTGGACACCAAACCTGGTCAGTTGTTAGGTGGGACTGGACACCAAACCTGGTCAGTAGTTAGGTGGGACTGGACACCAAACCTGGCCAGTAGTTAGGTGGGACTGGACACCAAACCTGGTCAGTTGTTAGGTGGGACTGGACACCAAACCTGGTCAGTAGTTAGGTGGGACTGGACACCAAACCTGGTCAGTTGTTAGGTGGGACTGGACACCAAACCTGGTCAGTTGTTAGGTGGGACTGGACACCAAACCTGGTCAGTAGATAGGTGGGACTGGACACCAAACCTGGCCAGTAGTTAGGTGGGACTGGACACCAAACCTGGTCAGTTGTTAGGTGGGACTGGACACCAAACCTGGTCAGTAGTTAGGTGGGACTGGACACCAAACCTGGTCAGTTGTTAGGTGGGACTGGACACCAAACCTGGTCAGTTGTTAGGTGAGACTGGACACCAAACCTGGCCAGTAGTTAGGTGGGACTGGACACCAAACCTGGTCAGTAGTTAGGTGGGACTGGACACCAAACCTGGTCAGTAGATAGGTGGGACTGGACACCAAACCTGGTCAGTTGTTAGGTGGGACTGGACACCAAACCTGGCCAGTAGTTAGGTGGGACTGGACACCAAACCTGGTCAGTAGTTAGGTGGGACTGGACACCAAACCTGGTCAGTTGTTAGGTGGGACTTGACACCAAACCTGGTCAGTTGTTAGGTGGGACTGGACACCAAACCTGGCCAGTAGTTAGGTGGGACTGGACACCAAACCTGGTCAGTTGTTAGGTGGGACTGGACACCAAACCTGGTCAGTTGTTAGGTGGGACTGGACACCAAACCTGGTCAGTTGTTAGGTGGGACTGGACACCAAACCTGGTCAGTTGTCCTGTTTCTACTGTCTGTTAATATTTGTTGCCCGTTTCCATTTGTTCTTTCTCACTTATCTTCTATTAATTGATTAGCAAAACTCAGCATTTAAATATACAACCAGTCTTGTATACAACCTAGTTATATAAATTAAAAAAAGTAAGTATGATAGTTGGTAAAGGGTCGTTAAATTGTTTGATTCCCCGGCTGTTAGCTGGTAAAGGGTCGTATGACTGTGATTGTTGTTTTTATAGTCCTTCAGTTTGTGGCAAAGGAAATCCAAACGGCAGCTAACAACAACAACAGCTACAACAACAGCAGCAACAACAACAACAAAGGCTCAGCAGGAGTGTCTCCTTTCATCCAACTTCTTGTATTCTACGCAATCAGCACAGGCTGAATCTTGCTGATGTTGTTGTTAATGTTGTTGTCTTGTAACTAGAGTCAGCCTTCCAGTAGAACATCAGCTACAGCCTCCGCATAGGTGAATTCCAAAACCAAATAGTAGAGAAGAAAAACGATATCCTCAGTAATCAACTGAGTGGACTTTGTGCATATGGGCTCATCTACAGAGTGAGCCCATATATACTCACCTGATGATCCTTACCCATGCTTTTCTTTTCCACAATTGAGAAACAGGTTTGTTGTGGACATCAATTGGAATTTTTTTAGCGTCATCTGGTACTAAACTAGCCAGCCCTGCTGTACACCAACCATAGGCAAAGAATAGGAGCACATATGCATGTACAGATAGATCTTTGAATAAGAACTTCAGTGTTAATTATAGTGACTGTGTGTGCTGACCTCAGCCAAGCATTCCAGGCTATCTACAATCAGTGTTTGTGGGAGCTATTAGTGGCCGGACCATCGTCTAGGACTAATCAGTGTGAGTTTTAGTGCTTGTTTGTTTCTTTCTTTGTTGTTGTGTTTTGGAGGGAGGGGTGTGGTTAGCCATCTGCCATTTTTAAATGGGTTAAACCAATATAGGTGTGTAATTCTGGCCCGGCATTGGTGTATGGGAATGATCGAGCAAAGCCACAGACCTAATTCAACACACCACACTGCCACACAGAGGCCACTGAGATCTAGGGCCAGGACATGAGTAGGGGTTCTTGTGCTTCTTGCTGGCTTCTGGTGGAGAAGTGGCTTTACACTGTCAAGGCTTCTTAAGCCCTCTGTCTGCTTGTTCTAGCTTTTGTGAAACTTCTTTAGCCAACTTTGGCTTCTCCCAGTTCCTGTCAAATCTCAAACTCCTCTAGAATATGCCATCCACTTGTGGCTTAACGCCACCTGCACCATCCATAGAGAGTGCACGCATAAAAATACCCACACATATTGGTTGCAATGTTGCTGCAGAATGTGAGACATTAATTGCTAGTGCCACTAACATTAGTTTTGAATTTCCCAGAATTCAAGCAGCGTACATATGGATGTAACCAGATTCCATGCAAGTGTCCCTTCAACTGATTACATGCTGTAACTGATTACATGCTGTACCCACAAACTCAATGCCACAATATTTTTTTATAAAAAGGGAACCGATCTCGCTGAACAACAATTTACCTACATGCCCAGTAGAGGAATCTTACCAATATAAAACAGTCCTTGAACTTTACTCTGGACTTGATGGAGAAAGCGAGAAAAATGAAAGAAAGATTTTAATTGGCAGATGGTTGCAACAGTTGTCATGAACACAGTCTCTTCCTGGCCTTTACTGCTGATTCTGGAAGCACTTCTTCAGAGGAAAGCTGCACAGGTATCTATACTTACCTGGAATCTCTCTCGATCCATTCGCTCTTGCTTGAGCAAGGAGGTGCTCCTGGATGAGTTTTGTTGTAGACATAGAGCGATATAGCGCTGCGTACCTTCTGTTTGCTTACTTCAACGGAGCTTGTTCTTATACCAAACTGCAGCCATTTCCCTTCTAATTAGGTTGAAAAGTTTCTTCTTGACCAAAAAAATCACACCTCTAAATATAAAAAATCGGCACGAAATCAATTGAGGTTACGAGGATGGGCTTGTCCTAATTAGCACCACGTGTTATAATGTGCCAATGTAGCTGAACAAGGTATCCCCATAGACCTCAGAGATAGATTTTCGCAAAGCAAAAGAGTAGGTTGAAGCAACACGATCTCTGAGAGAAAACCTCCATTCATTGAGAAACACCAATGGAAAGATTCCATCAACTTCCGTATCAAATTCCATCAGTGTATCACAGCTACATTTAACTGCAACTCTGGAATACTATGCTGCTTCATAATGTTCTGAGGACTGAACCACCTCTCTAAAGGTTAGTGCAGCTCATTGCTCACAGACGACAATGTCCTCCGGTAGCTCCAGTCCAGCGAAACATTGGTACTATCAACTTCCTAGTTAAAACATCGTGTTTGGCCCATCCCAGGTCCTATCTAACCTAATAACATGAACTATACATGCAGTTAGTACAAGGCTTAATTGGATACCCGACACAGAAAATATGCTGAAGCCCTTCCGGGAAATTAAGCAAGTTTCCTAACGGACATTTAATCCTTGTTTCACAAGGTTCTGCTGCATATATGAAAGAGCCATCCTCGAACTTGCGGTGATCTAACACAACCGATACTTGATGATGGTTGTAGCTTCTTAGGTCAAAAGTTCAGGTCATTACCATCAGCTCTATACATGCAGATATGACAATACATTTCCTGTTGTGACCTACAAATTAGAAAGTGTGATCACTTAGTTGTGGACTAGGCATAGTGGCTATATTTGTACCCATTCACACCACGAAGACCTGCAAAGTTGATCATTTCCACCTCCACACCATAATAAGTGATGAAAGTGGTGCAAACATTCCTGGAATCTTAGCCTTTGAACTTAATAGGTTGTACGCCAGGAGAGCATGTTCATATGAACTTGGACATTATTCTTAAAAATATAAGAGGGGAGGCTGAATGTTATATATTTCAACTGCACATGCCCAGTAGACCACTAAATTATTAAAACAGAACTGACCAAACCAAATGCAAATAGTAGACCATCTATCACCTATCAGCTTAATAATGAGAAATCTATTGTTCACAAATTGTAGGGAGATTTTTTAAAAAAGCAGATGATCAGAACTACCAACTTGGACCGTCTCCTCCAGACTGATCCTATTATGGAAGCTCTTGTGCATGCAGGGGAAGGACAAGCACCTGTGCTTGCTGGGAATCCCTTTGCCACTGAGAAAGGAGGCACTTTGGAAAGAGTTTTCTTGCTGAAGTTTTCCTTTAGACACAGCTCCATGCAACAGGACAAGCATCACTCAATGTAACTATTGGTAAAGAAACTGCAGCTTCATCAAGTATCACATCCATACAAGTGTCTAGTCTCTATAACTCTATAAAATGCACCCCACTAAAGTAGTTATTATTAACATTTGGGAAAAAGACTACTTATCAACAACCGAAAAATTTGAAACCACGATAACTTATTCCCTCTGTGCTAATAATTTTGGTACCAAATTCTGGCTTATTCTGTGTGCTTTCAAATAATATGTTGACTGTCTCTATAGGCACATTTTATTAGAAGATGCCAACAACATTAAGGTCACTCAAAAACTACACTCCATATTTTGTAGGCATCTCCTAAGTGCTGTGCATACAAGGGCTCTAATGTGGTCTGCAGTTTAAGGAAATTGATAGTTTTAATTAGTTAATGAGCACTACTATATACCCAAGAGTCAACCTTTTCTAATCACAACTACTTGACAATGCTTGAGGTGAATCCCAGAGCAGCACAAGAGCTCTCCAATGCCATTAAAAAAGGAGAAAGTTATGATCACAATAACCCTGCAATAACCCTGCAATAACCCTGCAAATAGGAGGTGCTGCAATTTTGAGTGACTGTGAGGTTTGAGGATGTATCCTCCTGAGAAATTGTGCCTATAGATACATTAAACATATCATTTCAAAGCACACAGAGTAAGAAACAATTTGAAAACTACCTGCACATGGGAAAGAGTGGGGGAGTTACGGCAATTACAAATTTACTCAACTTTTTCAAGAAGATTTTGGTTTTGACTGCCACACGACATTAGGCATTGGAAAATAATACCTGCATAAGAATGAGACTCCCTAAGGAAGGGGGGGAGGTTATGGCCATGTTGCAAGTTCTCTCCCTCCACCTGTGCTGAGGGTTAGGTAGGTGTAGGCTCAGTGGCAAGCTGAGGGTTAGGTAGGTGTAGGCTCAGTGGCAAGCTGAGGGTTAGGTAGGTGTAGGCTCAGTGGCAAGCTGAGGGTTATGTAGGTGTAGGCTCAGTGGCAAGCTGAGGGTTAGGTAGGTGTAGGCTCAGTGGCAAGCTGAGGGTTAGGTAGGTGTAGGCTCAGTGGCAAGCTGAGGGTTAGGTAGGTGTAGGCTCAGTGGCAAGCTGAGGGTTAGGTAGGTGTAGGCTCAGTGGCAAGCTGAGGGTTAGGTAGGTGTAGGCTCAGTGGCAAGCTGAGGGTTAGGTAGGTGTAGGCTCAGTGGCAAGCTGAGGGTTAGGTAGGTGTAGGCTCAGTGGCAAGCTGAGGGTTAGGTAGGTGTAGGCTCAGTGGCAAGCTGAGGGTTAGGTAGGTGTAGGCTCAGTGGCAAGCTGAGGGTTAGGTAGGTGTATGCTCAGTCGCAAGATGAGGGTTAGGTAGGTGTAGGCTCAGTGGCAAGCTGAGGGTTAGGTAGGTGTAGGCTCAGTGGTAAGCAAAAGCCTTGAGTTGTTATTATTATTTTTTCCTTTTTTATTTGGGGTGGGGGGTGAGGGGTGAGTGGGGGCGCCTGGACAACAGAAAGGTCAATCAACTTTAAACTGGTTGTAAAGGCCGGTTGGCAATATGTCCTATAATATCATGTCGCGTCACTGAGCTGTCACGATATCCATGATGGCTCACCTTCAGCCAGTTCAGGCAGTCTGGCTGCAGGTAAGTTTGGCACAGTTACACCTAGCAACATTTTTTAGAGAGCACATAGAGAGATCTATCTTTTGAACTATACGTCTAGTTCACACAGTGAAGTTCGCAGAATCTATGGCGCTCCAAAGTCATAACCAAGGTTTTCTAGGTTCAAACCAGGTCATTCTCTAGTGTTTGTATTGCTCTAGCAATCAGTTGCTATAACACTCAAGACTTGATGTTGGTGCAGCAACCGAAACAGCATTTGTTTGGCATTTGTGAGGTGATTTAACTTCACATTCCACTATAAATAGTTCTATGTCCTATGAGCAACTAGCAAGGCAATAGGTACAGAAGGTAATCATTATAGCTATAACCAGTAGTATGACATTGACATGTGACATACTCAAAATTGCAACCTCTGAAGATTCAAATGACCTACCATCTATCCTTCTTGTGTGATTTCAATTACCACTTAGGATAGGGTCTGTGTGCAAAGAAAGATGTGTTCAGGGCAACTCTGTTTGTTGTGGTCACTAATTTGCATTAAGCACATGATAGCTTTTGTGGGTTGAATATTTGTGCAAAATATTATTGGAAAGAATAGGATCATGCTTTTAGCATTCCAGAGTTATGTCAGTACTTCACTGCTCTTCTTGTGTTCCATGGTGGAGCACCATTAGCTACGACATCCTATTGTCTATCTTTATGTGGATGCACAAGGAACACAGTGGAACTCACCACTTGCAAAAGCATTGCCTCAAATGTTAATCCTTTTGCTAGCCACTTATCCTGCAACTGATCTAAACCTAGAGCACTAAAAGAGATCTGCATTTGGAAGAAGCTATAGACACTTGACATTTAAGTTGCCTTCCTGCCCCCTCCTCCCCATACCTCCCACCGCTCCTTACCTCATCCTCGACCCTCCTTCCCCATGAACTGGAACAAACCAAGTGTGTGGGTGGAATATTCTATACTGCATGGCTACTGCAGTCAGCACCAGTGCCTAGCAAAGAATCCCTCGATAGCCAAGTGGGCTCTTGTTGTTTCAACCAGTCCACAAGAGGGAAGAGTTCCAGTGCAGTCCACAAGAGGGAAGTTTCCAATGCAGTCCACAAGAGGGAAGAGTTCCAGTCTAGTCCACAAGAGGAAAGTGTTCCAGTGCAGTCCACAAGAGGGAAGTGTTCCAGTTCAGTCCACAAGAGGAAAGTGTTCCAGTGCAGTCCACAAGAGGGAAGTGTTCCAGTTCAGTCCACAAGAGGAAAGTGTTCCAGTGCAGTCCACAAGAGGGAAGAGTTCCAGTGCAGTCCACAAGAGGGAAGTTTCCAATGCAGTCCACAAGAGGGAAGTGTTCCAGTTCAGTCCACAAGAGGGAAGAGTTCCAGTGCAGTCCACAAGAGGAAAGTGTTCCAGTGCAGTCCACAAGAGGAAAGTGTTCCAGTGCAGTCCACAAGATGGAAGTGTTCCAGTTCAGTCCACAAGAGGGAAGAGTTCCAGTGCAGTCCACAAGAGGAAAGTGTTCCAGTGCAGTCCACAAAAGGAAAGTGTTCCAGTGCAGTCCACAAGAAGAAAAAGTTCCAGTGCAGTCCACAAGAGGAAAGTGTTCCAGTGCAGTCCACAAGATGGAAGTGTTCCAGTACAGTTGTGCAGAGTCCTTGGCCCTGACCATCTAAAGGCCTGTCCACACTGCACTTAAACTGTTGTGCATTAATGTGCATTGGGTCCTAGGAAAGAAACTCTTCAACTCGATGTGCTTTCGTCAAATCCACACTAGCACCGAAATAAACCATTATGAAGCCAGTCAACATCTCATACTATATCTGTAGTTGAGATGGAGTTTGTTTTTATGTCCTTTTCTTGCTGACCAGCTACCTACAGATGTGCAGGAAACATTTTCTGCAGAGAAGAAAGAGGAGAGAGCTGAGGGAAAGGTAGAACCAACGATGGTTGCATTTACAAACTTCAGAAGTCTAGATGTAGGGCGCAGGAACATAGCAACAGTTCTCTAGCTATGTAGTTGGCTACTCTAGATAGCTAGTTTGGCCGCACCAAAGATAGTATACAGCTAGCTCCAAAGTTCCTAACTGCAGCATCACGAAGATGTGAGGAAATCAAATTCTTTTTAACACACACTCACGCACACTCACGCAATTACTTTAATTTGTCGCTCTGATTCGCATCAAACTACCAATCGAGGTGGACCAGAATAATGTCGCATTATTTCAATTCTAATTTCTAATTCAGTGAGGACAGGCCTTGAGACTCTGCATGCTGTTAGAGGTGATGAGCAGAGCTGGCAGAGTGAAACCAAGTAAGCTCAAAGGCCATCAAAGGGAGAATTTACTGCTCATTAGAGCTCACTTAACAATTAATTAAGTCATTACCCTCTCAGGCAGATCGATAATTGGTTGTTCCAATGCTCTATGTAGATCACAGGTGACCAGATTTTACCTCACCCAGGTGGGGGAGGGGCCCCAGCATTGAACTCAAATGATGCAATGATGGATTAGCTAAAGTTGCTACACATACCCTCAGATGAAGAGAATCCAAGTTGATGACACACCACCTGAGCATTCAGCGCATCCCAAAAGTCATCGCAGACAGTGTGGAAGCTTCCATTATAGCACACCTCGACTCTCCCCTCGCTGGAGCTGTTGGCACCGACCAACCTCACATCTCCATCGATGCACTCTGCATGTTGAATAAAAACAACATGTTTATTAAAATTAAATTATGTGCACATGGAGCAGAGTTGTGACCGGGTCAAATAACCTCCGGTGAGACACTGTACTCACAGGATGTTCAGTGGAGGCAATAGCTACACACCGACTGCAACAAAACTGGCACTTAACTATCTGTAATATTGACAGTTATGATTATTACATGCCGGAGCACATATGCTGTAATTACATCTCATGTTCGTCAGTTGGTCATTAAAGTTTTCTGCCTTCCTAATTTTTTTCTTGTTTATTTTAATTGTTATATTTTTATTTCTGTTTGTTACTCACAGTGCTCCATTTTATTTGGTTCTATTCACATTCAATTCCATTCCTTCCTCTGTCACAGGTAAGCTGTTTAATAATGACGGTTGGCATGGTGAGATGGAGGGAGGGAGGGGGGGACATAGGATCCAGCTAGCTATGTGCACCAGCTAACCATGAGCTGGCCTACAGGTGGGTTGATATTCATAGACATTTGTTTGTGTGGTGAACTGTACACTTTAGCTGCTACCGAACAGACAGCTGTGGGCCAGTAATGGTAGCAGGCTTCCCAATCAGCTAGATAGCTTATCAACTGGACAGCTACCATCACAGATCACTAATACTTAACTACTAGGATAGCTATTACCATAGACACTCTGCTTGCCTTCTACTATGTTAATCCTTTCCCACAAAAGTTTAAAGCGCATGCATAACCTGGTTGGAAAAAATAAAAATACCCCTAGGCACTGTTACTTTATTAGGTACTTTCACAACCAACCAACCACCACCACACAAAGCCAGGACTAGATGTTCTATAAGTGTGGTAGCTACACCAAGAGCATCTCAACGCATGTTTACTAATATAGACTAGGCTGTTACCAAATATGAAATAGTTAACAATACCTGAGGTTGAAGGATGCTGGAAGAAACAATGTGAGACTGGCTTCACAGTAACCAGGGATTAATAAGAGAAGGGGGGAAGGGGGCACACTGGGATTTTTATCCCCCCTCTGGAGTTCTTCCCCTTCCCCCCTAATTGGCATTGTAGCAACAACTATGACATTATCAATGCTCATGCTCAGTTAATGGTCAGGATTTTAGTCTTTGCTTAATTAAACACCTTAATCAAGATTAAAGTCTCTAAAGTCTGGACGCCTTAATCAAGATTAAAGTCTCTAAAGTCTGGCTAGCTAACACCACTTAACTCCACCCCTTGAAAAGATATTACCACATGGCCCATCAACAGCTATTAACACCACTTAACTCTGGTCCTTCAATGGACCACCTAACTGGTCCTTCATTAGCTATTGATACTTACGTCCCTCAATAGCTATTAACACCACTTAACCATGGTCTTTCACTAGCTATTAACTATTAACACCACCTACCTCTGCCAGTCACACCCTGCAACAATTAGTCCAAACTACTTGTAGTAGTCCTGCAGCAGTCATCGCAACTAGTCCCACTCTGCTGTTAGAGGCCCTCTTGCACTACTCACATCTAGTCACATACTACTACTACTAGAGGACTGCTCACAACTAGTCCCATACCGGTAGCACTAGAGACCCTCCTTCAACCACAAGAATGCAGTTTCAAATTCAAAAGCTAGTGCAACTCAAACCCTCTTCAAATTTAACTTCCTAATATGTATGATAAGATTTGGTGAACCATGAAGTGAAAAGTGAAATACTCCAAATATCATCTAATTAAAGATTCTCAAAATTAATTTGTTCCTGTTTCCATAGCTACAAATTTTAGAAAGTCAATTATCCAAATATGTTGGGAACAGACAGTGTAGAGATAACTGAAATATTCAGATAACTGAACTTCAGTGTGGAAGGTCTTCAGCTTGTCCTTAGTCCTCACAAAATCATGGACAATCGTCTTTCCAACTTTGTATTGGGTCGCTACCCTAGCTAAACATTCTTCACACTATCACCGAGCTTGAGTTTACCTTGATATCAAGGAAACCATTTTTCTCTTTTGAAGCCATGTTGTCTGCTTTGACTTAGAAGAAACTGCTGGCAAAGCTTCCACGTTTAACAAACAGTATATATTCATTGTGCTCAAGAGCAAACGAAATGGAAACAAAAGAAGTGAAGAATGGCTCAGACAATGATAACATCGATCAAGTAGTGACCATCGCCAGTGAGGTAGCCAAACATCACTTCAAGGCAAGGAGAAGAAACATTGCAAGCGATGAAACTGACCTAGAGGAGGCTTTAATGGACAACGAATAGTCAATAGCCGATCAAGATGAGGTCATAGTGCATGCATGCCTGTACCCTTTCATGTGAATCCTCCAATAGCTATGTCAGTAATGAAATACATAGCACATTCATAAGATTTGAGGGTGCACAGAATTCCCAGGGGGGTTATTTAGTTGCTATTACTGAGACCCTTACTAAGAGGTAGTATCACCTTACAAAAGTATGTGCAACTACTGCAAAAATACCCGAACAGTTGGCTCTTGCAAGACATACATCCACCACACACACGCACACACACATGCATGCACACATGCGCGCATGCACACACACACATGCATGCACACACACATGCACACACACATGCATGCATAGATACACATGCATGCACACACACACATGCATGCACACACACACGCATGCACACACACATGCACGCACACACATGCATGTACACACACACATGCATGCACATACACACATGCATGCACACACACACATGCATGCACACACACATGCATGCACACACACACATGCATGCACACACACACACACACACAGCATTTTTAGGCATAAAATCCAACCATTTCTTCTCTGCGATGCACTTCACTTCTAAGACATTGATTAGCTCTCATCATTACTGGATGACTCTATTCAATTACATAATCCAAACTTCAATATAATATATTTAACTCTATTAGATTGGCTTGTCAAAAACTAGAGCAACAAGAATGTACCATATAGACCACAAACTTTTAGATGATGCTTTACCAACTTATAAACAAGTTTTAAAAACTCCATGCAGATAAGCAAAAAGGAGTTGATTTAAAAAGGAGTGCAATATAGTGCACATCGATTATTACTGGTCTACAAATTGGTAAAGTATCATCTAGATATTTGTGGTCTGTGTGGGTATGTGCTTCATTCTTATAAGCCAACAATATATATAGCAATATATAATATTACATAGCAATATATTATATGTATATAGCAATATATATGTATAGAGCAATATACAATATATATTATATTATATAGCAATATATAATATATTATATGTATACAGCAATATGCAATATGTATTACAATATATAATATTATATATATATATATATATATATATATATAATATAGCATATATAATATATATTATATGTATATAGCAATATATATTATATGTATATAGCAAT
Source organism: Cladorhizidae sp. MBARI D1340-BT2 (assembly GCA_028752905.1). Lineage (NCBI taxonomy): Eukaryota > Metazoa > Porifera > Demospongiae > Poecilosclerida > Cladorhizidae > Cladorhizidae sp. MBARI D1340-BT2. The sequence goes on along the minus strand of JAQNBH010000005.1, from coordinate 19,445,866 downwards.
ATATATTATATGTATATAGCAATATGTATATATATTATATGTATATATCAATATATATATATTATTTGCTATATAATAATAATAATATAAGTGCAAAATTCCTAGCAGTGCACACACTAACAAAGTACTTCCCTGGTGTCTTCCGTTTAGAAAGAAAGCACACCAATTCTAGGAAGAATAACTACATGTATCATCTCCAGCATCTTCTTATCATGTGACAAGAAATTTCCCCAGCTGAAATCCTACATGTGTGACATGGGCGGACCACAGGTGTCGACAAGGAAGAGGAAACACAATCATAATGTTAGTCGAGTGCCACTGGAGGTCACGAACACCACTGCACATACTAAGCTTGGGGAGGGGGGACATAAAAACACATTTTTGTGGTTACAACTTTGGAGCTCTGCACCCTTCACTATGAACTTGATGAAGAGATAGCTCTTTCTCTCTGTGTTCTCTCTTGTCACTAAATATTGTAGGCATATGAAAGTTTGGGTACCTCCTGTAACTATGTCTCCTTGTAGGAAAGTGCCAGTGTAAGCATGCCAAAGTTGGGGTACCTCGAAATATGAGTGCTGTAACTGTGGCTCCTTATAGGAAAGTGCCAGCAGTAATCACCAGTGTGGCTAGAGGAAGCTGTGCTCTCTTTGATGAGTGTTTTCATTAGGTGCCAATGAATGGCTAAGTAGGCATGACCACTAAAAAAGTCAAGGGGTTGCCATGGAAGATAATCGATACTCATGAGGGCACTGCAGCTAAGTGCTGCTCCTACGCACTAATGGAAACATTCATTGGAGAATACAACTTCCCCAACTTGTAATCCAGCACTCTTCCTATAAGAGCCACACTTGCAGCAAATTCAGGCACTAGATTTTGAAGTACCCCTGCAAGTAACTTTGGCATGGTGTAACTGATGCAATATTCTTTAGTAACAAGAGAGAGCACACAGAGAGCTCTATCTTTTCAACATATCAAATTCATACAATGAAGTGTGCAGAATCCATGGACTCCCAAGACACTACCACTTTTCCCCGTTTAATTTTTGTGCATGCATATTTTTGGAGATTAGTAGCTATCACTCTAGTTCAACAATCTATCTGTTATCCAAGTACTAGTATAGTCTGCTACAGTCCATTGTTCCAGTGCTATCAACTAGAATAGTGTACACAATCCATGTGTTATCCTAGTAGTATCCAGTATAGTCTGCTACAGTGCATTGTTCTAGTGCTATCAACTAGAATAGTGTACACAATCCATATGTTGTTCCATGTTGGCTCTAAGGTTGCCTGGTCTTTACAACATCAGCTGCTTACCTTTTAACTCCCCCCTGGATTGTAGCCATGTCATAACCAAGGTTTGAGAGGGCATGCAACAGTGTAGCAATCTATCAAAGGATTAAATACCTCCCCCCCCCCTCATTAACTGCTGCCTCTTGCACCTCAGCAACCCAGCTAAGAGTCATGCTGATCAGCTACGGCTGTGTTATGGCTGAGGTTTGTGTATGAAATGTGCTGCAATTTTGTTTAACTTGCAGTATAATGATTGTTAGATGAGAAAAACCACCTCAATTGGTATATACACAGACAGTATGGCATGGCCACGTCAGCTAGGGAGCAGACAGGTAATCTAGTATTTATTTCTATGGCTGTTTTGTCTGATTTCATTTATAAGGAGTTGTGCATGGCTACAGCTTCTGATACATGTAGTTCCAATATCCTTTAGAACAATTCTGAGAATCCCTTGATCGTAATACAAGGAAGACTCGCCATCTGTAAGATCCCATCTGCAAGGGTTGACCTCCAACCTCCCCTCCCACATACACATTCTTAAGTTGCTATAGCCACTGAGGGGAACTTTTGATTGGCTCAGGTCCATGTTACAGTATGGGAGGAGGTGTGGCACTACTATCTACTCTGGTCCCTTGTTACAGTATGGGAGGAGGTGTGGCACTACTATCTACTCTAGTCCTTGTTACAGTGTGGGAGGAGGTGTGGCACTACTATCTACTCTAGTCCATGTTACAGTGTGGGAGGAGGTGTGGCACTACTATCTACTCTGGTCCTTGGTTACAGTGTGGGAGGAGGTGTGGCACTACTATCTACTCTAGTCCTTGTTACAGTGTGGGAGGAGGTGTGGCACTACTATCTACTCTGGTCCTTGTTACAGTGTGGGAGGGGGTAACTCTGGCTACAGGAATGCAGCTAACAGGTGCAAAACACCATAAGTGGGGTTTCAGCTTGGATGGTGGGAAATGCTTGACTTCCTCTTATAGCATTACACAAACAAACATAGAAACCAACAAACTTGCTTGGACCTTCCTCAGGCTTACCCTGTTGCAGGCATGTGCACTGGGAGATTCGCTTATTTATTACTTCTTTATTATTAATTTATTTATTATTTATTACTTAATTTATTATTTTATTGTTACTTTATTACTATTTACTACTCTATTTATTATTCATTGCTTATTTTATTCATTGCTTATTTTATTTATTTATTTACTTATTACTTATTACTTTATTTTCTTTACTTTATTTATTTATTTACTTACTTAATTACTTAATCACATAATCACTTGCTTACATACTTAAACACATAATTAATTAAATAATTAATTAATTAATTAATTAATTAATTCTTCTCCTGACCACATATTTTATTTTATATCTTTATGGCTGAAGGTGAGCATTGCTGCTGCCTCCTCATCACCAATACCCATCACTTCTAATCCTAACCTTCCCATGAAAACAACTCTTAGAGGGTGGTGCTTTGAGATCTGGAAGAGCTTACCTCTACAGTGGGTGCCGTTGAACAGAAAGAATCCATCCATGCAGGTGCAGAAGAAACTCCCATCGGTGTTAACACAATTTTGTTCACAGTTATCACTCGCACTTCCACACTCATTAATATCTGTGCAGAGATTCACACAGAGATGATGACAACATGTGTAGCTTAGACAGCAATCTTCCAGTGAATTCAGATGAATTTAAATGAATTGAGATGAACTCTGGAAAAAAATGCACTAGATTTACCTGGCTAACATACAGTACTATGAAATGGATGGTTCCAGGTATGACAAAAATGCATTATCTGGCATGACTCAGCTTTGATAAAGTACTGCAGAAGGAGAGAGAGAGAGAGAGAGAGAAAGAGACTGTGGATTATGGCATGATACCCACCTGTACATGACCGGCCATCTGCATTTAGAGTGTAGCCAGTTAAGCAGCTGCATGTGAAGCCAGGCAACATGTTGGTGCAGGTCTGTTGACATCCTCCATTGCTGGCCAGGCACTGGTTGATATCTGATGCAGGAATAATTCAGAAGTGCAACAAAATAGTGAACTGGTACGAAACCATGCAACTGTAGGTAACACCTTACCGAACCATGCAACTCTAGGTAACACCTTACCGAAACACTCAAACCATGCAACTGTAGGTAACACCTTACCGAAACACTCAAACCATGCAACTGTAGGTAATACCTTACCGAAACACTCAAACCATGCAACTCTAGGTAACACCTTACCGAAACACTCAAACCATGCAACTGTAGGTAACACCTTACCGAAACACTCAAACCATGCAACTCTAGGTAACACCTTACCGAAACACTCAAACCATGCAACTGTAGGTAACACCTTACCGAAACACTCAAACCATGCAACTGTAGGTAACACCTTACCAAAACACTCAAACCATGCAACTGTAGGGAACACCTTACCGAAACACTCCACCCCTGCATCTTGGGAGTGGTCACACTGGTGCAAGCCAAGAATACTTCTAGGGCAGGAGAGCAGGTCCATCTCAGCTCCCGTGCAAGCAAGGTTATCAAGGAAGATGGGGTTCGATGGCGTCCCAAAGCCTGACACTCCTCCAAGAATTGTGCTTGCTCCTACACAAAAAGCAGCAGCATCACTAGCTGCTAATAAAAATAAATTTCTGGACATACTTGTATCAGAGTATCCCAGCTGCCGACAGATGACTAGAGCTTCATTGGTGCCAAAGCGCTTATTGCAGATTGTGCCCCAGGCATTATTGATGCAGACTTCCACTCGTCCCCTAGTGAGGTTGGCTCCCCCTACCAGCCGGATATCCCCTTCGTTACAATTTCCAATTAGAGTTCCTATGTCTGCAGATAAAAGCAGGTGATAACAAGTCAAGCGTATGTCACCATCAATAGTCTCACACATGCAGTCTCTGACAACTACTGTATATAGGGCCATCTGCAACTACTTCAACCCACACACACATGACATAGCTATCCATATACACTTACAAGACCTTAATTAAGTTTGTACACACTCCAATTTGGAGTTGTAGTGGCACATGGGCATCAAATAAGCCACTATCACTAATTCTGTACTATCAGAGATAGTCGGGAGATATACAATATTCCAGGGAATCCTTCGGTAGATGGGCATCTTAGTCATTGCAAGCTCAGGAGCCATGATCATGAATATTAATAATGCTTCTTACCTTGACAAGCCACTCCCACTCCTTGTTGGGCAGTGCATGTGGGAGGGTCTGGTTGAGAGCAGTCAGTGAGCATAGATTCATTGCCAAGGCATTCTGGTGTGTAGAGAACTATGTCCCCTGAGGACTCCAAGAACATGGCTCTCTGGCTGATGGAAATAGCACCTGCACACAATGTGAATGACTTGCATAACAACATGAGCTAGAACACTGATTAGCAGGAGCATACCATAGGGAGAGAAGCCGATCTGTCTGCACACCACAGATGCATCTAAATTAGTCCATGTCTCGTCACAAACCACACCCCAAGTATGGCTGGTATTTCTGCACACTTCCACTCTCCCTCTAGTTAGGCCAAGTCCTCTTGTTCCAGCAACATAGTAAGCATCATCATATTGCGTACTCCCACCAAAATACTCATAGTCGTCAGCAAGGTTGAGCCTCAGGTCACCGGTACTGCAGAGGGCTGGGAAACCAATGCACACCAAGCAATGCTAATACAGCTATAATAATAATAATAGTAGTAGTAGTAGTAGTAGTAGTAGTAGTAGTAGTAGTAGTAGTAGTAGTAGTAGTAGTAGTAGTAGTAGTAGTAGTAGTAGTAGTAGTAGTAGTAGTAGTAGTAGTAGTAGTAGTAGTAGTAGTAGTAGTAGTAGTAGTAGTAGTAGTAGTAGTAGTAGTAGTAGTAGTAGTAATAATAATAATAATAATAATAATAATAATAATAATAATAATAATAATAATAATAATAATAATAATAATAATAATAATAATAATAATAATAATAATAATAATAATAATAATAATAATAATAATAATAATAATAATAATAATAATAATAATAATAATAATAATAATAATAATAATAATAATAATAATAATAATAATAATAATAATAATAATAATAATAATAATAATAATAATAATAATGATAATAATAATAATAATAATAATAATAATAATTTAAAAATAATAATAATAATGTCAGAATAGCATAGGGAAAGGAAGCCAATGTACATGAAGCAATGTTAATATGCTATAATATAATTAATAGTGTGGTGTGGTACCTTGGCATCGGACTGTAGCAACTGCTTGACAAGCAGTCGAAGAGTTTGTCATGCAAGAACTGAGATTACGCTCATCACCTGAACACTGGTAATTAACAAGCTCCAGACCAAGGTCAGAAAATAGCAGCCCATTGACCTGGCGGCCAACTGCACCTGTGATAAAAGTCAGCATTTAAACACTTCCAAGCTAAACATGTTCCATTATATACCATTAGATGAAAATCCTAGCTGGCTGCAGACGACTGATGCCTCTTTATCACCCCATGATTGGCCACAAATAGTTGTGTAGTTGCCACCACGACACACCTCCACCACGTCTCTTCTTGATTGAGTGTGAGGAAACTGCTGCACAGAGTCCTCCTCGCAGGCAACTATGGCAAACAATCACACATGGTCATCACATCTGTTGAGGAATCAAGAGGAGAACATCAGAATCATACCTCCACACAAAACACCAGCAGTGCTGTTTGACGTGCAGAGGCTCCGGTTGGTTTTCTCAGGAGAACAGCTCAACAAATTAGATTCATTACCCTGGCAATTTATACCACTTAACAGGAGAGAAGCATCACTCGCATTTCCTTGCAGTGTAATTGCAGCTAAATGAAGACAAGGAAAAGTCAACCTCACCCAACCCAGTGCACATATGTAGTCTTATTATAGAGGATCTTCTTACTGGAAAATGCATAGCCCAGTTGCTTGCATACAACACCAGCATCCAGAATGTCCCACTGGTCATAGCAAACTGAGATATAAGTGTTATTCACACACACTGCCACTTGTCCCCTGCTTGCAGTTCCACTCAACAACAGCACATCACCACCAGAACAAACTACAGCGCAAGAATACAGAAACAAGACTCGTTAACATGATGCCGACAATTATGACATACACAACTACCTAGCCTGAGCAAACACAATCGATTTGAATAATTATAAACTACTTTGGAGAGGAGACAGGACTAATTAGCATAAGGATGTAATACTGTTATTCATAACAATGCAAGAATACTCAGCACAATCATATTATATAGTATTTACATGCTACATATAAAGTACACTCTCACATATCTGAATGCATTTAGATAGGTGGTGCGCTATTTCATTATCAGTACTTAGCCGGCCTGCACTGCTAGAAAATGGTGGCGCTTCTGATTCTCTTCATGTAACTTTTCATGCTGCCTCTTCTGAACCAGAGATATAGATTGGTCACCTTTAGCAAGGGACATTATGACTTGAACTCATCCCTGACTATCAAGAATGCTTGCAGACTCTCTTGAAGTTTGGCTTCATTCTGCCTGATCTCTGCTATCATTGTATTTCCAATGCCTTACTCTTCTGTGAGTCCAGTCGGAATGGTTCATTCAAATATCTTGCCAACAATAGCTAACTATGACTCAATAGACAAAACTACGCTCTTCCTTTTGCTGGCTCTAGCGAACTGTTTCAGCTTTCACGCGTCCAGCCCGCCCCACCCAACTAATTGTTCACGTCAATAATAATTACCATGCTATATTAATAAGAGTTTGGATAATCCGAGCATTTAGATCACTGAGGTTGGATATGTGAGGATGTACTCTACAGTGCAAGTGTAGAAGGCATGACCAATTAGCATAGTTATTTATAACACTCTGCAGTAATAATTAGCATAAGTAATATTCTCAGTGCATGAATATTCTCAGTGCAGGAATAGAGCAGTTACTAATTAACATAATGAAAAACAAATTCCCAACTGCCTTGCAAAGGCGAGAATTAATTAGCATAAAATATAATTATGCTCATCACCACTAAGAGCTGAGTAGTGGTGCAAGTCCAACGTACCACAGGATGACTGAAGATCGGATTCATTACTTCTGTGAAACCCTCTCAAGCACTGGCACATGTAACTTCCATTGGTGTTGACACAGTCAGCATTGCCACACTGCACATCACTCAGCAAACACTCATTCACATCTGTCATGGGGAGGAGTGTCACAACATGTGAACAACCATGATGGCCACACTGCAGACAGACAGACACAGAGTGGCTCTGCACTAACCTGCACACTGTGATCCATTGCCAGTGTAGCCAGAGTTGCAGGTGCAGAGGTAGCTGCCAACTGTGTTCTCACAAGTAGCAACCACAGCACAGGGGGTAGACTCACACTCATCAACATCTGTGGATTATAAACATAAAAAACTTGCAAAATAATATAAAGTGATTTTATTTTACCAGCGCAGTTTGTTCCATTCCCAGTGAAGCCACTGAAGCAATTGCATTGGAAGCTGCCAGGAGTGTCGGTGCAGTCAGCACGGACATCACAGTTGTTCAGACTAGAGTTGGAGCACTCGTCTATGTCTGGTGTCCATAGCAAATATAATAAAAACTGCACAGTAGAATAACAGTATCATTCTTACTCTGGCAGTTGCTTCCATTGCCAGAAAAGCCAGGCTTGCACACACAGGTGAAACTTCCTGGAGTGTTAGTGCATGTTGCATTGTCATGGCAACCAGCAGAGCCCATGTCAGGATTGGAACATTCGTCGATGTCTGCATAAGTAATGAATGGCACAGAGAGAAAACTGAAGAGTGACAATGCCATATCGTATCTAGCCGAGTGGCTAATTACAGGCCACCAAACGTGGCCATTCAAAATGCATTAGAAGAATGCACTGCAGAGAGATGCATTGTGACCCTTTACCCAAATCTTGGGTTTTCTCGTTTCCCCGTGCCACGCTTCCATGATGCAGCAAACATAATAGTGCCATCTATCTGTGTATAATATATGTATGCTATCTGTGTGTATACATATATAATATATGTATGCTAGCTGTGTATATACATATATAATATATGTATGCTATCTGTGTGTATACATGTATGCTATCTGTGTGTATACACTTAATATATGTATGCTATCTGTGTGTATACATATATATAATGTATGCTATCTGTGTGTATCATATATATAATGTATGCTATCTGTGTGTACACATATATATGTATGCTATCTGTGTGTATACGTGTATATATGTATGCTATCTGTGTGTACATATATATATGTATGCTATCTGTGTGTATACATATATAATATATGTATGCTAGCTGTGTGTATACATACATAATATATGTATGCTATCTGTGTGTATCATATATATATAATGCTATCTGTGTGTACACATATATATGTATGCTATCTGTGTGTATACATATATATATATAATGTATGCTATCTGTATGTATACATATATATGTATACTATCTGTGTGTATACATATATATATGTATGCTATCTGTGTGTATACATATATATATATGTATGCTATCTGTGTGTATACATATATATAATGTATGCTATCTGTGTGTACATATATATATATATATGCTATCTGTGTGTATACATATATATATATATAATGTATGCTATCTGTGTGTATACATATATATATGTATGCTATCTGTGTGTATACATATATATATATAATGTCTTCATCTGTGTGTATACATAATATATATGTGCTATTTGTGTGTATACATATATATATATATATGTATGCTATCTGTGTGTATACATATATATAATGTATGCTATCTGTGTGTACATATATATGTATGCTATCTGTGTGTATACATATATATATAATGTATGCTATCTGTGTGTACACATATATATGTATGCTATCTGTGTGTATACATATATATATATGTATGCTATCTGTGTGTATACAGTGTACATATATATATATGTATTTCTAGTTGTTAAAAAAAAGTCTTCCATTAGTGCCTGGATGTCGCTGCAAAAACACCTGTGATGAGCAGCCATCGCATTCCCTGAGAGATCAATTAGCCCTCTCCTGAGACAGCAGGCCAGCGCCGTACAACAGGTCGCTCTATTTATAGGCAATCATAACTCCACCTACTTCATATTCATTCACAGGCATGAAGCACGAGGTGAGAACTCCACAAACATGTACTTTTTGTTGCTGACTTCAACACTTAAATAATTGCCTGACTGGTTGCAACGAAAAATGTGAGGGGGGAAAAAATAAGGAAAAGTATTGCACACACACCATATGCATTATAATTATGCCCAGTGACAACACACACCATATGCATTATAATTATGCCCAGTGACTATCAACACACACCATATGCATTATTATGCTCAGTGACTATCAACACACAATTCACCACTATGCATTATGCCCAGTGACTATCAACACACAATTCTCTGTGCATAAGTACCATCTCTACATCACATCACCCAGGTGAAGAATTCTCCTTGTTACTCAACACTGTCTACTACTATACATATTATCAATAACTTTTGTCCTCTTGCTTCTTGATGCAACTGGGTGTGCTAAATCTATGGCATACTAACCCCCCCCCCCCCCCCCAACTCCCCTCCGCTCCCCCAGAAAACAGTTTATTATTTGACCAATATATCTGAAAACATAACTTGGCCAGATAAGATAAGACAATACTTCACGGTTGCCTTGGCATGCTTGTGAATTACTTTCAGACAGATAAACAAATAGCATCTCATCTCCATGGCCAAAACACTTTCAACAGATTCCCCTGTCCACTATTTGTAGAAACATGATCAGATCCATGATTAGAGGACACTAACAGATCACTTCCCACTAGGCAGAGCTTGCAAGGCGCCTGTGGAGGATGTGTGGGCAATGCTAATTTGACGTACCTGTGCAGTTGGCTCCATCTCCAGTGAAGCCAGGCACACATGTGCAGGCAAAGCTCCCATTGGTGTTGTTGCAGATGGCATCAAGGTCACAAAGGTTCAGCAAGCATTCATCAACATCTGATAAGGAGAGACACAATTCAATTAAGAATACCCAGGTGACTCACTCTTCCTACAATTAATAATACTTAATTAACTAGCCAGGAAACACCTTTAGCAGGAAGGATTTTTATTTTTATTTTTATGGCATCACTTCTTGTCATGTACACACACAATTTACAAAAAGCAATATAGGGAGAGCAGTGGCCCTCCTTCATTGGTTGCCCCTCCCTCCTCCCCCTTTTTTTAATGGCGGATGGCAAAACCCTAAAAACCAAAAGTTCATGTGTGAGTTTAAACTCGCACCGGCAGCTTCCTAACTGCCTTAAATGAGATTTCAGTGTTAACTCCAAAAGGATTCCAAGCATACGCTGAAATCGCTAAGTAGGAAACTGGCAACAAAAAAGAATAAGTTGGGAAAAAACCCTCGAGATTATTCCTCAAGGATTTTTATTTATTTGCTTGTTTCCATCTCCCCCTGGCATAACCTGCGCACAAGTTTCCATCTCTGTTCCTTCCTGGCATAACCTGCGCACAGGTCAAGGTTAATTTAATTCGCGTTCTCCTGTACAAGCAGCACAGACTAATGCTACACAGCTCAGCAATTTCCATAGTTGTGTCCAATAGAGGGAGAGATATAAACACCACCATCACAACTGCTTTCGAATTAGATACTGTGATCCAGCGCTGTATTACAAACTTAAGGTCAGATGCATTCAAAGTAATATTTAGGAAACAGACTAGTATCACCGCAGGCTGAGTTTTCCACAAGCACCAGGTGTCTCTGCTAGCACTGGCTCCCAAGCTACACTAGTTAGCACTCCCCCTCAAGATATCTCTGCTAGCAGGAGCTCCCAAGCTACACTAGTTAGCACTCACCCTCAAGATGTCTCTGCTAGCAATGGCTACCAAGCTACACCAGTTAGCACTCCCCCTCAAGATATCTCTGCTAGCAGGAGCTCCCAAGCTACACTAGTTAGCACTCCCCCTCAAGATGTCTCTGCTAGCACTGGCTACCAAGCTACACTAGTTAGCACTCCCCCTCAAGATATCTCTGCTAGCAGGAGCTCCCAAGCTACACTAGTTAGCACTCCCCCTCAAGATATCTCTGCTAGCAGGAGCTCCCAAGCTACACTAGTTAGCACTCCCCCTCAAGATGTCTCTGCTAGCAGTAGCTCCCAAGCTACACTAGTTAGCACTCACCCTCAAGATGGCACTAGCTCCCAAGCTACACTAGTTAGCACTCCCCCTCAAGATATCTCTGCTAGCAGGAGCTCCCAAGCTACACTAGTTAGCACTCCCCCTCAAGATGTCTCTGCTAGCAGTAGCTCCCAAGCTACACTAGTTAGCACTCCCCCTCAAGATATCTCTGCTAGCACTAGCTCCCAAGCTACACTAGTTAGCACTCCCCCTCAAGATGTCTCTGCTAGCAGTAGCTCCCAAGCTACACTAGTTAGCACTCCCCCTCAAGATGTCTCTATGCTAGCAGTAGCTCCAAGCCACACTAGTAGCAGCTATCCCTCCAGACAGCGATTACCCAGTCCTCTTCCTCCAAGGATGCAGCAAGCCTCGACGTTGCCATTTCAACAGACTCTATCTCAGCCATAGCACAAGTACAAACCTCTTGACAAAACCTGCTCTTCCAATGCACTCTGAATGGAGCCTAATGAGAGGTTCTCCTCATCATATAACATGCTTTCATAGAGGTCATAATGTTCATAGAGGTCATAATGTTCATAGAGGTCATAATGTTCATAGATGTCATAATGTTCATAGAGGTCATACTGTTCATAGAGGTCATACTGTTCATAGAGGTCATAATGTTCATAGAGGTCATAATGTTCATAGAGGTCATACTGTTCATAGAGGTCATACTGTTCATAGAGGTCATACTGTTCATAGAGGTCATAATGTTCATAGAGGTCATACTGTTCATAGATGTCATACTGTTCATAGAGGTCATAATGTTCATAGAGGTCATAATGTTCATAGAGGTCATAATGTTCATAGAGGTCATAATGTTCATAGAGGTCATAATGTTCATAGAGGTCATAATGTTCATAGAGGTCATAATGTTCATAGAGGTCATAATGTTCATAGATGTCATAATGTTCATAGAGGTCATAATGTTCATAGAGGTCATAATGTTCATAGATGTCATAATGTTCATAGATGTCATAATGTTCATAGAGGTCATACTGTTCATAGAGGTCATACTGTTCATAGAGGTCATAATGTTCATAGAGGTCATACTGTTCATAGATGTCATAATGTTCATAGATGTCATAATGTTCATAGAGAAGGTCAGATCTAATTGAATCCCTAAACAGTTTGTTTGATAAGTACCTGCTGTTATATACATTAGGTATCAGTTGAAGCCACACCTTCCTTCCATATTACATATACAACTACTTTTAGAGCAAATACCATCACAGCTGAGCAGGTTGTCTCTCAACAGAAACCCATCAGTACAGTTGCAGAAGAAGCTGCCCACTGTGTTGGTGCAGTTCTGCTGACAACCTCCATTACTGCTCTGACACTCGTCCACATCTGCACAGGACACAGGAACACTTCATCCCTATACTAACATCACATATACTGACTCTGACTCACCACTGCAGCGAATGGACACATCACGAACATGATCACAACTGTGCAGACCTAATGGCTGATTGTCTTGTCTCATGCAGTCCAACAAACTCTGCTCATTACCAGCACAGTTAAGGTCTGAGAGAAAGATGGGCCCATCTCCACTCCCACCTGACCCACGTGGCAGAACACTAGCCCCTTGGCGAGAAAACCCAGTCACCTGAGAACAAGCCACTGCAGCATCTTCACTTCCAAACGAATTGTCGCACACTGTTCCCCAAGCATTGTTAATGCAGACTTCAAACATGCCTTGTGTACTGTTAGTATCTGATGAGGAAGCTACAAGGCGAGCTTCACCAGTATTGCACATTCCATTGACTGTAGCAATAGCTAGAAAATTGAATGTGCAGAAGTTGATAATCTTGCTACTAAGATGCATGGATTTTGCTACTTACATTGGCAGACAGCTCCTACTGTTGCACATGAGATCCCACTAAACACAGATAAGCTACAGTCCACAAGCAAACTCTCATTTCCAGCACAGTTAACATCGGTATATACTCTGTCAGAATTCCCTTCACTAAATGTGTCTGCATTGACAGCAATGGCTCCTGGACAACCAAATCAATCCAGTAAAGATGAGAATCTCAAAGGTTATGTGACTTGGCTTACCATATGGAGAGAATCCAAGTTGTCTGCAAACCACAGAAGCATCTCTGTTATCCCATGAATCTATGCAGATGGTTCCATATTTTCCTCCTACACAGACTTCTACTCTTCCCACTCTTAGTCCGTCTTTATCAAAGTATGTAGAGTCATAGTCAGTCAACCCCATGTAGAATGTGTCCACATCATCTGACACCACCAGACGCACAGCTCCAGCACGACAAACAGCTGCAGGTCAACGTACACACCAGATAAAAGATAACATAAACTATTTTGTAGGGGACAAAATATGCTCATTGAAAGCATATCACATGACCTGTCCCAAGAGTGCTCTCTAGGTACAGGTGTTGTCTATTTCCTTGTGATGAGCACCAACCTTGGCACATCACTCCAGCATCCTCAGAATGATCACAGTTGCTCGATAATAGAGGAGCATTGTTACGACGAGGACAGTCCAAAAGTGCCCCTTCATTACCAGTACACACCACATCGTCCAGTAGTATACTCCCATTCCCACTGCCAAAGAAGGAATTCTGAACCGCAACTGAACCTACACACGAGAGAGAGAAAACTAGCAATGGAATACACTAACTTTAAATATATGGCAGGGTGGAGACAGTGCTTGTGTGCTCACCAGGCTGTGTATTGAATCCTAGCTGCCTGCACACCACCCGAGCATCCAGCTCATCCCAGAAGTCATCACAGACAGTGTGGAACGTGCTGTTATAACAGATCTCCACTCTTCCCTCCATGACTGTGCTACCATTGGCCAACCTCACATAGCCATTGTTGCACGAGGTATTATCTACACATATACATACACATATATGAATGCATGGGATGACATGCACAATGCTAATTAATGAGTAGACATAATCTAGCATGCATGAACTGAATATTAACAATACAGAGTTCAGCTTTGCCACTGTATCACATGACCGTAGGACTCCTGGTAGGTTTCCCTCTTTCCTCCTCCAGGATAACTACCTCACATACTTGCATGTTCTAAAGAAATCACTTGGATAGAATTCCCTCTTTGCTCCTCCAGGATAACTACCTCACACACTTGCAAGCTCTAAAGAAACCACTCTGACCAACATCCGCACAGCAGTACCTGAGCATGAAATCCCATCGTTGTTCAGAATGTATCCCTGGGTGCAGCCACACTCAAAACCGGGAAGCAGGTTTGTACAGACCTGCTCACAGCCACCATTGTTTGCAGAGCACTGATCAATATCTAGGCAAGAAAATAAGAGGATGCATGAAAATGAATATAGATATATAGGCAGGGTCAGGTTTAGGCAGTCGGTAAGGAGAATTAGCAAAAAATGTCCCCAAGAAGATAACAAGTTTGCAGCATCAAATAAATACAAGAGTTTCAGTTATGCATAGGAGCTGAGATGCCACATAATTGGTCAATTAACCATATTTATCACTAATGATTTTAATTGCAAAGAATCCTGACTGCCTAATATTGTAATTATCAAGTTAAATTACAAAGAGTCTCGACTGCAAAGAATCTTGGTTATATTCCAATTTTTAACTGCAGATTTCCCAGTAGGACAACAACATCCCACTGGAAATTGATAACACCCTTTACCATAACACTGGACTCCAGCATCTTGCGAGTGGTCACATTCATGAGTTCCAAGGATACTACGAAGACACCCAAACAGAAATGCTTCTGTCCCAGAGCAGGCCAAATTTTCCAGGAATATTGGACCGGACGACTGACCAAACAAGCTTGTGGTGCGAATTGCTCGAACTTCTATGAAGGGAACACTTTCATGAATTATGCCTGAAACACAACATGAGCCTCTTACCGGTGTCACTGAAATTTAATTGGCGACAGATAACCCTGGCCTCGTTGGTTCCAAACTTTGAATTGCAGACAGTTCCCCAAGCATTGTTGATGCACACTTCTATGCGGCCTAGAGAACTGTTACTTCCACCTACCAATCTGAGCTGTCCATCACTGCAGTTACCAATCAAAGTAGACCGCTCTGCAATGGAGAGATATTCCACATGCATCACAGTATCTATCATGACATCATGGTGTACTTAGTAGGGAAGTGAGTCCCAATATTCCTCACCTTGACAAGCTATACCAGTGTATGTCTGTCCTGTACAGGTTAGTGGCCTCAATGTAAAGGAACAGTTAGATAATCTCGTCTCCATGCCACTGCAATTAAGACCACCCACTAGGACAGGCCCTATCCTGTTACTAAATTGGTGTCCTTCAACAGCCAACGAACCTAGAAATGATTAAATGATCCATGAATAATACTGATCCACTCTATGAGGGCATTTTCTAGGCATACCATATGGAGAAAAGTTCAGTTGAGAGCATATGACAGAAGCATCTGAGTTGTCCCACTGGTCATTGCAAATAGTTCCCCACATTCCTGAGAAACACACTTCCACTGTGCCTCGACGAAGCTCACGGTCGGTAGAAGTATCAAAGTAATAGAAGTCTTCCAAATTAGCCATGCCATAGATGAAGTCGTAGTCTGTGCCAGCGTTGAGTCTCACCTCACCATCATCGCACAAAGCTGCAGCAAAATAGGTCATTCAAATGCCATAGTGTGATAGTTTACGATGAGCATACCTCCTGGAGCAAAGTCATGAAGTCTGAACAGCCATGCACCTGGCACACCAACATTACTGGTGGCGTTAAGTAGAGTAACATTCTCAGTTCCCGAGCCGGGAAGAAAGTAACTCACAGAACCATTCACCAGACCTGCTTGAGCATTCCTACATGACAACAAGAAGGGAATAGGCACACTCAACACACATCCATTGCACAAGTGAACTTGAAAGGGTTAAAAAAAATTGTGATGATAATATATATTTTTGTTTATAATATAAAACAATATTTTTTACAATCTTTTTTATAACATTTTTTATTAACATTTTTTATAACATAAAATATAGCGAATAATAATAGCGAATAAAAAATAACAGAGGAAATCTGAAAAATTGGAAGGCATATTTTGGTTCTCATGAATATTCATGAGTGATGTATTTCGAAGCTCAGGAGCTTGTACACACTGTAACCATAGCTACCAACTGTGCCTGGACATCCTGGATGAATATCAGCTCCATCCTGTCTCACACTTGTCTCTTGAGTGGGAGGCCTCAGAGATACATGTATGTGGCTAAGTCGAAGCTAAGCTCGCCTGCCCCTGAAACTAAGCTTGCACACTCTTGTGGTTTACCTGGCATGAGGTTAACGATGACATCATTGTTGTTGTCTCTCGAGCTTAATCAAATTTGATACCTAATGGCTGGCATAAAATATGTTGTTTTTAATTTAGCAACTTAGCAAGTGCTCAGATGTTCGCTAGACCAACAACAAAAATGTCTTTTTTGTTTGGGGGGGGGGGGGGGGGGGATGGGGGTATATACTATTCATCAGGTATGTGTGCTCAAGTTCATGACCACTAGACTAGTTGGCACTAACAAGAATAGCCTTGAACAAGACTAAGATCTCACTGGCCATGTATGTGCTTAGTTCATCAGCTTATCTACATGTATGTATTGCTACTCTGTTCTCTCCTGACAAGTTCACTTTGTCTCTCCTGTGGCATCTTGACACAGCTCATTATTATTATGCTCTGTCCTGGCATGTCCAGTTTATCTCAGCCAGTGTCGATGTTGTTGACACTGCTCTGGTACTCTCCTATGCTCACCATCCTCCAGTGATCAATTAGCCACAGCTGTTAGTGGATCCTCAATTAGCCTCAGCTGTTTGTGGATCCTCAATTAGCTATTAGAGGATCCTCAATTAGCTATTAGAGGATCCTCAATTAGCTGTTAGAGGATCCTCAATTAGCCTCAGCTGTTAGTAGCTGTTAGAGGATCCTCAATGAGCCTCAGCTGTTTGTGGATTCTCAATTAGCTGTTAGAGGATCCTCAATTAGCTGTTAGAGGATCCTCAATGAGCCTCAGCTGTTAGAGGATCCTCAATGAGCCTCAGCTATTAGAGGAGCCTCAATTAGCCACAGCTGTTAGAGGATCCTCAATGGGCCTCAGCTGTTAGAGGATCCTCAATGAGACTCAGATATTAGAGGATCCTCAATGAGCCTCAGCTATTAGAGGATCCTCAATTAGCCACAGCTGTTAGAGGATCCTCAATGAGCCTCAGCTGTTATAGGATCCTCAATTAGCCACAGCTGTTAGAGGATCCTCAATTAGCCTCAGATATTAGAGGATCCTCAATGAGCCTCAGCTGCTTAATGTCATTATTTTGTAGGTGTGGCTAATATTCTTCCCTCACTACACAAGTGTTTGCATATTTGTTTACATGTAAGGTGAGAGTCCAGTGAAGGAAAAGAATAATTATTCCAAAATTCTGAGGAAAAAATTGAGTGAAATGGGAACACACTTTCTAAGTTTAAAATCACACCCTCCATGAAACCTCCTGCCTCCAGTAGCTAGCACACTTCTATAAGCAAAGATTCAATATGCATACAACTTGAGGAGACTTTCTTGGGCAGAGAAGTTCCAGCAAGTAGCTACCATTGATAGAGCTTCTTCTTGATTTATAGCAATGCTTTTGAGTACTTGAAATGTGACACGTGACTTCTCATCTACTTACTCTTGCTGCTTCTCTGTCTCTTGGACTCCATGAGAAAGTGAAGAGACAACTCCTAAGGATGTGCCAATGCTGCTTTTGAAGGTTTCCCCACTCGGGAGGAAGACAGCAGCAAAGCCCTCGCCCCACTCTTATCCCAGCCATTTAACTCATTAAATGTCATATGCCACAAACTCGGATATTGTCTGGAAAAATTATAAACTACAAACCCATTCTTGGTTCGCACATGCCCAATAGACTGCTCTATTGAGTCATAAAACTTTACTTCTGGTTGGTTGGGATGAGCGAGGAACTAAAAAATATATCTATTTTTAAGGACTGATGATCACAACTGCCTTCGTGAATGGTCTCTTCCTCTGAATTCCTTCACTCTTGAGCAAGGAGGCACTCCTAGATGGATCTCCTGCTGGAGCAATGTAGCTGTTGTTTGCTTACATCAATGGAGCTTATTCTTATACTAAACTGCAGCTTTTTGTATTTGCATGGAGATTTAATCTTGTGGGAGGGTTGAGTTACAGCTAAAAATGTAGTACATGTATATTCTCTAATAGGATTGGTTACTATTTACTTCCGTCCAATCTACTACCTGTGACTACAATTGGAAGGGCAGATACTATTGGAAGGAAGGGTGGTTATATTGATTGAAGTTGTGAAGGTCTTCAAGTACCTGTTTGGAGGACTTATAATCGTTGCGGTGTCCGTCAATGGTTGAGTAATGTGCCCGGAAAGTAGAAATCAAGGGTTCATTCAATCCTTGCTGGTACCAGATTTTTTTTTCCTGGCTCCCCTCCTTTGGCTCCCCCCCTTCTCTTCAGTTCTCAGTTTATAAGCAATTATTTGGGCATGTCTATATGCTTCCACGATTAGAAGGTTTACAATTGGAAGGGCTTACAATTGGAAGGGCTTACAATTGGAAGGGCTTACAATTGGAAGGGTTACAATTGGAAGGGTTACAATTGGAAAGGTTACAATTGGAAGGGTTACAATTGGAAGGGTTACAATTGGAAAGGTTACAATTGGAAGGGTTACAATTGGAAGGGTTACAATTGGAAGGGCTTACAATTGGAAGGGTTACAATTGGAAGGGTTACAATTGGAAGGCTTACAATTGGAAGGGTTACAATTGGAAGGGCTTACAATTGGAAGGGCTACAATTGGAAAGGCTTACAATTGGAAGGGCTACAATTGGAAGGGTTACAATTGGAAGGGTTACAATTGGAAGGGTTACAATTGGAAGGGCTTACAATTGGAAGGGCTACAATTGGAAGGGTTACAATTGGAAGGGCTTACAATTGGAAGGGCTACAATTGGAAGGGCTTACAATTGGAAGGGCTTACAATTGGAAGGGTTACAATTGGAAGGGTTACAATTGGAAGGGCTTACAATTGGAAGGGTTACAATTGGAAGGCTAACAATTGGAATCGGAAGGGCTTACAATTGGAATCGGAAGGGCTTACAATTGGAAGGCTTACAATTGGAAGGGTTACAATTGGAAGGGTTACAATTGGAAGGGTTACAATTGGAATGGCTTACAATTGGAAGGGCTTACAATTGGAAGGGCTTACAATTGGAAGGGTTACAATTGGAAGGGTTACAATTGGAAGGGTTACAATTGGAAGGGTTACAATTGGAATGGCTTACAATTGGAAGGGCTTGCAATTGGAAGGGCTTACAATTGGAAGGCTTACAAAACGTCTTACAATTGGAAGGCTTACAATTGGAAGGGCTTACAATTGGAAGGGCTTACAATTGGAAGGGCTTACAATTGGAAGGGCTTACAATTGGAAGGGCTTACAATTGGAAGGGTTACAATTGGAAGGGTTACAATTGGAAAGGTTACAATTGGAAGGGTTACAATTGGAAGGGTTACAATTGGAAAGGTTACAATTGGAAGGGTTACAATTGGAAGGGTTACAATTGGAAGGGCTTACAATTGGAAGGGTTACAATTGGAAGGGTTACAATTGGAAGGCTTACAATTGGAAGGGTTACAATTGGAAGGGCTTACAATTGGAAGGGCTACAATTGGAAAGGCTTACAATTGGAAGGGCTACAATTGGAAGGGTTACAATTGGAAGGGTTACAATTGGAAGGGTTACAATTGGAAGGGCTTACAATTGGAAGGGCTACAATTGGAAGGGTTACAATTGGAAGGGCTTACAATTGGAAGGGCTACAATTGGAAGGGCTTACAATTGGAAGGGCTTACAATTGGAAGGGTTACAATTGGAAGGGTTACAATTGGAAGGGCTTACAATTGGAAGGGTTACAATTGGAAGGCTAACAATTGGAATCGGAAGGGCTTACAATTGGAATCGGAAGGGCTTACAATTGGAAGGCTTACAATTGGAAGGGTTACAATTGGAAGGGTTACAATTGGAAGGGTTACAATTGGAATGGCTTACAATTGGAAGGGCTTACAATTGGAAGGGCTTACAATTGGAAGGGTTACAATTGGAAGGGTTACAATTGGAAGGGTTACAATTGGAAGGGTTACAATTGGAATGGCTTACAATTGGAAGGGCTTGCAATTGGAAGGGCTTACAATTGGAAGGCTTACAAAACGTCTTACAATTGGAAGGCTTACAATTGGAAGGGCTTACAATTGGAAGGATTACAATTGGAAGGGTTACAATTGGAAGGGTTACAATTGGAAGGGTTACAATTGGAAGGGTTACAATTGGAAGGCTTACAATTGGAAGGGCTTAAAATTGGAAGGGCTTACAATTGGAAGGCTTTCAATTGGAAGGATTACAATTGGAAGGGTTACAATTGGAAGGGTTACAATTGGAAGGCTTAAAATTGGAAGGGCTTACAATGGAAGGGTTACAATTGGAAGGGCTTACAATTGGAAGGGCTTAAAATTGGAAGGGCTTACAATTGGAAGGGCTTACAATTGGAAGGGCTTACAATTGGAAGGTTTTCAATTGGAAGGGTTACATTTGGAAGGGCTTACAATTGGAAGGGCTTACAATTGGAAGGCTTTCAATTGGAAGGGTTACAATTGGAAGGCTTTCAATTGGAAGGCTTACAATTGAAAGGGTGGTTACTATTACCAATTGAGACTGAGCTATGCAGTTACAATTGGAGGGGCAGTTCCTAATAGAGGAAATACGGTTATTATTATAACAAACCACAAATAAAGTTGGCATTCAATTAGTTAAGACAGTTCAGACAGCAGACACTCCCATCCATTTCAAATAAATCTCCACTGATCAGATCTGAACACTATTAAGATTTCTGCATGGGACTGTCAGATACATGGGCACAAGGAAATGCAGGTGTAAGCAAAACACTGAGAGGAAGAGAAATTCAAAGGAGGTGACTAGCTGATTACAGGAAATATGTTTGGGTTGTCAGCTCAAACCACATACAGCATGGCATGTTTAACACTACTGATTATCACATCAATTTTATGTTTGCTCTGAACCCCCTGGAAGCCACCTGATTGAAACAGGGAGAGTGCGTGTGTTGTTGAGTTGCAGCTGCTCTAACAGCATTTGAGCTCAAGCGTCAATCTGAAGGGGGGAAACTGAGAGCCGTGAGACTTGTCCGCATAGCTTAAATTGGGCGTGGCAAAAAAGGCAGCAAGACAAGCTGTAAGCTCTGATCAACAAAACCCCATGATGATGATGCTAAGTGCGCAATTACCTCATTATGAGCAATATATAGGTGGAGGTGTGGCAATCATTTCTACTAATAAACAGTTTATTATTATTATTATTATTATTATTATTATTATTATTATTATTATTATTATTATTATTATTATTATTATTATTATTACTATGAATTGCCAATAGGTATGCATACTGAACGTTTCTAGTAAAATACTTGGAAGATCACCTGCAAACTCCATGCTCCTTCAGTAAACAGTATCACACATTCAATATGCATATATTCTTCTCCACTTCCAAATGCCTCTAGATAGCAGATACCTCAAATATATGATATGCCAACCATGACATAAACCAACCATGACATCACTAAGAATAAACCAACCATGACATCACTAGGAATCAACCAACCTTGACATCACACCAACCATGACATCGCTAAGAATAAACCAACCATGACATCACTAAGAATAAACCATGTGCCATACTGTAATGGGTGGCCAATTGACCAAGAGACATAATGACTTAATTTGTGGTTCATTTAAAACTGTTATTATTTATAGCTATTAGCACTTCATATCAATGCAGCTGCAGTTTGGTATCAGCTCCAATGTGGTAAGCACATAAAAAGCTATGCAGCACTACATCGCTCATTGTCTACAAAGAAACTTAGAGCAAAGAAATCCATCCAGGAGTGCCTCCTTTTCTTGGAAAGGGGTTCAGAGTGGCTCTGGATAAGTAAGGTGTGTGTATGCAGACTTCATCAACAGAGGAGCCTCCAGAAACACAGTAATGGCCCTGAAGAGACAGGCCACTGCATATTTTTTGGCTCACTCGCCCCATTAAACCAGAAGTAACTCTTTCATAATAGAGCAGCAATTTACTGGTGTGCAGGTGGAAAGCTAACCCGAGTGTTCACCGAGCATGGTATATTTTATATATATATACACACACATGAAAGATGTCTGAGTTTGCATCTGTAGGTGTTCGAGGTGCAAACTATCAATGAGACTGTCTCAAAATGTGCTGAAGTAAGCCACCCAACATCACTGACAATAAAGGTTTGATCCTATCACCAACCTGGGCACCACATCAGCATTGACGTTGTCGCTGCCACTCGAGCTGTTAGTCACTGGGTCGTATCGGAACCATGAAATGTCATCATACAAGAACAAAGAATATGAGGAGTTCCCATCGGTGGAAAGAACCATCTGGTATGTGTTCTGCAATAAATTACATTGTATGCAAGTCACACTACACTACGTCATGATATGAAATTCAGGTCTGCTCATTCGAATTACATGATTTAATATGATATATAGTGATTGTGCAATGGCCATACCTCAAGTGTTCCATTCTCATAGGAACTGACTCCGTCCCATGTGATAATGACCAGCTCACTTGGAGAAAATCTTGGCGAACCAGGAAAGTATCTCCGGATAAAATTACGAGCAGTTGTTAACTCCATCTCATTATTAGATACTCTAAAATATTTCAAGTCACAAACATCATGTAATTATATATTATATGTACATTGAAACCTCCTCCCCAGTGTGTGTGGGGGGGGGGGTTAACCATAAGATATGATATTGGGTTTTGGCATGCACATTTTTTTTGTATTCAAGAAGCTGACCAGGTAGGAGGGAAAGTCAGTTTGTGAGGGAGGGAAAGTCAGTTTGTGAGAGAGGGAAGGTCCTTTCTGAGGGAAGATAAGGGAGAGGCTTGGTTATTGTTGTTTTTGTTACTGTTGTTGCAATGCTTTCCATGCATTTTCTACACTTCATATTGAAAGGAGAGGGTTGCAGTGAGCAACATGCAGTAAGGTTCTCCAAGCCTTTTCTGGTCACCATTACAAATGATCACACCATAAACTCTGGTTGTTTAGCGCCTCGTTTATAACCCCAACCAGCAAGAAAACGGGCGCTAACTGAGAATAGGTGCTTACTAAACAGAAAAACTAGATGGAGAACTGAAGACCTAATCTTGTGGGTTAATCGTAGGAGCTAATTTCTCGAACAGACTAAGAAAGACCCAGTCTCTCAATACGAACTAAGAAGGAACTAGCCATGGCCATTAAAGTATTTGACTTTTTTTCCTCAGAAACAGGTTCGCTGAAGTATTTGGACATCCTACATGGAGAAAGCTCTTTTTGGCCAATGATGAGAACAATTCTTGCGACAAGTTTACTGTTGGCATCCCTCACAAGAAAATATAATCGCTGGGTATGTTGCAAAGTGTTTTGTAACGTCATAGGGTGTGAAGGAGTTACCTGCACTACTAGAGGACTGGGAAAAGGGCAAGAAGTCCCCTGCAAATAAGCAGCAAGAAGCTCATCAGATATTATGAACAACTAGAGATTATGTAGACATGCTCACGCTTATAAAAAATTTGCCAAAACGTTTTGTTGGAGTTCGTCACCTAGGCAGTGCAGCTAATATGCATGCACATAAAATTATTTTAATGACATCGACATCAGCGCTTGCCAGGGAACTTCCATAAGGACACCTAACAAAGACTGTTTGCAACGACAAAGAAATAGGCACTTAGCAACTTTATGTGCGCTAAAAACAAGAGACCAACAACCAGAGTTTACGGTATACCACATCCTGACATAACATCATGTTCAAGTGTTCAGTTTCACAGTTATAATTACTAGTGGGTGGCAATGTGTTAGCAAATTATGCCTTCATACTATCATCAGCATCGACTTCAGCTTCACCATCATCACAACCAACCTTCTCTAGCATCACCACCACCAAACACAAGAAATAAATAATGAGGTGTGTATCATTGGTCGCATACCTATAATGGACGGTGCCGTTGTTCACGTTTGCCCAAAAAGGTGCTAGAACATGTCCAGTTGTCTGAGCCAAATCTTGATTCAATGAAAATCCCTGGTAGTCTCCGAGGAATATATATCCATTGGCACTGACCTATGCATTTGCATATTCATGCAAGTAAAATACTGGGGCCCTCCCTAATAACATGACAGTTGTCTGCAAGCCCTCTAACTCAAGCGATATATGTAGCTAAATGTAGTTAAGTCGCCTTTGAAGATTAACTTACAGATACTGTTAAAAAACTTTCACCGAAGTATACGATTGGCCTTCCCAAAGTTAAGTTAGCGAAAGAGAGACCGTTTTCGGAGTACCTTCCATCTAACTGTGAATCACCAGAATTTACTCCAAAATTTTGAAGTGGTGCGGGAGCCACACAACACCACAAACTAAACAACATTAGAGTCGCTACAAACATAATCTTTTTTCTTTCCATCCTAGTCTCGACTCACGGTAGTTACTCGGAGCAGCTGCACTGGTTACTTATATTTAAAAGGTGTGCGCCGTTGGGGGAGTGGCTCCTTCCAAATTACAAGAAGACTCACGTGTACTTGAACCAACCCCTCTATCTCGTGTAATTGATAAGAATAACAATTAGATGATTTGATAGTGCATGTAATACAATACAGGCGTATGGACAGCCATTAGGGAGCTGGCAGTGCCAAATAGATAGATATCGGGTGAAATGTGGACGTAAGCAGGGGGGGGGGGTTCTGAACCACCCTTTCATTTTAATGATATTCACAGGAATGTGTTTGTGTGTTTCTTTTCCACTTCAGATTTCATTTCAGGCACTGGCACATTTCATTAATATAATTTTAATTATACACAGGTACATTGATAGTATTAAATAATGTGGAAACAAAATGACAATAACTTAATGAGCTAATCATTGCACAGTTACACATGATGCACATGTAGTGAGCATTAAATAATAGTAGTTGTGGAACTAGTGAGCTACAACTCAACCATGAAGAGGCAACGACAATCTATGGACATGAGCTTTCTAGTGGTGCTAGGTACTCTTTCTTATGTCACCACAATGTCCCATTGCCTAGTGTCCTTCCTGGCACCGTTTTCACATGGCTATCACCGAAAGTTTAATGTATCGTGGCTCAGTAAATATCCTTGGCTAGACTACAGTTCTAAGGTAGATGGTGTCTTTTGTGCTCTGTTTCTTCTATCTAGCCAATGTAAAGATAAAGGTTATCTGGTAATTAAGCCTTTTTCTAACTAGATCAGGATGAGTTGCAATTTGAGCAATCATGCGAAGCTTCAATACCATCGTGATTGTTTGCAGCAAGTAGATGCATTTAAATGTACAATTGAAAATCCAGCATCACGAGTAGATGTAATGACAAGCACTGCTGTTCAAGAAAATAAGTGAAAACAGGGGCAAATTGTACGAGCAATTGTTTTCTTAGGCAAACAGGGTATTGCATTTCGTGGAGTTAGAGGATGTTAGAGGATGTTGCATCATCAAAGAATCTTGGCAACTTTTTAGTACTGCTAAAATCTTTTGCTGAGACAGACAGTATTTTATATGAGCATCTTTATTGTACCAAGGCAAAGAATGCAACACACTTATCACCAAGGACTGAAAATGAAATTATTAATATTATAGGCTATGATATGATTCTTGCCAAAACAATATCTGAGATAAAAGAAGCAAAATATTTTTCCGTTCTAGCTGATGATTCATTTTGTCGATGGCCACGGTAACTTCGAGAAGAGTTTGTTTCATTTGTAAAACTTGAGAGAGTCCGAGCAGCTGATACAGCAAATGCCATTATACAGACCTTGGAGGGGCTTGGCCTATCACTGAGTGATTTGCGAGGGCAAGGGTATGATGGGGCCTCAACGAAGTGGGGAGATAGCTGGTGTGCAGGCATTACTTCAAGAGAAGCAGCCCAAGGCATTGTACCCCATTGTGCAAGTCATACCATTAATCTGGCTATCTTAAGTTCCTGTTCTGTTCCACCTATAAGGAACTGTGTAGATCAGATAGTTTCACATTATGGATTAAGTATTCAGCTAAAAGAGAGGGCCTCCTTAAAGTAATCATTCAGAAGAGGTCTCAGATTGACGCAAAGCAGTCTTCAATAATCAACTTGTTTGCATTACTTGATGGGTAGAGAACATCAATGGCTGGGAGCGTTTTTGTCTATAATAATCATCCTTTTCTAATTGAAATGTGTGAGATAGTCCTCTATGGAAATAGAGAATTTCTGAACTTGAATGACGGTTGGACTGCTGATGATAAGAAAAATGCCCTTGCATACATGAAAACGTTGGAGTCCTTTGCATTTTTGTATTCCCTAGTCACTCTCTTTAGGTCTCTTCTTTATATTAAAGAAGCTGTTGTTAAATTACAAGGAAAGTGCCAAGACCTTACCTCTGGAGTGACAATAGTACAAGACTGTTGCAATGAATTGAAAAGAGAGAGAGAGCAGATGTTGATAATTTTTCACAGCGTATCTTTCGGCATAGTTCTAGATTGGCAGTTCAGTCCAATATAACTATTTCGATGCCATGCACAACTCAGCGACAGCAGCATAGTCTGAATTCACAAACTAATTCAGTTGAGGTAAATGGGCTGTAGTCATCCCTTTTCTTGAATGATATTACATCAAGATTCACCAAGCATACCAACCAGGTAACTTCATTGCATACCTCTTGCCAAGCCATATCACTACTTCGTCCTTTGTTAATATTGAACCTGCTGTTACTTTCTATTCTGAAGATCTACCAAATGTGAGTATACTTGATGAAGAGTTACATCGCTGGAAGTTTAGGTGGCTACAAATTTCACCAGATGAGCGTCCTCAAACTCTGAGTGAAACGCTTAAGCTCTGCTGCCCTAAAACCCTTCCAAATGTTTATACCCTTTTGAAGCTTTTTGCTACACTCCCACTCAGTTCCTGTACTTGTGAATGATCTGCTTCCGCTCTTTGATGTTTAAACAACTACTTGAGATCCACACAGAGTGAGGAAAGACTCAGTGCCTTAGCATTAATTTGGAATGGATATTAATATCGATACTGTTTGCAAACTTTACATAGAACAACATCCATGCAGAATTCAATGTATATTTTTGGAGTTTCCGCGATTTGTGCTGGATGGGACATATATATTTCCCTCTTCCATGGCTTTTGGCTACATGATCCACATCCGACATATATACTTTGCAAAAGTCTGCATACGCCCCTGGATATAAGTAAATATATGAGTAATTGTGGGGGGAGGGGGGTGCTACAGTTAAAACAGCTCAAGCAACTGCATGAAGTGTTGTAAGTAGAATGATTGATGATATATATTCTGCATGAAGAGATGATAAAGATGTATGGGTTTGTTTGCTTTATTAAATATTAAAATCACCTTCTCAATAATCAATTTATTCAGTTGACGTTTCGTGAATAAAAATTGAAGTGATTATTGAGAAGGTGATTTTAATGTTATTATGTCAACTGAGAGTTTATTGAGAGTTCATAAATATGTTGAAAATACTGCTTGATGGTGGTGGGTAGGCTTGAAGTTGTGTCTATAGAAGGCGGCAGGGCATTCCACAGGTGATTGAAAGTGTGAGGTGGTTGATATACGAGAGTGATGGTGATGTAATTTATAGGCAGATGTTGATCTGGTTTTTGTCAATGTACAGAATGACAGGTAGTTAATAATTAACTTAAAGTTGTCTACTGGATCTTTTAAACAATTGATTAGAAAAATAATGTCATATAACTCCAACCAGAACATAACAGCCAGAAACTCCAACCAGAACATGACAGACAGAAACTCCAACCTTAAAATAACAGACAGAAGAGTCACGTAACTCTTTGTAGCTAGTCTGAGATGCTGTAATGTGAGTGAGTGTCTGCATAATATTATCCTTTCAGGCTCATCATTCCTGTTATCACATTAATTCCCATCAGTGTTAAACCATACTACTGGAATTTCACTAAGGGTTAATTCTGTGCTAATGTAGACCTAGAGTCCGTAGCCAAGTCCCACCCCTTGCCCTAGCACTTCAACACTGGAGATACTGATCAGGTTGGTCAGGTTTTGGCTTGAGCACACAAGTACCAGTTTAGAGTTTGAGGTGGGGGGGGGGGGGGGGGGGGGGGGGGAGGGGTTGCATTTCCTCCCTTCCAATGGAGGCTTCTATTTATTATTAGAAGCCTGATGTATTCTAGTCCAAAGTTGATCTGTTGGCTTCCCATGGGAGGGGAACACATACCTTAGCCCCCTCACTGTGGCATTTGTTAGCAGCTATCCAAAACATTACATATAAGGCCTGATACTTCAGCTTCATTATAATTATATGCAGGTGTAACCATAAATTACTTCTTAATTCAGAGATTAATTTGTAGAATTATAGTGCTGTCACCTTGATGATTCAAGATTATTGTGTTATCCAGTCATGTGGAAAAGTGGGGCAGCATGACGGATAGTTTATGTGCAAAAAGGAAAGATAAGAAAAATGGTGAGATGTTTTTTTGTCAGGTTTCAATAATTTGTCAAGTTTCATTCGATATTATGGTTTAGGACAGAATATTCACATACGATTAACATTAACCTCAAGTTGGCAAGTGAGATGCTAATGAAGTCGTTACTGAGCGAATGACTGTGGTCTTTCAGATCGAGGCATTGGCAAGTGAGATGCTAATGAAGTCATTACTGAGCGAATGGCCATGGTGATCTTTCAGATCGCGGCACATGTAGCATATTATAATTAGAAGCCCAACCCAGCTTAAGTGGGGTGTTACCCTCTTATTTTCAAGAAAAGGGACTTGAAATTTTTAACTATAATAACTTTTCATTTAATATTTTCAGTTCATTCGGGTTGTTCCAATGATCTATGTTTAGAAGGTGATAGAGTAAAGATACATGCACTCTCTTCAAAACTGTCACCTCTAAAATAAAAGAATGCCTGTAACCACTTCCCATTCACATGTTGTGTAAAAGAACCACAAAAGCACATTGAGGAAGTTTTTGTTTGTTCTTGTACCAATGAAAATTTATACATCAGTGTTTGCGATTGATTTTTGCTTTTAATAATAATAATAAACTTTATTGGCCTCTGGTGTCCCTTCGGTGTGGTATTCTGGGAAAATGCATTCTTAAACGTGCTTATGTCGTTGTGTTACACAAGGAAGTGGCTACAGGCTATCTGTGATTTTAGAGGATTTTAGAATACAGTTTTGAAGAGAATGTATGATGTATCATAGGAAAATATGAAATGATAATTCCTAGATACCTCTATTTGGTACCCATTAAATCCATTGTGTCCTAAAATAGTATTTGCAGATAATACCAGCCTTATGGTAGTAGTATGGTTTGTGACAATGATAAATAGTGGGATTGGCATTTGATACCTTATAGTCTTGAATTAAAGTGCATGCCATTAGTCCTTTACCTTTCTTATCCTCCCCTCCCCCCCCCCCCCCCCCCCACCCCACACACACACAAAGATAAGGCAGCTGTGCCAGACTAACATACTTTATGTACACAAAAAATGTCAGCTTTATGAAACTAAACAATGATCTGTGATGGTATCTACTAGAAATAAATGCAAGGCATTATATGACAACCTGAACAAGCTGGCCCAAACAAATGTGATATCTTCATGAGAAAATAGCACACTGTAGTCTTGTAACTATCTGAGGTATTTATGTCAATCTTGGGGTTCCACCCCATTCCCAGTCTTGGAGTTGGAGTATCTGCCACCCCCAACTTCAAATTGACAACTTCAGTGTCAGTAGCATGTTGTTATGTGCACTCATTAACTAAGGTTTTGAAGATGAAAAAACAACTTCAATCCAACCCTCACGCAGCGCTTGCTGCCCACAAATCCCACCCTCAACTCAAAAATGACTCTTCACCACATCCAGCTAATCAGCATATTTGAGAATTAACCACTATCTGTCGAAATAGTAGCTGTAAAAATTGACTTCTTGTCTGACCATGGCAACTGTACCATTCTGTAACATAAGCTGGGTTTAAAAGACTAGCAATTTTTGGGGGATTACTAGCAAAAAAAAAAAAAAATCACAAAATAATCAATCACAAACGACGTTCTAGCCGCACCCGCGCAGCAGACCGCATGTAAACAAACTGTCTCCGCAAGACTTAATTAACACAAACGACGTGCCTAGATGGCGCGCGCTATGTTGCATGTGAAAGTGTTTCGATCCTTTTCCTTTCTTTTAGTATGGAAGAAGATATTTTCACTTGGAGGGACAAAGTTGCTTCATGCCAGACACTAGCTTGCTTGTTTTATGGTCTACCCAACAGCTACACTGTTGTTGAATTGAGAAACGAGTTTGTAGTTGTTGGTACTATTTCACAAGTGGACTCAAAAACTAAGTGAGGATGTAGCAGCTAGCAAAGGGTTAAGTCCATGTGGCGTGAACATCTGTATTAATTTTTTTTAACTACAATGTAATGTGGCTGTTCCCGCCTACACTTGAATATGGGAACAAGCTTCCTCTTCATATAAAACGTGTCTGGCCACTAGATGTAATAATCCTCCACAAGGTGAAATTCATAAATCCCACAAATGCTGGTAGCGGCACCGATCACTCATAGGCAGGCAGTCATGAAATATTGAAGTTCAGTGATCTGATTGGTGCTGCAACATTCTGGCATAGATCACAAAGTTCTCGCATGTGCATCCGTTGTTGTTGTTTGTTTTTCCAGCACCACTTTTCTCAACCCACAAAATACGCTTGGCTCACATGACTGGGATCAAAGTGGTCCCAGCTCTAGCAATTGCCCGCCCACACATCCTATTTCCATTGTTTGAGGGAAATGAAGATCTTGGAAGTGACGCATCTGATGCTACAGTGGCTGCCGCTTGGATGCACTTTGTTTCTTTTGTGCATGGTTGCCGATGAAGGTCATTAGAACCAAAAGCATTGTAGTTATCACAATTGAAGCACAGGGACGGGAGTTTGTTCAAACTCCCTGTTCATGACTGGATGAGGCATTCGCTTTAAGTGTTTAGAGTGGGTGTTCCATATTTTAGGCAGTTGGTTATATGCTGCATAGGTACGGTCCTGCTCAGAAATGCAATCACATCTACCTCCCTAATGAATGTGTTGCAGTGATTTGGTAATCAGTATATTAAATCACTGGTATGTGGTGCCCTGGAGAGCCTAGTGAATGTTGCAGTGATTTGGTAATGGTATTGGGTGCCCTGGAGAGCCTAGTGAATGTGTTGCAGTGATTTGGTAGTCAGTATATTAAATCACTGGTATTGGGTGCCCTGGAGAGCCGAGTGAATGTTGCAGTGATTTGGTAATGGTATTGGGTGCCCTGGAGAGCCTAGTGAATGTGTTGCAGTGATTTGGTAGTCAGTATATTAAATCACTGGTATTGGGTGCCCGGAGAGCCTAGTGAATGTGTTGCAGTGATTTGGTAGTCAGTATATTAAATCACTGGTATTGGGTGCCCTGGAGAGCCTAGTGAATGTGTTGCAGTGATTTGGTAGTCAGTATATCAAATCACTGGTATTGGGTGCCCTGGAGAGCCTAGTGAATGTGTTGCAGTGATTTGGTAATCAGTATATCAAATCACTGGTATGTGGTGCCCTGGAGAGCCTAGTGAAGGTGTTGCAGTGATTTGGTAATCAAGATATATGCGCACTGGAACCGCCTAATCTTGTGGTTTATTTTGCCAATGTTTGATCAAATTTGGATATCTAAGAAAGAATAGCATCGAATTTCATAACAATGGACGAGGAGTTGGCTGGAGTCTTGAGTTTTCTCTCTAGAAGATGTGTTAGGTTTTGATAATGAGGACGTAGTGACTTTCAATTGTAGCAAAGTACTGATTTTGATAGCTAGGGGTAGAGGTAGAAGACGGAGAGGATGTGATAGCAGAGGCAGGGGTCATGCTGGGCCCTTCCAGTGGGGTCCCAGGAGGGACTGCATGTCTTGCTGGCTTATCTAAAGCATATCTATACATCACATGACATTTATTTCTGCATAATACATTTTGAGTGATTTTCCTACCAGGACCTCAAGGTCAGAGGTCAGCATGACTCAGGGGGGGGGGGCAGCTTTGGCTTCAAAGGTTAGGAAATAAATCAATGAAATGTTTTCTTCTGTGCATGCAGAAGGAACATAGCTGGCTGTATTTGCAAAACACTTCACTCTTGCAGTGTCACCACAACTAGGGTACCAGTCAGCACAGGAGTACCATCACCACTTAGCTACGTAGTTCCAGCTGTGGTGATTTGGTATCCCTGGGTTGCCACATCACTTGTCATCGGTTATTTGAAACCCTAGCACCCAATCACCTGGGGAATCAAAATTACTGTGACAAGGACTCATTTGATTAGCCAATAATAAGAACATAGACGAGGATTGGGTACCTGAAATTATAGCTTGCTGAATTTAGTCTGGGAGACACAAAACCCACACTTGGAGAAACATGTGTAGCTAGCTAAATCACTCGAGTGTAGCCATGGTCTATACAGCAGTGCCTTGTGCCATACATGATAATGTGTATAGCAACAGTGCCTTGTGCCATACATGACTGTGTGTATAGCAACAGTGCCTTGTGCCATACATGACTGTGTGTAAAGCAACAGTGCCTTGTGCCATACATGTCTGTGTGTATAGCAACAGTGCCTTGTGTCATACATGACTGTGTGTATAGCAACAGTGCCTTGTGCCATACATGACTGTGTGTATAGCAACAGTGCCTTGTGCCATACATGACTGTGTGTATAGCAACAGTGCCTTGTGCCATACATGACTGTGTGTATAGCAACAGTGCCTTGTGTCATACATGACTGTGTGTATAGCAACAGTGCCTTGTGTCATA
Source organism: Cladorhizidae sp. MBARI D1340-BT2 (assembly GCA_028752905.1). NCBI lineage: Eukaryota > Metazoa > Porifera > Demospongiae > Poecilosclerida > Cladorhizidae > Cladorhizidae sp. MBARI D1340-BT2. The sequence continues at coordinate 19,412,421 of JAQNBH010000005.1, read as the reverse complement.
CATGACTGTGTGTATAGCAACAGTGCCTTGTGCCATACATGACTGTGTGTATAGCAACAGTGCCTTGTGCCATACATGACTGTGTGTGTAGCAACAGTGCCTTGTGCCATACATGACTGTGTGTATAGCAACAGTGCCTTGTGTCATACATGTCTGTGTGTATAGCAACAGTGCCTTGTGCCATACATGACTGTGTGTATAGCAACAGTGCCTTGTGTCATACATGACTGTGTGTATAGCAACAGTGCCTTGTGTCATACATGACTGTGTGTATAGCAACAGTGCCTTGTGTCATACATGTCTGTGTGTATAGCAACAGTGCCTTGTGCCATACATGACTGTGTCTATAGCAACAGTGCCTTGTGCCATACATGACTGTGTGTATAGCAACAGTGCCTTGTGTCATACATGTCTGTGTGTATAGCAACAGTGCCTTGTGCCATACATGTCTGTGTGTATAGCAACAGTGCCTTGTGCCATACATGTCTGTGTGTATAGCAACAGTGCCTTGTGTCATACATGACTGTGTGTATAGCAACAGTGCCTTGTGTCATACATGTCTGTGTGTATAGCAACAGTGCCTTGTGCCATACATGACTGTGTGTATAGCAACAGTGCCTTGTGTCATACATGACTGTGTGTATAGCAACAGTGCCTTGTGCCATACATGTCTGTGTGTATAGCAACAGTGCCTTGTGCCATACATGTCTGTGTGTATAGCAACAGTGCCTTGTGTCATGCATGACTGTGTCTATAGCATCAGTACCTTGTGTCATACATGTCTGTGTGTATAGCAACAGTGCCTTGTGCCATACATGTCTGTGTGTATAGCAACAGTGCCTTGTGCCATACATGACTGTGTGTATAGTAACAGTGCCTTGTGTCATACATGACTGTGTGTATAGCAACAGTGCCTTGTGCCATACATGACTGTGTGTATAGCAACAGTGCCTTGTGCCATACATGACTGTGTGTATAGCAACAGTGCCTTGTGTCATGCATGACTGTGTCTATAGCATCAGTACCTTGTGTCATACATGTCTGTGTGTATAGCAACAGTGCCTTGTGCCATACATGACTGTGTGTATAGCAACAGTGCCTTGTGTCATGCATGACTGTGTCTATAGCATCAGTACCTTGTGTCATACATGTCTGTGTGTATAGCAACAGTGCCTTGTGCCATACATGACTGTGTGTATAGCAACAGTGCCTTGTGTCATACATGACTGTGTGTATGTGCCTTGTGCCATACATGTCTGTGTGTATAGCAACAGTGCCTTGTGCCATACATGACTGTGTGTATAGCAACAGTGCCTTGTGTCATACATGACTGTGTGTATAGCAACAGTGCCTTGTGCCATACATGACTGTGTGTATAGCAACAGTGCCTTGTGTCATACATGTCTGTGTGTATAGCAACAGTGCCTTGTGTCATACATGACTGTGTGTATAGCAACAGTGCCTTGTGCCATACATGACTGTGTGTATAGCAACAGTGCCTTGTGCCATACATGACTGTGTGTATAGCAACAGTGCCTTGTGTCATACATGACTGTGTGTATAGCAACAGTGCCTTGTGCCATACATGACTGTGTGTATAGCAACAGTGCCTTGTGTCATACATGACTGTGTGTATAGCAACAGTGCCTTGTGTCATACATGACTGTGTGTATAGCAACAGTGCCTTGTGCCATACATGACTGTGTGTGTAGCAACAGTGCCTTGTGCCATACATGACTGTGTGTATAGCAACAGTGCCTTGTGCCATACATGACTGTGTCTATAGCAACAGTGCCTTGTGTCATACATGACTGTGTGTATAGCAACAGTGCCTTGTGCCATACATGACTGTGTGTATAGCAACAGTGCCTTGTGTCATACATGTCTGTGTGTATAGCAACAGTGCCTTGTGCCATACATGTCTGTGTGTATAGTAACAGTGTCTTGTGTCATACATGACTGTGTGTATAGCAACAGTGCCTTGTGCCATACATGACTGTGTGTATAGCAACAGTGCCTTGTGTCATGCATGACTGTGTGTATAGCAACAGTGCCTTGTGTCATGCATGACTGTGTGTATAGCAACAGTGCCTTGTGTCATACATGACTGTGTGTATAGCAACAGTGCCCTGTACTTCATATTTCAGCAGTCTCAACTGACTTTCTTCCAAGTATTCTATAGTAGAAGTTTTCGGTTTTTTCATCAGCGAAGGGGATTTATGGGAGCATTGGTGAGTGATATCCATATTGTTACTCACCAAGTGGCTTTGTTTTGTTTGTTCGCTTCTCCTCACCAAATGTGGGTGGAGTTTGTTGCTATATTAGTTAGTGTGTTCACTAAAGCATTACCTTATCGGATGGGGATAGTAAGCATTGTATGTCATCCTGTATCCTCCTATCTTACCTGCAGCTTAATCATCTCAAATGCAGTTGTCCACAATTTAAAGGTAAGCAGGTGTGATGTGTGTATGTGTGCAGGGTGTGTGTGTGATGTGGCAGTGTGTGTGTGTGTGTGATGTGGCAGTGTGTGATGTGGCAGTGTGTGTGTGTTGTGTGTATGGGAGATGAGGGTGTGTTTAAGTGCATCTATTTCACTTACTATGATGTGCTGCTATGTTGGAGGAGGTTAAGCAATTGAAAGTGGCCAGTCCTTACTACTGTATACAGGCAGGCTAGATTGAAACATTATAATGACCAATTGTTAGCATTGTCACTGGTGTAATATAACAGCACATTGTTCTCCAAGCCTGCTTCACTATCATCACAATCCCTGCAACATCATAAAGGCCTTGCACTATGCCCCGCCGCCCGAGCTGTGGATGTTTAGGCCATACCTACTTCAATGCATACGTGCTGAGCACGTGCAAAGCAGCAAGCAATAGCCAATAACCAGCGCTTGTATCTGTCTGGCTAAGCAAAGCTCAGGATGTAGTATGGACTGCACAAAGGTGAGGGTGGGGGGCAGTTTTCAAAATGACTTTCTCAAAGATCCACTTAGAGTTTATTTCTCTGTCGGCTGTGGTGTGATGTGCATCACATGGAGGAATAATATACATACATGTGTATGAGCACAAAGAGACGGTTCAGTGCAACAATGGAAGCAAGGAAAACAAAAAACATGACAATGGGAGCAAGAAATGAGCGAGGAAGAGCAAAGCAGCTCAAACTGAGGAGTAGGCTATGGAAAACCTTTTTGCCTAAAGGGTGTATGCGACGTATGTTCATTACACGGAGCAATAAATGGCCTCCGTATGAACTTAACTATTCTCGTATATTTTGGTTCTACCCACACATTGCCACACATCTTCACTCAACACCCTGTGATTCAACATTAGCACTCGACACCCTGTGTTTCAACATTACCCCTCGACAACCTGTGTTTCAACATTACTGCTATTACCACTGGATACCCTGTGATTCAACATTAGGACTATTACTGGATACCCTGTGATTCAACATTAGGACTATTACCCCTCGACACCCTGTGTTTCAACATTAGCACTCGACACCCAGTGTTTCAACATTAGCACTCGACACCCAGTATTTCAACATTAGCACTCCACACCCTATGTTTCAACATTAGCACTCCACACCCTGTGTTTCAACATTAGCACTCGACACCCTGTGTTTCAACATTAGCACTCCACACCCTGTGTTTCAACATTAGCACTCGACACCTGTGTTTCAACATTAGCACTCGACACCCAGTGTTTTAACATTACCACTCGACGCCCTGTGTTTCAACATTATCACTCGACACCCTGTGTTTCAGCATTACCACTCGACACCCTGTGTTTCAACATTAGCACTCCACACCCTGTGTTTCAACATTAGCACTCAACACCCTGTGTTTCAACATTAGCACTCCACACCCTGTGTTTCAACATTACCACTCCACACCCTGTGTTTCAACATTACCACTCCACACCCTGTGTTTCAACATTACCACTCGACGCCCTGTGTTTCAACATTACCACTCAACACCCTGTGTTTGAAACTTTCAAACACCAACAATGCTGAGATATCCTCAGGCACTAATAAGTGTATGTCAACTAACTGTGTCCTACAATGCTACTATAACTGATTTGATGATTTTTCTCTTTAAACACTTCAAGAACTTCATCAAAGTTGATGTCGATAGTTCTGGACCTTCAATTGCTATTCCCATGAGGTGAGACATGTTAGCACCATTCAGTCTATTGCGTAGTCTTGTTTTAATTAGCTCCATGCGGCTGAATGACCTCTGGACTGCAGCTGTTCCCTCAGGAAGAAGGAGAAGAATGTTGAGAAGCTTGAACATCTCTGGAAAGGTTCCAGTGTAAGCTCCAGATACTTCCTTGTGAACTTTTACTTCTTGCAAGGTTGGCGGTTTTGTAGCCAAAATAAGTGGGGAAATCAGGGTGTTAACGATTGTGAAGCACAGGGTCTTTCTGTGAATCCAGAATTTTTAGAAAGGTTCACAAACAAAGTTAGGGTACTACAGTACTGCATACAAACCTGGCAATTGAGTTTGATTTGTAACAACCTGGATAAAGATGACTGAGCCTGGACATAGATGACTGAGCCTGGATGAAGATGACTGAGCCTGGATGAAGATGACTGAGCCTGGACGAAGATGACTGAGCCTGGACGAAGATGACTGAGCCTGGACGTAGATGACTGAGCCTGGATGAAGATGACTGAGCCTGGATGAAGATGACTGAGCATGGACATAGATGACTGAGCCTGGATGAAGATGACTGAGCCTGGATGAAGATGACTGAGCCTGGATGAAGATGACTGAGCCTGGACATAGATGACTGAGCCTGGACGAAGATGACTGAGCCTGGATGAAGATGACTGAGCGTGGACATAGATGACTGAGCCTGGACATAGATGACTGAGCCTGGATGAAGATGACTGAGCCTGGATGAAGATGACTGAGCCTGGATGAAGATGACTGAGCGTGGACATAGATGGATGAAGATGACTGAGCCTGGACATAGATGACTGAGCCTGGACGAAGATGACTGAGCCTGGATGAAGATGACTGAGCCTGGATGAAGATGACTGAGCGTGGACATAGATGACTGAGCTTGGATGAAGATGACTGAGCCTGGATGAATATGACTGAGTGTGGACATAGATGACTGAGCCTGGATGAAGATGACTGAGCCTGGATGAAGATGACTGAGCCTGGACATAGATGACTGAGCCTGGATGAAGATGACTGAGCCTGGATGAAGATGACTGAGCCTGGATGAAGATGACTGAGCGTGGACATAGATGACTGAGCCTGGATGAAGATGACTGAGCCTGGATGAAGATGACTGAGCCTGGACATAGATGACTGAGTCTGGACAAAGATGACTGAGCCTGGACAAAGATGACTGAGCCTAAACTAAGATGACTGAGCCTGGATGAAGATGACTAAGCCTAAGAGATGACGACTGAGCCTAAACTAAGATGACTGAGCCTGGATGAAGATGACTAAGCCTAAGAGATGACGACTGAGCCTGGCACCAGGTACTCTTTGGCTAGAATGGGGAGGCTTGGTACCAGTGAAGCTTGTTCCTTCTGCTTCTTTGGCCTCTACTGCCACCTCATCTGATCTTGTCCACTGCATCTTCCTGAGTTGTCTTCCTGGAAGTGCTCTCCTGCACTATCACTAGTGGTGCAACTGCCCAACATATGAAGACCTCAACGTTTAAGTCATGGCAGGTTTTCTTTTGCGAAATGCCATTTCCAGGAGTCAGGGGAATGGCTGCTAGCAAGTGCATGCCCCAGGAATCAGGAGCATGGCTACAGGAAGATCGTTGCCAGGAGTCAGGAGTGTAGCTGCAGGGAGGTCCTAACCACTGCCAGGAGTGAGGAGCATGGCTACAGGCAGGTCCTTGCCCTTTCCCTAACAGCAGTAAAGGCCTGCAAGGGATAGTCCATGGATGAATGACACTTGTGATTGTCAGCCTTTCTAATATTATTTATTATTATTTTGAATATCGCTGAGCCACTCCTAATTAAGTACAGCTTTCTGACTATTCAGCAGTCTACTAGGCTTCTGTTTTTTAAATTTTATGGTTTCAGTGTGTTCAGTGTGCACGGATATTTTTAAAATTACTGTAGGAGATGCAATCGATCTGAACCGAAAGTTAGTCCAGTTTGGACCTGTTATGTACCAACCATATGGACGTCTCCTTCAGCAAGGCTTCATTGTGTATGTTTTGTTGTTGTTGCCATGGTGTAGGGGGCGTGCACATCCTATGACAAGGTCTTTATTCCAGGAAAGCAGATCCGATACGTTCATGTAAGTGAAGCCCTTGATCTGTATAGTATTTGGTGTACATGACTTTGGTAAGGGGTCCTCATAATGTTTGTGGTCTACTTGAGTTCATTCAACATTTTTGTCTTGTTTCTATTAAAGTGCATGCACTTTGCCCTTTTCCATTTTCCATCACAAATTTTCCAATTTAAACATTTTTGTGCAAATTTCATTCCTTTCTTTTAAGCTAATAAAAAGGAGAAGTCGATTATCGACGTCAATGACATATATTTCACTAGAAGGAAAGTCATGTAATGGAAAGTCATGTAATGTACACATGGTTGCTGTCATGTTGTGCTGTCACGGGTCACGGCTGGAGAAGAGGCTGCCAGGGATGAGTGTGTCAAGCCTTGCTGCGTGAGAGGCTGTACGGTATAACGTGCTGGCACAGCTGGAGAAGAGGCTGCCAGGGATGAGTGTGTCAGCCTTGCTGTGTGAGAGGCTGTATGGTATAAGGTGCTGGCACGGCTGGAGAAGAGGCTGCCAGGGATGAGTGTGTCAAGCCTTGCTGCGTGAGAGGCTGTACGGTATAACGTGCTGGCACAGCTGGAGAAGAGGCTGCCAGGGATGAGTGTGTCAGCCTCGCTGTGTGAGAGGCTGTATGGTATAAGGTGCTGGCACAGCTGGAGAAGAGGCTGCCAGGGCTGAGTGTGTCGAGCCTCGCTGCGTGAGAGGCTGTACGGTATAAGGTGCTGGCACAGCTGGAGAAGAGGCTGCCAGGGATGAGTGTGTCAGCCTTGCTGTGTGAGAGGCTGTATGGTATAAGGTGCTGGCACGGCTGGAGAAGAGGCTGCCAGGGATAAGTGTGTCAAGCCTTGCTGCGTGAGAGGCTGTACGGTATAACGTGCTGGCACAGCTGGAGAAGAGGCTGCCAGGGATGAGTGTGTCAGCCTTGCTGTGAGAGAGGCTGTATGGTATAAGGTGCTGGCACAGCTGGAGAAGAGGCTGCCAGGGATGAGTGTGTCAGCCTCGCTGTGTGAGAGGCTGTATGGTATAAGGTGCTGGCACAGCTGGAGAAGAGGCTGCCAGGGATGAGTGTGTGAAGGCTCGCTGTGTGAGAGGCTGGCACATACACAGGGCTATAATGGCAGCAGCAGTTGGACAGGAGTTAGTGTGTGGTAGTGGGCTCAACAATGACTGTGAGAGGTATGCTGTACATAGCAGTGCTCTACCTTCTTGGACCTCACTTCTTAGCTTTCTTACACGCGATCTCCACCTCCCTCTTCGCTGAAGTAACAAGCCTATGACGGTAAATTAACTGCAACAACCTCTTGGGGTCAGGAGTCCATTTCTGTGACAACAAACCCTCTTGGAGTCAGGAGTCCACTTCTGTGAGATCAGCCCCTCTTGGGGTCAGGAGTCCATTTCTGTGACAACGACCGCTTGGGGTCGGGAGTCCATTTCTGTGACAACAACCTCTTGGGGTCGGGAGTCCATTTCTGTGACAACAACCCCTCTTGGGGTCAGGAGTCCACTTCTGTGACAACAACCTCTTGGGGTCGGGAGTCCATTTCTGTGACAACAACCTCTTGGGGTCGGGAGTCCATTTCTGTGACAACAACCTCTTGGGGTCAGGAGTCCACTTCTGTGACAACGACCGCTTGGGGTCAGGAGTCCATTTCTATGACAACAACCTCTTGGGGTCAGGAGTCCATTTATGTGACAACAACCTCTTGGGGCCAGGAGTCCATTTATGTGACAACAACCTCTTGTCCATTTCTGTGACAACAACCTCTTGGGGTCAGGAATCCATTTCTATGACAACAACCTCTTGGAGTTGGGAATCCATTTCTGTGACAATAACCTCTTGGGTCAGGAGTCCATTTCTGTGACAACAACCTCTTGGGGTCGGGAGTCCATTTTTGTGACAACAACCTCTTGGGGTCGGGAGTCCATTTCTGTGACAACAACCTCTTGGGGTCGGGAGTCCATTTATGTGACAACAACCTCTTGGAGTTGGGAATCCATTTCTGTGACAATAACCTCTTAGGGTCAGGAGTCCATTTCTGTGACAACAACCTCTTGGGGCTGGGAGTCCATTTCTGTGACAACAACCTCTTGGGGTCGGGAGTCCATTTCTGTGACAACAACCTCTTGGGGCTGGGAGTCCATTTCTGTGACAACAACCTCTTGGAGTTGGGAATCCATTTCTGTGACAATAACCTCTTAGGGTCAGGAGTCCATTTCTGTGACAACAACCTCTTGGGATCAGGAGTCCATTTCTGTGACAACAACCTCTTGGGGCTGGGAGTCCATTTCTGTGACAACAACCTCTTGGGGTCAGGAGTCCATTTCTGTGACAACAACCTCTTGGGGTCAGGAGTCCATTTCTGTGACAATGACCTTTTGTGGTCGGGTGTCTATAACTTTGTATACTTGACAACAAACAAATTTATTTAAGGATTGAACTCTGAACTTTATTTGGTTTGTTGTTAAAATTATTAGCTATAACTTTTTTTTCACCTCTCCAACTGTTTTATATCATTTATCATCAGAATGGAAATACAATACGCTGCAGTTGGTATGAGAACCAACTCCATTAAAGCGAGCAGACAAAAGCTACACAGCGCCATATAGCTATATGTCACAATAAAACTTGCACCAAAGTAATCCATGCAGGAGCGCCTCCTTGCTCAAGAGTGAAAGCATTCAGCCTGGTAAGCACAGGTGCTTGTGCAGCTTTCCACTGAAGAAGAACTTCCAGAAACAGTAGCAAAAGCCAGGAAGAGACAGTTCATGAAGGCAGTTGGCTTTCCACTGAAGAAGAACTTCCAGAAACAGTAGCAAAAGCCAGGAAGAGACAGTTCATGAAGGCAGTTGTGATCGTCAGACAAAATAAAATCTTTTTAATTTTGTTCACTCGTCCTGTAAAACCAGACGTAAAGTTTCATTACTATTTTAATTGGGCATGTGCCTACAGAGAATGGGCACGTAGCACAAACTCTTCAATTTAATATTTAATAATGACTGATGATGTCAGCGTTTGCTCCATATGCATTTAAATCTGTTAAGAACGAAAAAGGTAAATTACAGTATTGTGTAACGTGATATATAGTCTAACATGATATATTGTCTGTATTGTCTATCTTGATATATTGTCTAACACTAATGTATATATTGTCTAACATGATATATTATCTACCATGATAAATTGTCTAACACTAATGTATTGTCTAACATGATATATTGTCTACCATGATATATTGTCTAACACTAATGTTTGTCTAACATGATATATTATCTAACATGATATATTGTCTAACAATAATGTATTGTCTAACATGATATATTGTCTACCATGATATATTGTCTAACAATAATGTATTGTCTAACATGATATATTGTCTACCATGATATATTGTGTACATTGTCTAACATGATATATTGTCTAACACTAATTATTGTCTAACATGACATAAGGTGCTTATAAATGGTTTTATTTAAAAGCAAACAGCTGTATTGGATTGCCCTATTAAAAAGAGTAAGGAGCTGTTGCCATGTAGACCACAATGGATGACCCTTTACCATTTAAAATCATGGACACCAATATTATACTAACTAAGGGTCATCTAACTGGCTGTGGTCTACATGGGTGCGGTCTTGATTCCTTTCAGTTCTGTCCATGTTTGTTTTTAAATAAAACTGCTTTGTTCTTGTGTAATATAATATTGTCTAGTAGTAGATATATTTTCTAATATAATAATATATTTTCTAATATAATAATATATTTTCTAATATAATAATCTAATATAATAAAATATTCATGTGTGTACATATTTTCCCATCAGATTCATGAAGAACTCGACTCAATGGGTGTTGTGAGGAAGATGTGTAACTCAATTGTGAATCATTCCCAGAAGAAGCGAAGGTTGTGGCGGTCGAGACAGCAGCAACACTTGGAGAACAAGGCCATTGCTAGAGCTTACAAGCTGGGGAGAGGAAGACTCAAAGCAGCTGATGGTGGAGTGGACGAGGGAGCTCTGTAAGTGACGTCTCTTTCATTTGATTTGTTGCAAATTCATGAGAGGAGAAATCACAAAAACATGTTCATCACCTTATAAGTAGTCTCTTTTTTCTCTGCTGACCTTCCTAAACATTCTTGGATACCGAAAATATGTTTTCCAGCAACATTGGCTGATATCAAGATCTTGGCAAGTGTAGCTAAGAGGAAGATCAGGCCAAGCAGCCCTGGGACAATGATTGCAGCTGCTAGGAGGAAGATCAGGTCAAGCAGCCCTGGGACAATGACTGCGCAGCTAGGGGGAAGATCAGGCCAAGCAGCCCTGGGATAATGACTGCAGCTAGGAGGAAGATCAGGCCAAGCAGCCCTGGGACAATGACTGCAGCTAGGAGGAAGATCAGGCCAAGATAATGACTGCAGCTAGGAGGAAGATCAGGCCAAGCAGCCCTGGGATAATGACTGCAGCTAGGGGGAAGATCAGGCCAAGCAGCCCTGGGATAATGACTGCAGCTAGGAGGAAGATCAGGCCAAGCAGCCCTGGGACAATGATTGCAGCTGCTAGGAGGAAGATCAGGTCAAGCAGCCCTGGGACAATGACTGCGCAGCTAGGGGGAAGATCAGGCCAAGCAGCCCTGGGATAATGACTGCAGCTAGGAGGAAGATCAGGCCAAGCAGCCCTGGGACAATGACTGCAGCTAGGAGGAAGATCAGGCCAAGATAATGACTGCAGCTAGGAGGAAGATCAGGCCAAGCAGCCCTGGGACAATGACTGCAGCTAGGAGGAAGATCAGGCCAAGATAATGACTGCAGCTAGGAGGAAGATCAGGCCAAGCAGCCCTGGGACAATGACTGCAGCTAGGAGGAAGATCAGGCCAAGCAGCCCTGGGACAATGACTGCAGCTAGGAGGAAGATCAGCCCTGGGACAATGACTGCAGCTAGGAGGAAGTAGCCATCAAGATTGCTAGAGAATGTGCTGCAAGTAGGGGGTATGTCTGCACTTTCAAGATGGAAAGCAGATTCTGGAATAGAGTGGAGAACAGTAATTATAGCTTTATAATTATGGCTAGGTAAACAAGCTGACCAAGGTAAAATGAATCACAGAGGTCAGACAAAGGTCAGCTGGAGATATTGATAGCTGTGTACATAGTTCAGCTAGGGCAGTGCAGGCAGTGAGTGTGTGCAAGCAGTGAGGGTGTGCAGGCAGTGAGGGTGTGCAGGCAGTGAGGGTGTGCAGGCAGTGAGGGTGTGCAGGCAGTGAGGGTGTGCAGGCAGTGAGGGTGTGCAGGCAGTGAGGGTGTGCAGGCAGTGAGGGTGTGCAGGCAGTGATGGTGTGCAGGCAGTGAGGGTGTGCAGGCAGTGAGGGTGTGCAGGCAGTGAGGGTGTGCAGGCAGTGTGGGTGTGAGGGTGTGCAGGCAGTGAGGGTGTGCAGGCAGTGAGGGTGTGCAGCCAGTGAGGGTGTGCAGGCAGTGAGGGTGTGCAGGCAGTGAGGGTGTGCAGGCAGTGAGGGTGTGCAGGCAGTGTGGGTGTGAGGGTGTGCAGGCAGTGAGGGTGTGCAGGCAGTGAGGGTGTGCAGGCAGTGAGGGTGTGCAGGCAGTGAGGGTGTGCAGCCAGTGAGGGTGTGCAGCCAGTGAGGGTGTGCAGGCAGTGAGGGTGTGCAGGCAGTGAGGGTGTGCAGGCAGTGAGGGTGTGCAGGCAGTGTGGGTGTGAGGGTGTGCAGGCAGTGAGGGTGTGCAGGCAGTGAGGGTGTGCAGGCAGTGAGGGTGTGCAGGCAGTGAGGGTGTGCAGGCAGTGAGGGTGTGCAGGCAGTGAGGGTGTGCAGGCTGTGTGGGTGTGCAGGCAGTGAGGGTGTGCAGGCAGTGAGGGTGTGCAGGCAGTGAGGGTGTGCAGGCAGTGAGGGTGTGCAGGCAGTGAGGGTGTGCAGGCAGTGAGGGTGTGCAGGCAGTGAGGGTGTGCGGGCAGTGAGGGTGTGCAGACAGTGTGGGTGTGCTAGGTGATTATCTAGAGTTGAGTATAAAATTTGCAAACAGAAGTAAGGCATTCCAAGGTGTTAGTTGACCTCACTGACTTCCCACCCACCTAGTGCACGCTACCCTACCCATACAGCATGGAGTCTGGGTACAGACGTGGTAGTTGCAAACACTATTATGGTAGAGGGGGAGCAGTCAATGGGTCCGTGGTCTACTTGTCATGTCCAGTCATGAGAGGTTCATTGTGTGTGTGTTCTGTCTGAGTACAACCTGCTCTAGTCTCTGTAGTTCTTGTGAAGTCCTCGCTACACCCACTATGTAATCACACATCAAAGCTGGTTTTGCTATCCCTGGGTCTTCACTTCCTCACTAATTCTCCTCCATCACATCTTGCACACCTCCCACCCTTCTTGACATACTCATCTTCCACACCTCCCACCCTTCTTGACATACTCATCTTCCACACCTCCCACCCTTCTTGACATATTCATCTTCCACACCTCCCATCTTTCTTGACATACTCATCTTCCACACCTCCCATCCTTCTTGACACACTCATCTTCCACACCTCCCATCCTTCTTGACACACTCATCTTCCACACCTCCCATCCTTCTTGACACACTCATCTTCCACACCTCCCATCCTTCTTGACACACTCATCTTCCACATCAGCAACACGTCTGCAAAATCAAGCCACAATTTATATAAATCCTTCAAGTGCCTGTCCTATAATATTTATGTTGTATTTATGTCCTATAATATGTATGTCAACATGTATGTCCCGTAGTATGTATGTCCTATAGTATGTATGTCCTATAGTATTTATGTCATGTCATGTGTAAATCCCAACTCAATGTGATATAGCTGCAATGTGTGTGTGTGTGTGTGTGTGTGTGTGTGGTGAGATAGTGTGTGCTCATTTACACGTTGGTTTTATCTGTCAAGTTCAAAGGTACTGGTCTGTTTTGTTCAATCTCTTTCAGGTCATGTACAGGCCAGAGTTGTGTCCTGTAAGATGTTAGTCACATGAATATTCATTATGCACTGTGCAGGCCAGAGTTGAGTACTGTGAGATGTTAGTCACATGAATATTCATTATGCACTGTGCAGGCCAGAGTTGAGTACTGTGAGTGGTTGCTTGTCTGGTGAACAAGCTTATCTGTGACATGATGTTTATCTTACACTTAAATTAAATTCTTAATTCTTTTTAAACAGTCCCTGGTCTGTGTTGAGGCGTGCTCTTGAAACTGTTCTGCATGGAGAAGACAAGCACAAACGTGTCTGATATCCAGCAATTCGCGTGGAGGAGACAGTCAGAACCCACTCTCATCTGGCACAGCTGAAACATATATAGACCCCTCACTTAACAACCAGTCACTTTGATGCTCGCCACAAAGCTGGACTAATTTGCTGTAACCTTTTCACATTAAAGACGAAGTGGACTTGAGTTGTCTGTTTCAACTCGTATGACAAGCTAGTGTCTAATCTAATCCAAGTGATTGATAGTGATGCAGCATGTGTCTGTGTGCTCACCCTGTGCACCAGCTGTCTGGCTTCACCTGCTTAGACCCTGCATTGTTGCTCACCCTGTGACCAGCTGTCTGGCTTCACCTGCTTAGACCCTACATTGTTGCTCACCCTGTGACCAGCTGTCTGGCTTCACCTGCTTAGACCCTACATTGTCTGTGTGCTCACCCTGTGCACCAGCTGTCTGGCTTCACCTGCTTAGACCCTACATTGTTGCTCACCCTGTGACCAGCTGTCTGGCTTCACCTGCTTAATAAGTAAGACTTATTAAGCAGGTGGAACTCTAAAATGCTCAAGTGGTCCACCATCACTCAACTGACAAGGAGTGTTTTGTGGTGAACGCACCAATTAATGGGTGGATGATGATTACTTGTAAGTGCATGAATCTCGTTGTTACCCATCTGTGATCCCATCAATGAGATTCATTAGCCTTACAAGTAATCGGCACCCACCCATTAGTTGGTGCAGCCGTCACAAAACACTGCATCAGACAGTCAGAACCTTTCTCCAAATGGCAATAGGTAAAGGGTTGAATGCAAGACTAATTAGGTTAGGAAGCTGGCTTGCATGTGTTTGTGGTGTGGTTCACCTTGCAAGTCTGTGCTGCAACACATGTCAGACCAGTACATGCCATGTGTTGGCAACTGGAGGGCAACATTTCATAACATGTTTGAAGAGCAAGTTATTGTCAAGTTCTTGTCAAGTTCACCAGAACAGATTATTTGTTTTTAAACAACTATAATTGGATTGACCTGAAAGTAAGCAGGACTGGACCCATGTAGACCACAACCAGCTGGATGACCCTTTACCATTTAAAATATATATGGTAAAGGTACATCACACTTGTTGGCCTGCACAGTTTTGTTTCCTTTCTTCTTTAACAGGGCAATCCAATGCAGCTGAAGTTGTCTCTTGTTTGTTGTTTCTGATGTTATAGTTGTAGAGGTTATAGTTGTAGAGGACTGCACGACCTCTACCAAGACCCACTCAGAGCTTTATTGTTGTAGTGCACTACACATATCAGCACATGTCTTGTTGCTGTTGTTGACTGTGCCTATGTAGGGTCAGCTATAAGTTCCTGCATGGAATTGATAGCAGTTGCACCAAACACCAGGTGTTCTAGTAGAGGATCAGCTATAGCTGCAAGGAATTAATAGCAGTTGCACCAAACACCAGGTGTTCTGGTGGAGGATCAGCTATAGCTGCAAGGAATTAATAGCAGTTGCATCAAACACCAGGTGTTCTGGTGGAGGATCAGCTATAGCTGCAAGGAATTAATAGCAGTTGCACCAAACACCAGGTGTTCTGGTGGAGGATCAGCTATAGCTGCAAGGAATTAATAGCAGTTGCATCAAACACCAGGTATTCTGGTGGAGGATCAACTATAGCTGCAAGGAATTAATAGCAGTTGCATCAAACACCAGGTGTTCTGGTGGAGGATCAGCTATAGCCGCAAGGAATTAATAGCAGTTGCATCAAACACCAGGTGTTCTGGGAGGATCAGCTATAGCCTCTTCAAGGAATTGATAGCAGTTGCCGTGGAGCAAGACTCCACAAATGAAACAGCATAAAACTGTGCATGGGCATTTGTTCACTTGTAATACAACATGTGACTAGCATGATTGCATCATCGATGAAATTATTCACATGCTGATTCTTGCCAACTGTTTTATTCTGAAATCAAGGAACAGAGTGGTCGTGGAAGTGTATTGGAACATTCAGTGTCTTCTGGTCATTAAGTTTTAATGTTTGAGCACGAGTTATGTGGCTGGGGGAAAGAGTTGGAGACAGTTGCATTGCCAAGTTAATTGACAGGTTAAAAAAGAAGTGAAACAAAATTTACCTATGTAGACCCCTATTCCAAAGACCCTTTACCTATTCTTCATTATATTAATAGGTAAAGGGTCTATAAATGTTTGAGTCTACATTGGTTAATACGTGGCACACCACCAGTAGTGTATAGAAACAGGGTAGGCATAGAAACAGGGTAGGCATGCATGGCCACCATTTTTATTTTTATTAACAGGTAAAGGTTCTATAAATGTTTGGGTCTACATTACTAATCCATGGCACACCACCAGTTGCATAAAATTCTCCCAATTTTTAAAAATCCAGAGACTAGCAGCTAACACAAATCCATAGACTATCACAAATCCTACAGACTGTTGTTCTTTCCTCACAATCACCACGACCGTGGCAGTTGTACGCGGACTTTGAACCCTGGAGGAAATCAAAAATGGCACTGAGAAGACTAAGAGAAAGCGAAAGTTCAAGTAGCGAGGAAGAAACGGAATGAGAAATCAGCACTGTTAGTAGTGTCTCTTCGTGTCTCTTCCTTTAAACCAAGAAAGAAGAAATATAAAACAAGATACAGCAAAGATTGGGAGAGTAAATATCCCTTTCTTATGCCGAGTTGAGTGTTCCGTTATATATATATACTGATTTTGCTACCTATATACTATATACTGCTGTTGTTGTTACATTTCACTGATTTTATTCTAGTTGGATGAAGTGAATTTTATCATTATATTTCCGTTTTTTCTATAGCTATACACAAGAATTGGGACTAATTTATGCAAAATCTACCGAATTTTCTTGTAATTTAGGCGAAGCCTCCCTAATTTTCATCTCTGGGGATAACGTCTGCACTGGTGTATAGAAACAGGGTAGGCATATGGCCACCATTTTTATTTGATCTTCATTATATTAATAGGTAAAGGGTCCTAGACATGAATTTGAGAAAAGTGGGTCGTTTCCTGCTGTAAGTGATTTTGTGGTGCGGCCTCTCTAGCACTTTAAATAAAGTATGTACTAAACTTAAATAAAGTATGTACTAAGTTTAAAAGTGTGTATTAAACTTAAATAAAGTATGTACTAGACTTGTGTGACATTTTTTATGTATGTGTTTAGGCATTAGCCACTGACCTGCAGCATCAAGAGAAGTGGCCAAGAACCTAAAGAAGTTTTGTGTGACATGGAAGCATCACATTGTGCCTCTGCTAACATACTAAGTATTAATATTCCTATATATATATGTGTATATATTAGAGCACACGCATTATAACACGTCCAGAGCTAGTACAATGTATATACATTTCCTACAAGGCACTTTGTAAGTAATTACATGTCCAGTTTTGTGCAGTCGAGAAAATATGACAGTTTACAGAATAATTAGAGCATGTCCACACTAGACTAACAACTTCCACTTTTTGTTGGGAGTGGCATATTTCCTAGGGTTTTTTTGAAGTGTTATATTAAATGTTCCTTTCAATACAGCTTCTGCCTGTACCTTGTGTATCTGCAAGGGAGAGATATGAATGGAATTATGCAGACAGGCGGTCACTTGATATTGCACTGACTGTATATAGATCAGGTCCAGGGGTTGTGCTTATGGATGACTTGAACCTGCTTTCTCTGGAACACAGCAGGCCACTGTGTG
This sequence comes from Cladorhizidae sp. MBARI D1340-BT2, assembly GCA_028752905.1. Taxonomy (NCBI): domain Eukaryota; kingdom Metazoa; phylum Porifera; class Demospongiae; order Poecilosclerida; family Cladorhizidae; species Cladorhizidae sp. MBARI D1340-BT2. The sequence continues at coordinate 19,395,227 of JAQNBH010000005.1, read as the reverse complement.
CCTGCTGTGGAATGACAATTTCATAGTCACCAGGACCTACACACATACACAAGGAGGGCAACAACTAGGATCACAATGGAGATCAATGCATCTCTGGTCATTCTCTTCACTGCTGCCATGCAAGCTCACTCTGACCAACTCTCTCTCCACTTCAAGTCCATCATGTGTTGCACTGCTCACACCTAACCTGGTGCATGTGCTCACACCTGGTGCATGTGCTCACACCTGGTGCATGTGCTCACACCTGGTGCATGTGCTCACACCTAACCTGGTGCATGTGCTCACACCTAACCTGGTGCATGTGCTCACACCTAACCTGGTGCACGTGCTCACACCTAACCTGGTGCATGTGCTCACACCTAACCTGGTGCATGTGCTCACACCTGGTGCATGTGCTCACACCTAACCTGGTGCGTGTGCTCACACCTAACCTGGTGCACGTGCTCACACCTAACCTGGTGCATGTGCTCACACCTAACCTGGTGCACGTGCTCACACCTAACCTGGTGCATGTGCTCACACCTAACCTGGTGCACCTGCTCACACCTAACCTGGTGCACGTGCTCACACCTAACCTGGTGCATGTGCTCACACCTAACCTGGTGCATGTGCTCACACCTAACCTGGTGCATGTGCTCACACCTGGTGCATGTGCTCACACCTAACCTGGTGCATGTGCTCACACCTAACCTGGTGCATGTGCTCACACCTAACCTGGTGTGTGTGCTCACACCTAACCTGGTGCATGTGCTCACACCTAACCTGGTGCATGTGATCACACCTAACCTGGTGCATGTGCTCACACCTAACCTGGTGTATGTGCTCACACCTCACCTGGTGCGCGTGCTCACACCTAACCTGGTGCGTGTGCTCACACCTAACCTGGTGCACGTGCTCACACCTAACCTGGTGCACGTGCTCACACCTAACCTGGTGCATGTGCTCACACCTAACCTGGTGCATGTGCTCACACCTAACCTGGTGCATGTGCTCACACCTAACCTGGTGCACGTGCTCACACCTAACCTGGTGCATGTGCTCACACCTAACCTGGTGCATGTGCTCACACCTAACCTGGTGCATGTGCTCACACCTAACCTGGTGCACGTGCTCACACCTAACCTGGTGCGTGTGCTCACACCTAACCTGGTGCATGTGCTCACACCTAACCTGGTGCATGTGCTCACACCTAACCTGGTGCATGTGCTCACACCTAACCTGGTGCATGTGCTCACACCTAACCTGGTGCATGTGCTCACACCTAACCTGGTGCATGTGCTCACACCTAACCTGGTGCACGTGCTCACACCTAACCTGGTGCGTGTGCTCACACCTAACCTGGTGCATGTGCTCACACCTAACCTGGTGCATGTGCTCACACCTAACCTGGTGCATGTGCTCACACCTAACCTGGTGCGTGTGATCACACCTAACCTGGTGCGTGTGCTCACACCTAACCTGGTGCATGTGCTCACACCTAACCTGGTGCGTGTGCTCACACCTAACCTGGTGCGTGTGCTCACACCTAACCTGGTGCACGTGCTCACACCTAACCTGGTGCACGTGCTCACACCTAACCTGGTGCGTGTGCTCACACCTAACCTGGTGCGTGTGCTCACACCTAACCTGGTGCATGTGCTCACACCTAACCTGGTGCGTGTGCTCACACCTAACCTGGTGCATGTGCTCACACCTAACCTGGTGCGTGTGCTCACACCTGGTGCATGTGCTCACACCTAACCTGGTGCGTGTGCTCACACCTAACCTGGTGCATGTGCTCACACCTAACCTGGTGCATGTGCTCACACCTAACCTGGTGCGTGTGCTCACACCTGGTGCATGTGCTCACACCTAACCTGGTGCGTGTGCTCACACCTAACCTGGTGCATGTGTTCACACCTAACCTGGTGCATGTGCTCACACCTAACCTGGTGCATGTGCTCACACCTAACCTGGTGCATGTGCTCACACCTAACCTGGTGCGTGTGCTCACACCTAACCTGGTGCATGTGCTCACACCTAACCTGGTGCATGTGCTCACACCTAACCTGGTGCATGTGCTCACACCTAACCTGGTGCATGTGCTCACACCTAACCTGGTGCATGTGCTCACACCTGGTGCATGTGCTCACACCTAACCTGGTGCATGTGCTCACACCTAACCTGGTGCATGTGCTCACACCTAACCTGGTGCATGTGCTCACACCTAACCTGGTGCGTGTGCTCACACCTGGTGCATGTGCTCACACCTAACCTGGTGCGTGTGCTCACACCTAACCTGGTGCATGTGTTCACACCTAACCTGGTGCATGTGCTCACACCTAACCTGGTGCATGTGCTCACACCTAACCTGGTGCATGTGCTCACACCTAACCTGGTGCGTGTGCTCACACCTAACCTGGTGCATGTGCTCACACCTAACCTGGTGCATGTGCTCACACCTAACCTGGTGCATGTGCTCACACCTAACCTGGTGCATGTGCTCACACCTAACCTGGTGCATGTGTTCACACCTAACCTGGTGCATGTGCTCACACCTAACCTGGTGCATGTGCTCACACCTAACCTGGTGCATGTGCTCACACCTAACCTGGTGCGTGTGCTCACACCTAACCTGGTGCGTGTGCTCACACCTAACCTGGTGCACGTGCTCACACCTAACCTGGTGCACGTGCACACACCTAACCTGGTACACGTGTTCACACCTAACCTGGTGCATGTGCTCACACCTAACCTGGTGCATGTGCTCACACCTAACCTGGTGCATGTGCTCACACCTAACCTGGTGCATGTGCTCACACCTAACCTGGTGCGTGTGCTCACACCTAACCTGGTGCGTGTGCTCACACCTAACCTGGTGCACGTGCTCACACCTTACCTGGTGCACGTGCTCACACCTAACCTGGTGCATGTGCTCACACCTAACCTGGTGCATGTGCTCACCTAACCTGGTGCATGTGCTCACACCTAACCTGGTGCATGTGCTCACACCTAACCTGGTGCATGTGCTCACACCTAACCTGGTGCACGTGCTCACACCTAACCTGGTGCACGTGCTCACACCTAACCTGGTGCATGTGCTCACACCTGGTGCATGTGCTCACACCTGGTGCATGTGCTCACACCTAACCTGGTGCGTGTGCTCACACCTAACCTGGTGCGTGTGCTCACACCTAACCTGGTGCATGTGCTCACACCTAACCTGGTGCGTGTGCTCACACCTAACCTGGTGCGTGTGCTCACACCTAACCTGGTGCATGTGCTCACACCTAACCTGGTGCATGTGCTCACACCTAACCTGGTGCATGTGCTCACACCTAACCTGGTGCATGTGCTCACACCTAACCTGGTGCACGTGCTCACACCTAACCTGGTGCATGTGCTCACACCTAACCTGGTGCGTGTGCTCACACCTAACCTGGTGCATGTGCTCACACCTAACCTGGTGCATGTGCTCACACCTAACCTGGTGCGTGTGCTCACACCTAACCTGGTGCATGTGCTCACACCTAACCTGGTGCGTGTGCTCACACCTAACCTGGTGCGTGTGCTCACACCTAACCTGGTGCATGTGCTCACACCTAACCTGGTGCATGTGCTCACACCTGGTGCATGTGCTCACACCTAACCTGGTGCATGTGCTCACACCTAACCTGGTGCATGTGCTCACACCTAACCTGGTGCATGTGCTCACACCTAACCTGGTGCACGTGCTCACACCTAACCTGGTGCACGTGCTCACACCTAACCTGGTGCATGTGCTCACACCTGGTGCATGTGCTCACACCTGGTGCATGTGCTCACACCTAACCTGGTGCGTGTGCTCACACCTAACCTGGTGCGTGTGCTCACACCTAACCTGGTGCATGTGCTCACACCTAACCTGGTGCGTGTGCTCACACCTAACCTGGTGCGTGTGCTCACACCTAACCTGGTGCATGTGCTCACACCTAACCTGGTGCATGTGCTCACACCTAACCTGGTGCATGTGCTCACACCTAACCTGGTGCACGTGCTCACACCTAACCTGGTGCACGTGCTCACACCTAACCTGGTGCATGTGCTCACACCTAACCTGGTGCGTGTGCTCACACCTAACCTGATGCGTGTGCTCACACCTAACCTGGTGCATGTGCTCACACCTAACCTGGTGCGTGTGCTCACACCTAACCTGGTGCATGTGCTCACACCTAACCTGGTGCGTGTGCTCACACCTAACCTGGTGCGTGTGCTCACACCTAACCTGGTGCATGTGCTCACACCTAACCTGGTGCATGTGCTCACACCTGGTGCATGTGCTCACACCTAACCTGGTGCATGTGCTCACACCTAACCTGGTGCATGTGCTCACACCTAACCTGGTGCGTGTGCTCACACCTAACCTGGTGCACGTGCTCACACCTAACCTGGTGCACGTGCTCACACCTAACCTGGTGCACGTGCTCACACCTAACCTGGTGCACGTGCTCACACCTAACCTGGTGCACGTGCTCACACCTAACCTGGTGCACGTGCTCACACCTAACCTGGTGCACGTGCTCACACCTAACCTGGTGCGTGTGCTCACACCTAACCTGGTGCATGTGCTCACACCTAACCTGGTGCGTGTGCTCACACCTAACCTGGTGCGTGTGCTCACACCTAACCTGGTGCATGTGCTCACACCTAACCTGGTGCGTGTGCTCACACCTAACCTGGTGCGTGTGCTCACACCTAACCTGGTGCGTGTGCTCACACCTAACCTGGTGCATGTGCTCACACCTAACCTGGTGCATGTGCTCACACCTAACCTGGTGCATGTGCTCACACCTAACCTGGTGCATGTGCTCACACCTAACCTGGTGCATGTGCTCACACCTAACCTGGTGCATGTGCTCACACCTAACCTGGTGCGTGTGCTCACACCTAACCTGGTGTGTGTGCTCACACCTAACCTGGTGCGTGTGCTCACACCTAACCTGGTGCATGTGCTCACACCTGGTGCATGTGCTCACACCTGGTGCATGTGCTCACACCTAACCTGGTGCATGTGCTCACACCTAACCTGGTGCATGTGCTCACACCTAACCTGGTGCATGTGCTCACACCTAACCTGGTGCATGTGCTCACACCTAACCTGGTGCGTGTGCTCACACCTGGTGCATGTGCTCACACCTAACCTGGTGCATGTGCTCACACCTAACCTGGTGCATGTGCTCACACCTAACCTGGTGCGTGTGCTCACACCTAACCTGGTGCATGTGCTCACACCTAACCTGGTGCACGTGCTCACACCTAACCTGGTGCGTGTGCTCGCACCTAACCTGGTGCATGTGCTCACACCTAACCTGGTGCATGTGCTCACACCTAACCTGGTGCATGTGCTCACACCTAACCTGGTGCGTGTGCTCACACCTAACCTGGTGCGTGTGCTCACACCTAACCTGGTGCGTGTGCTCACACCTAACCTGGTGCACGTGCACACACCTAACCTGGTGCATGTGCTCACACCTAACCTGGTGCGTGTGCTCACACCTAACCTGGTGCATGTGATCACACCTAACCTGGTGCACGTGCTCACACCTAACCTGGTGCACGTGCACACACCTAACCTGGTGCATGTGCTCACACCTAACCTGGTGCGTGTGCTCACACCTAACCTGGTGCGTGTGCTCACACCTAACCTGGTGCATGTGCTCACACCTAACCTGGTGCGTGTGCTCACACCTAACCTGGTGCGTGTGCTCACACCTAACCTGGTGCATGTGCTCACACCTAACCTGGTGCGTGTGCTCACACCTAACCTGGTGCATGTGCTCACACCTAACCTGGTGCATGTGCTCACACCTAACCTGGTGCATGTGCTCACACCTAACCTGGTGCATGTGCTCACACCTAACCTGGTGAATGTGCTCACACCTAACCTGGTGCATGTGCTCACACCTAACCTGGTGCATGTGCTCACACCTAACCTGGTGCGTGTGCTCACACCTAACCTGGTGCATGTGCTCACACCTAACCTGGTGCGTGTGCTCACACCTAACCTGGTGCATGTGCTCACACCTGGTGCATGTGCTCACACCTAACCTGGTGCATGTGCTCACACCTAACCTGGTGCATGTGCTCACACCTAACCTGGTGCATGTGCTCACACCTAACCTGGTGCATGTGCTCACACCTAACCTGGTGCACGTGCTCACACCTAACCTGGTGCACGTGCTCACACCTTACCTGGTGCACGTGCTCACACCTAACCTGGTGCATGTGCTCACACCTAACCTGGTGCATGTGCTCACACCTAACCTGGTGCATGTGCTCACACCTAACCTGGTGCATGTGCTCACACCTAACCTGGTGCACGTGCTCACACCTAACCTGGTGCACGTGCTCACACCTAACCTGGTGCATGTGCTCACACCTGGTGCATGTGCTCACACCTAACCTGGTGCACGTGCTCACACCTAACCTGGTGCGTGTGCTCACACCTAACCTGGTGCGTGTGCTCACACCTAACCTGGTGCACGTGCTCACACCTAACCTGGTGCGTGTGCTCACACCTAACCTGGTGCGTGTGCTCACACCTAACCTGGTGCGTGTGCTCACACCTAACCTGGTGCATGTGCTCACACCTAACCTGGTGCGTGTGCTCACACCTAACCTGGTGCGTGTGCTCACACCTAACCTGGTGCATGTGCTCACACCTAACCTGGTGCATGTGCTCACACCTAACCTGGTGCATGTGCTCACACCTAACCTGGTGCATGTGCTCACACCTAACCTGGTGCACGTGCTCACACCTAACCTGGTGCGTGTGCTCACACCTAACCTGGTGCGTGTGCTCACACCTAACCTGGTGCATGTGCTCACACCTAACCTGGTGCATGTGCTCACACCTAACCTGGTGCGTGTGCTCACACCTAACCTGGTGCATGTGCTCACACCTAACCTGGTGCGTGTGCTCACACCTAACCTGGTGCGTGTGCTCACACCTAACCTGGTGCATGTGCTCACACCTAACCTGGTGCATGTGCTCACACCTGGTGCATGTGCTCACACCTAACCTGGTGCATGTGCTCACACCTAACCTGGTGCATGTGCTCACACCTAACCTGGTGCATGTGCTCACACCTAACCTGGTGCGTGTGCTCACACCTAACCTGGTGCATGTGTACACACCTAACCTGGTGCATGTACTCACACCTAACCTGGTGCATGTGCTCACACCTAACCTGGTGCATGTGCTCACACCTAACCTGGTGCATGTGCTCACACCTAACCTGGTGCGTGTGCTCACACCTAACCTGGTGCGTGTGCTCACACCTAACCTGGTGCATGTGCTCACACCTAACCTGGTGCGTGTGCTCACACCTAACCTGGTGCGTGTGCTCACACCTAACCTGGTGCATGTGCTCACACCTGGTGCATGTGCTCACACCTAACCTGGTGCATGTGCTCACACCTAACCTGGTGCATGTGCTCACACCTAACCTGGTGCATGTGCTCACACCTAACCTGGTGCATGTGCTCACACCTAACCTGGTGCATGTGCTCACACCTAACCTGGTGCATGTGCTCACACCTAACCTGGTGCGTGTGCTCACACCTAACCTGGTGCATGTGCTCACACCTAACCTGGTGCGTGTGCTCACACCTAACCTGGTGCGTGTGCTCACACCTAACCTGGTGCGTGTGCTCACACCTAACCTGGTGCGTGTGCTCACACCTAACCTGGTGCGTGTGCTCACACCTAACCTGGTGCATGTGCTCACACCTAACCTGGTGCATGTGCTCACACCTAACCTGGTGCATGTGCTCACACCTAACCTGGTGCATGTGCTCACACCTGGTGCATGTGCTCACACCTAACCTGGTGCATGTGCTCACACCTAACCTGGTGCATGTGCTCACACCTAACCTGGTGCATGTGCACACACGTAACCTGGTGCGTGTGCTCACACCTAACCTGGTGCATGTTCTCACACCTAACCTGGTGCATGTGCTCACACCTAACCTGGTGCGTGTGCTCACACCTAACCTGGTGCATGTGCTCACACCTAACCTGGTGCATGTGCTCACACCTAACCTGGTGCATGTGCTCACACCTAACCTGGTGCATGTGCTCACACCTAACCTGGTGCATGTGCTCACACCTAACCTGGTGCATGTGCTCACACCTAACCTGGTGCATGTGCTCACACCTAACCTGGTGCATGTGCTCACACCTAACCTGGTGCATGTGCTCACACCTAACCTGGTGCATGTGCTCACACCTAACCTGGTGCATGTGCTCACACCTAACCTGGTGCATGTGCTCACACCTAACCTGGTGCGTGTGCTCACACCTAACCTGGTGCATGTGCTCACACCTAACCTGGTGCATGTGCTCACACCTAACCTGGTGCATGTGCTCACACCTGGTGCATGTGCTCACACCTAACCTGGTGCATGTGCTCACACCTAACCTGGTGCATGTGCTCACACCTAACCTGGTGCATGTGCACACACGTAACCTGGTGCGTGTGCTCACACCTAACCTGGTGCATGTGCTCACACCTAACCTGGTGCATGTGCTCACACCTGGTGCATGTGCTCACACCTAACCTGGTGCATGTGCTCACACCTAACCTGGTGCATGTGCTCACACCTAACCTGGTGCATGTGCACACACGTAACCTGGTGCGTGTGCTCACACCTAACCTGGTGCATGTTCTCACACCTAACCTGGTGCATGTGCTCACACCTAACCTGGTGCGTGTGCTCACACCTAACCTGGTGCATGTGCTCACACCTAACCTGGTGCATGTGCTCACACCTAACCTGGTGCATGTGCTCACACCTAACCTGGTGCGTGTGCTCACACCTGGTGCATGTGCTCACACCTAACCTGGTGCGTGTGCTCACACCTAACCTGGTGCATGTGCTCACACCTAACCTGGTGCATGTGCTCACACCTAACCTGGTGCATGTGCTCACACCTAACCTGGTGCATGTGCTCACACCTAACCTGGTGCATGTGCTCACACCTAACCTGGTGCATGGGCTAACACCTAACCTGGTGCATGTGCTCACACCTAACCTGGTGCATGTGCTCACACCTAACCTGGTGCATGTGCTCACACCTAACCTGGTGCATGTGCTCACACCTGGTGCATGTGCTCACACCTAACCTGGTGCGTGTGCTCACACCTAACCTGGTGCGTGTGCTCACACCTAACCTGGTGCATGTGCTCACACCTAACCTGGTGCATGTGCTCACACCTAACCTGGTGCATGTGCTCACACCTAATCTGGTGCACGTGCTCACACCTAACCTGGTGCACGTGCTCACACCTAACCTGGTGCACGTGCTCACACCTAACCTGGTGCGTGTGCTCACACCTAACCTGGTGCGTGTGCTCACACCTAACCTGGTGCGTGTGCTCACACCTAACCTGGTGCATGTGCTCACACCTAACCTGGTGCATGTGCTCACACCTAACCTGGTGCGTGTGCTCACACCTAACCTGGTGCATGTGCTCACACCTAACCTGGTGCGTGTGCTCACACCTAACCTGGTGCATGTGCTCACACCTAACCTGGTGCATGTGCTCACACCTGGTGCATGTGCTCACACCTAACCTGGTGCATGTGCTCACACCTAACCTGGTGCATGTGCTCACACCTAACCTGGTGCATGTGCTCACACCTAACCTGGTGCGTGTGCTCACACCTAACCTGGTGCATGTGCTCACACCTAACCTGGTGCATGTGCTCACACCTAACCTGGTGCATGTGCTCACACCTAACCTGGTGCGTGTGCTCACACCTAACCTGGTGCATTTGCTCACACCTAACCTGGTGCGTGTGCTCACACCTAACCTGGTGCATGTGCTCACACCTAACCTGGTGCATGTGCTCACACCTGGTGCATGTGCTCACACCTAACCTGGTGCATGTGCTCACACCTAACCTGGTGCATGTGCTCACACCTAACCTGGTGCATGTGCTCACACCTAACCTGGTGCGTGTGCTCACACCTAACCTGGTGCATGTGCTCACACCTAACCTGGTGCATGTGCTCACACCTAACCTGGTGCATGTGCTCACACCTAACCTGGTGCGTGTGCTCACACCTAACCTGGTGCATGTGCTCACACCTAACCTGGTACATGTGCTCACACCTAACCTGGTGCATGTGCTCACACCTAACCTGGTGCGTGTGCTCACACCTAACCTGGTGCGTGTGCTCACACCTAACCTGGTGCATGTGCTCACACCTAACCTGGTGCACGTGCTCACACCTAACCTGGTGCATGTGCTCACACCTAACCTGGTGCGTGTGCTCACACCTAACCTGGTGCGTGTGCTCACACCTAACCTGGTGCGTGTGCTCACACCTAACCTGGTGCGTGTGCTCACACCTAACCTGGTGCGTGTGCTCACACCTAACCTGGTGCATGTGCTCACACCTAACCTGGTGCATGTGCTCACACCTGGTGCATGTGCTCACACCTAACCTGGTGCATGTGCTCACACCTAACCTGGTGCATGTGCTCACACCTAACCTGGTGCATGTGCTCACACCTAACCTGGTGCGTGTGCTCACACCTAACCTGGTGCATGTGCTCACACCTAACCTGGTGCATGTGCTCACACCTAACCTGGTGCATGTGCTCACACCTAACCTGGTGCATGTGCTCACACCTAACCTGGTGCATGTGCTCACACCTAACCTGGTGCATGTGCTCACACCTAACCTGGTGCGTGTGCTCACACCTAACCTGGTGCATGTGCTCACACCTAACCTGGTGCGTGTGCTCACACCTAACCTGGTGCGTGTGCTCACACCTAACCTGGTGCATGTGCTCACACCTAACCTGGTGCATGTGCTCACACCTAACCTGGTGCGTGTGCTCACACCTAACCTGGTGCATGTGCTCACACCTGGTGCATGTGCTCACACCTAACCTGGTGCATGTGCTCACACCTAACCTGGTGCATGTGCTCACACCTAACCTGGTGCATGTGCTCACACCTAACCTGGTGCATGTGCTCACACCTAACCTGGTGCGTGTGCTCACACCTAACCTGGTGCGTGTGCTCACACCTAACCTGGTGCATGTGCTCACACCTAACCTGGTGCATGTGCTCACACCTAACCTGGTGCGTGTGCTCACACCTAACCTGGTGCGTGTGCTCACACCTAACCTGGTGCGTGTGCTCACACCTAACCTGGTGCGTGTGCTCACACCTAACCTGGTGCGTGTGCTCACACCTAACCTGGTGCATGTGCTCACACCTAACCTGGTGCATGTGCTCACACCTAACCTGGTGCATGTGCTCACACCTAACCTGGTGCATGTGCTCACACCTAACCTGGTGCATGTGCTCACACCTGGTGCATGTGCTCACACCTAACCTGGTGCATGTGCTCACACCTAACCTGGTGCATGTGCTCACACCTAACCTGGTGCATGTGCACACACGTAACCTGGTGCGTGTGCTAACACCTAACCTGGTGCATGTTCTCACACCTAACCTGGTGCATGTGCTCACACCTAACCTGGTGCGTGTGCTCACACCTAACCTGGTGCATGTGCTCACACCTAACCTGGTGCATGTGCTCACACCTAACCTGGTGCGTGTGCTCACACCTAACCTGGTGCGTGTGCTCACACCTAACCTGGTGCATGTGCTCACACCTAACCTGGTGCATGTGCTCACACCTAACCTGGTGCATGTGCTCACACCTAACCTGGTGCATGTGCTCACACCTAACCTGGTGCATGTGCTCACACCTAACCTGGTGCATGTGCTCACACCTAACCTGGTGCATGTGCTCACACCTAACCTGGTGCGTGTGCTCACACCTGGTGCATGTGCTCACACCTAACCTGGTGCGTGTGCTCACACCTAACCTGGTGCGTGTGCTCACACCTAACCTGGTGCATGTGCTCACACCTAACCTGGTGCATGTTCTCACACCTAACCTGGTGCATGTGCTCACACCTAACCTGGTGAATGTGCTCACACCTAACCTGGTGCATGTGCTAACACCTAACCTGGTGCATGTGCTCATACCTAACCTGGTGCATGTGCTCACACCTAACCTGGTGCATGTGCTCACACCTGGTGCATGTGCTCACACCTAACCTGGTGCGTGTGCTCACACCTAACCTGGTGCGTGTGCTCACACCTAACCTGGTGCATGTGCTCACACCTAACCTGGTGCATGTGCTCACACCTAACCTGGTGCATGTACTCACACCTAACCTGGTGCATGTGCTCACACCTAACCTGGTGCATGTGCTCACACCTGGTGCATGTGCTCACACCTAACCTGGTGCACGTGCTCACACCTAACCTGGTGCACGTGCTCACACCTAACCTGGTGCATGTGCTCACACCTAACCTGGTGCGTGTGCTCACACCTAACCTGGTGCGTGTGCTCACACCTAACCTGGTGCATGTGCTCACACCTAACCTGGTGCGTGTGCTCACACCTAACCTGGTGCATGTGCTCCCACCTAACCTGGTGCATGTGCTCACACCTAACCTGGTGCACGTGCTCACACCTAACCTGGTGCATGTGCTCACACCTAACCTGGTGCATGTGCTCACACCTAACCTGGTGCGTGTGCTCACACCTAACCTGGTGCATGTGCTCACACCTAACCTGGTGCGTGTGCTCACACCTAACCTGGTGCGTGTGCTCACACCTAACCTGGTGCATGTGCTCACACCTAACCTGGTGCATGTGCTCACACCTGGTGCATGTGCTCACACCTAACCTGGTGCATGTGCTCACACCTAACCTGGTGCATGTGCTCACACCTAACCTGGTGCATGTGCTCACACCTAACCTGGTGCGTGTGCTCACACCTAACCTGGTGCATGTGCTCACACCTAACCTGGTGCATGTGCTCACACCTAACCTGGTGCATGTGCTCACACCTAACCTGGTGCGTGTGCTCACACCTAACCTGGTGCATGTGCTCACACCTAACCTGGTACATGTGCTCACACCTAACCTGGTGCATGTTCTCACACCTAACCTGGTGCGTGTGCTCACACCTAACCTGGTGCGTGTGCTCACACCTAACCTGGTGCATGTGCTCACACCTGGTGCATGTGCTCACACCTAACCTGGTGCATGTGCTCACACCTAACCTGGTGCATGTGCTCACACCTAACCTGGTGCATGTGCTCACACCTAACCTGGTGCATGTGCTCACACCTAACCTGGTGCGTGTGCTCACACCTAACCTGGTGCATGTGCTCACACCTAACCTGGTGCATGTGCTCACACCTAACCTGGTGCATGTGCTCACACCTAACCTGGTGCGTGTGCTCACACCTAACCTGGTGCGTGTGCTCACACCTAACCTGGTGCGTGTGCTCACACCTAACCTGGTGCGTGTGCTCACACCTAACCTGGTGCATGTGCTCACACCTAACCTGGTGCATGTGCTCACACCTAACCTGGTGCATGTGCTCACACCTAACCTGGTGCATGTGCTCACACCTAACCTGGTGCATGTGCTCACACCTGGTGCATGTGCTCACACCTAACCTGGTGCATGTGCTCACACCTAACCTGGTGCATGTGCTCACACCTAACCTGGTGCATGTGCACACATGTAACCTGGTGCGTGTGCTCACACCTAACCTGGTGCATGTTCTCACACCTAACCTGGTGCATGTGCTCACACCTAACCTGGTGCGTGTGCTCACACCTAACCTGGTGCATGTGCTCACACCTAACCTGGTGCATGTGCTCACACCTAACCTGGTGCATGTGCTCACACCTAACCTGGTGCGTGTGCTCACACCTAACCTGGTGCATGTGCTCACACCTAACCTGGTGCATGTGCTCACAATAACCTGGTGCATGTGCTCACACCTAACCTGGTGCATGTGCTCACACCTAACCTGGTGCATGTGCTCACACCTAACCTGGTGCGTGTGCTCACACCTGGTGCATGTGCTCACACCTAACCTGGTGCGTGTGCTCACACCTAACCTGGTGCATGTGCTCACACCTAACCTGGTGCATGTGCTCACACCTAACCTGGTGCATGTGCTCACACCTAACCTGGTGCATGTGCTCACACCTAACCTGGTGCATGTGCTCACACCTAACCTGGTGCATGTGCTAACACCTAACCTGGTGCATGTGCTCACACCTAACCTGGTGCATGTGCTCACACCTAACCTGGTGCATGTGCTCACACCTGGTGCATGTGCTCACACCTAACCTGGTGCATGTGCTCACACCTAACCTGGTGCATGTGCTCACACCTAACCTGGTGCATGTGCTCACACCTAACCTGGTGCATGTGCTCACACCTAACCTGGTGCATGTGCTCACACCTAACCTGGTGCATGTGCTCACACCTAACCTGGTGCATGTGCTCACACCTAATGGTGCATGTGCTCACACCTAACCTGGTGCACGTGCTCACACCTAACCTGGTGCGTGTGCTCACACCTAACCTGGTGCATGTGCTCACACCTAACCTGGTGCATGTGCTCACACCTAACCTGGTGCATGTGCTCACACCTAACCTGGTGCGTGTGCTCACACCTAACCTGGTGCATGTGCTCACACTTAACCTGGTGCGTGTGCTCACACCTAACCTGGTGCATGTGCTCACACCTAACTTGGTGCATGTGCTCACACCTAACCTGGTGCATGTGCTCACACCTGGTGCACGTGCTCACACCTAACCTGGTGCACGTGCTCACACCTAACCTGGTGCATGTGCTCACACCTAACCTGGTGCGTGTGCTCACACCTAACCTGGTGCGTGTGCTCACACCTAACCTGGTACGTGTGCTCACACCTAACCTGGTGCGTGTGCTCACACCTAACCTGGTGCGTGTGCTCACACCTAACCTGGTGCATGTGCTCACACCTAACCTGGTGCGTGTGCTCACACCTAACCTGGTGCGTGTGCTCACACCTAACCTGGTGCATGTGCTCACACCTGGTGCATGTGCTCACACCTAACCTGGTGCACGTGCTCACACCTAACCTGGTGCGTGTGCTCACACCTAACCTGGTGCGTGTGCTCACACCTAACCTGGTGCATGTGCTCACACCTAACCTGGTGCATGTGCTAACACCTAACCTGGTGCACGTGCTCACACCTAACCTGGTGCACGTGCTCACACCTAACCTGGTGCGTGTGCTCACACCTAACCTGGTGCATGTGCTCACACCTAACCTGGTGCATGTGCTCACACCTAACCTGGTGCATGTGCTCACACCTAACCTGGTGCGTGTGCTCACACGTAACCTGGTGCATGTGCTCACACCTAACCTGGTGCATGTGCTCACACCTGGTGCATGTGCTCACACCTAACCTGGTGCATGTGCTCACACCTAACCTGGTGCATGTGCTCACACCTAACCTGGTGCATGTGCTCACACCTGGTGCATGTGCTCACACCTGGTGCATGTGCTCACACCTGGTGCATGTGCTCACACCTAACCTGGTGCGTGTGCTCACACCTAACCTGGTGCATGTGCTCACACCTAACCTGGTGCGTGTGCTCACACCTAACCTGGTGCATGTGCTCACACCTAACCTGGTGCATGTGCTCACACCTAACCTGGTGCATGTGCTCACACCTAACCTGGTGCATGTGCTCACACCTAACCTGGTGCATGTGCTCACACCTAACCTGGTGCATGTCCTCACACCTAACCTGGTGCGTGTGCTCACACCTAACCTGGTGCATGTGCTCACACCTAACCTGGTGCGTGTGCTCACACCTTACCTGGTGCATGTGCTCACACCTAACCTGGTGCGTGTGCTCACACCTAACCTGGTGCATGTGCTCACACCTAACCTGGTACATGTGCTCACACCTAACCTGGTGCGTGTGCTCACACCTGGTGCATGTGCTCACACCTAACCTGGTGCGTGTGCTCACACCTAACCTGGTGCATGTGTTCACACCTAACCTGGTGCATGTGCCTAACCTGGTGCATGTGCTCACACCTAACCTGGTGCATGTGCTCACACCTAACCTGGTGCGTGTGCTCACACCTAACCTGGTGCATGTGCTCACACCTAACCTGGTGCATGTGCTCACACCTAACCTGGTGCATGTGCTCACACCTAACCTGGTGCATGTGCTCACACCTAACCTGGTGCATGTGTTCACACCTAACCTGGTGCATGTGCTCACACCTAACCTGGTGCATGTGCTCACACCTAACCTGGTGCATGTGCTCACACCTAACCTGGTGCGTGTGCTCACACCTAACCTGGTGCGTGTGCTCACACCTAACCTGGTGCACGTGCTCACACCTAACCTGGTGCACGTGCACACACCTAACCTGGTACACGTGCACACACCTAACCTGGTGCATGTGCTCACACCTAACCTGGTGCATGTGCTCACACCTAACCTGGTGCATGTGCTCACACCTAACCTGGTGCATGTGCTCACACCTAACCTGGTGCATGTGCTCACACCTAACCTGGTGCATGTGCTCACACCTAACCTGGTGCATGTGCTCACACCTAACCTGGTGCATGTGCTCACACCTAACCTGGTGCATGTGCTCACACCTAACCTGGTGCATGTGCTCACACCTAACCTGGTGCGTGTGCTCACACCTAACCTGGTGCATGTGCTCACACCTAACCTGGTGCGTGTGCTCACACCTAACCTGGTGCGTGTGCTCACACCTAACCTGGTGCATGTGCTCACACCTAACCTGGTGCGTGTGCTCACACCTAACCTGGTGCGTGTGCTCACACCTAACCTGGTGCATGTGCTCACACCTGGTGCATGTGCTCACACCTAACCTGGTGCATGTGCTCACACCTAACCTGGTGCATGTGCTCACACCTAACCTGGTGCATGTGCTCACACCTAACCTGGTGCATGTGCTCACACCTAACCTGGTGCGTGTGCTCACACCTAACCTGGTGCATGTGCTCACACCTAACCTGGTGCATGTGCTCACACCTAACCTGGTGCGTGTGCTCACACCTAACCTGGTGCGTGTGCTCACACCTAACCTGGTGCGTGTGCTCACACCTAACCTGGTGCGTGTGCTCACACCTAACCTGGTGCGTGTGCTCACACCTAACCTGGTGCATGTGCTCACACCTAACCTGGTGCATGTGCTCACACCTAACCTGGTGCATGTGCTCACACCTAACCTGGTGCATGTGCTCACACCTAACCTGGTGCATGTGCTCACACCTGGTGCATGTGCTCACACCTAACCTGGTGCATGTGCTCACACCTAACCTGGTGCATGTGCTCACACCTAACCTGGTGCATGTGCACACACGTAACCTGGTGCGTGTGCTCACACCTAACCTGGTGCATGTTCTCACACCTAACCTGGTGCATGTGCTCACACCTAACCTGGTGCGTGTGCTCACACCTAACCTGGTGCATGTGCTCACACCTAACCTGGTGCATGTGCTCACACCTAACCTGGTGCGTGTGCTCACACCTAACCTGGTGCGTGTGCTCACACCTAACCTGGTGCATGTGCTCACACCTAACCTGGTGCATGTGCTCACACCTAACCTGGTGCATGTGCTCACACCTAACCTGGTGCATGTGCTCACACCTAACCTGGTGCATGTGCTCACACCTAACCTGGTGCATGTGCTCACACCTAACCTGGTGCGTGTGCTCACACCTGGTGCATGTGCTCACACCTAACCTGGTGCGTGTGCTCACACCTGGTGCATGTGCTCACACCTAACCTGGTGCATGTGCTCACACCTAACCTGGTGCATGTGCTCACACCTAACCTGGTGCATGTGCTCACACCTAACCTGGTGCATGTGCTCACACCTAACCTGGTGCATGTGCTCACACCTAACCTGGTGCATGTGCTCACACCTAACCTGGTGCATGTGCTAACACCTAACCTGGTGCATGTGCTCACACCTAACCTGGTGCATGTGCTCACACCTAACCTGGTGCATGTGCTCACACCTGGTGCATGTGCTCACACTTAACCTGGTGCGTGTGCTCACACCTAACCTGGTGCGTGTGCTCACACCTAACCTGGTGCATGTGCTCACACCTAACCTGGTGCATGTGCTCACACCTAACCTGGTGCACGTGCTCACACCTAACCTGGTGCACGTGCTCACACCTAACCTGGTGCACGTGCTCACACCTAACCTGGTGCATGTGCTCACACCTAACCTGGTGCGTGTGCTCACACCTAACCTGGTGCGTGTGCTCACACCTAACCTGGTGCATGTGCTCACACCTAACCTGGTGCGTGTGCTCACACCTAACCTGGTGCATGTGCTCACACCTAACCTGGTGCGTGTGCTCACACCTAACCTGGTGCGTGTGCTCACACCTAACCTGGTGCATGTGCTCACACCTAACCTGGTGCATGTGCTCACACCTAACCTGGTGCATGTACTCACACCTAACCTGGTGCATGTGCTCACACCTAACCTGGTGCATGTGCTCACACCTAACCTGGTGCGTGTGCTCACACCTAACCTGGTGCATGTGCTCACACCTAACCTGGTGCATGTGCTCACACCTAACCTGGTGCATGTGCTCACACCTAACCTGGTGCGTGTGCTCACACCTAACCTGGTGCATGTGCTCACACCTAACCTGGTACATGTGCTCACACCTAACCTGGTGCATGTTCTCACACCTAACCTGGTGCATGTGCTCACACCTAACCTGGTGCATGTGCTCACACCTAACCTGGTGCATGTGCGCACACCTAACCTGGTGCATGTGCTCACACCTGGTGCATGTGCTCACACCTAACCTGGTGCATGTGCTCACACCTAACCTGGTGCATGTGCTCACACCTAACCTGGTGCATGTGCTCACACCTAACCTGGTGCGTGTGCTCACACCTAACCTGGTGCATGTGCTCACACCTGGTGCATGTGCTCACACCTAACCTGGTGCATGTGCTCACACCTAACCTGGTGCATGTGCTCACACCTAACCTGGTGCATGTGCTCACACCTAACCTGGTGCATGTGCTCACACCTAACCTGGTGCGTGTGCTCACACCTAACCTGGTGCATGTGCTCACACCTAACCTGGTGCATGTGCTCACACCTAACCTGGTGCATGTGCTCACACCTAACCTGGTGCGTGTGCTCACACCTAACCTGGTGCGTGTGCTCACACCTAACCTGGTGCGTGTGCTCACACCTAACCTGGTGCGTGTGCTCACACCTAACCTGGTGCATGTGCTCACACCTAACCTGGTGCATGTGCTCACACCTAACCTGGTGCATGTGCTCACACCTAACCTGGTGCATGTGCTCACACCTAACCTGGTGCATGTGCTCACACCTGGTGCATGTGCTCACACCTAACCTGGTGCATGTGCTCACACCTAACCTGGTGCATGTGCTCACACCTAACCTGGTGCATGTGCACACACGTAACCTGGTGCGTGTGCTCACACCTAACCTGGTGCATGTTCTCACACCTAACCTGGTGCATGTGCTCACACCTAACCTGGTGCGTGTGCTCACACCTAACCTGGTGCATGTGCTCACACCTAACCTGGTGCATGTGCTCACACCTAACCTGGTGCATGTGCTCACACCTAACCTGGTGCGTGTGCTCACACCTAACCTGGTGCATGTGCTCACACCTAACCTGGTGCATGTGCTCACACTAACCTGGTGCATGTGCTCACACCTAACCTGGTGCATGTGCTCACACCTAACCTGGTGCATGTGCTCACACCTAACCTGGTGCATGTGCTCACACCTAACCTGGTGCGTGTGCTCACACCTGGTGCATGTGCTCACACCTAACCTGGTGCGTGTGCTCACACCTAACCTGGTGCATGTGCTCACACCTAACCTGGTGCATGTGCTCACACCTAACCTGGTGCATGTGCTCACACCTAACCTGGTGCATGTGCTCACACCTAACCTGGTGCATGTGCTCACACCTAACCTGGTGCATGTGCTAACACCTAACCTGGTGCATGTGCTCACACCTAACCTGGTGCATGTGCTCACACCTAACCTGGTGCATGTGCTCACACCTGGTGCATGTGCTCACACCTAACCTGGTGCATGTGCTCACACCTAACCTGGTGCATGTGCTCACACCTAACCTGGTGCATGTGCTCACACCTAACCTGGTGCATGTGCTCACACCTAACCTGGTGCATGTGCTCACACCTAACCTGGTGCATGTGCTCACACCTAACCTAGTGCATGTGCTCACACCTAATGGTGCATGTGCTCACACCTAACCTGGTGCACGTGCTCACACCTAACCTGGTGCGTGTGCTCACACCTAACCTGGTGCATGTGCTCACACCTAACCTGGTGCATGTGCTCACACCTAACCTGGTGCATGTGCTCACACCTAACCTGGTGCGTGTGCTCACACCTAACCTGGTGCATGTGCTCACACTTAACCTGGTGCGTGTGCTCACACCTAACCTGGTGCATGTGCTCACACCTAACTTGGTGCATGTGCTCACACCTAACCTGGTGCATGTACTCACACCTGGTGCACGTGCTCACACCTAACCTGGTGCACGTGCTCACACCTAACCTGGTGCATGTGCTCACACCTAACCTGGTGCGTGTGCTCACACCTAACCTGGTGCGTGTGCTCACACCTAACCTGGTACGTGTGCTCACACCTAACCTGGTGCGTGTGCTCACACCTAACCTGGTGCGTGTGCTCACACCTAACCTGGTGCATGTGCTCACACCTAACCTGGTGCGTGTGCTCACACCTAACCTGGTGCGTGTGCTCACACCTAACCTGGTGCATGTGCTCACACCTGGTGCATGTGCTCACACCTAACCTGGTGCACGTGCTCACACCTAACCTGGTGCGTGTGCTCACACCTAACCTGGTGCGTGTGCTCACACCTAACCTGGTGCATGTGCTCACACCTAATCTGGTGCATGTGCTCACACCTAACCTGGTGCATGTGCTCACACCTAACCTGGTGCACGTGCTCACACCTAACCTGGTGCACGTGCTCACACCTAACCTGGTGCGTGTGCTCACACCTAACCTGGTGCATGTGCTCACACCTAACCTGGTGCATGTGCTCACACCTAACCTGGTGCATGTGCTCACACCTAACCTGGTGCGTGTGCTCACACGTAACCTGGTGCATGTGCTCACACCTAACCTGGTGTATGTGCTCACACCTGGTGCATGTGCTCACACCTAACCTGGTGCATGTGCTCACACCTAACCTGGTGCATGTGCTCACACCTAACCTGGTGCATGTGCTCACACCTAACCTGGTGCATGTGCTCACACCTGGTGCATGTGCTCACACCTGGTGCATGTGCTCACACCTGGTGCATGTGCTCACACCTAACCTGGTGCATGTGCTCACACCTAACCTGGTGCGTGTGCTCACACCTAACCTGGTGCATGTGCTCACACCTAACCTGGTGCATGTGCTCACACCTAACCTGGTGCATGTGCTCACACCTAACCTGGTGCGTGTGCTCACACCTAACCTGGTGCATGTGCTCACACCTAACCTGGTACATGTGCTCACACCTAACCTGGTGCGTGTGCTCACACCTGGTGCATGTGCTCACACCTAACCTGGTGCGTGTGCTCACACCTAACCTGGTGCGTGTGCTATCACCTAACCTGGTGCATGTGTTCACACCTAACCTGGTGCATGTGCTCACACCTAACCTGGTGCATGTGCTCACACCTAACCTGGTGCATGTGCTCACACCTAACCTGGTGCGTGTGCTCACACCTAACCTGGTGCATGTGCTCACACCTAACCTGGTGCATGTGCTCACACCTAACCTGGTGCATGTGCTCACACCTAACCTGGTGCATGTGCTCACACCTAACCTGGTGCATGTGCTCACACCTAACCTGGTGCATGTGTTCACACCTAACCTGGTGCATGTGCTCACACCTAACCTGGTGCATGTGCTCACACCTAACCTGGTGCATGTGCTCACACCTAACCTGGTGCGTGTGCTCACACCTAACCTGGTGCGTGTGCTCACACCTAACCTGGTGCACGTGCTCACACCTAACCTGGTGCACGTGCACACACCTAACCTGGTACATGTGTTCACACCTAACCTGGTGCATGTGCTCACACCTAACCTGGTGCATGTGCTCACACCTAACCTGGTGCATGTGCTCACACCTAACCTGGTGCATGTGCTCACACCTAACCTGGTGCATGTGCTCACACCTAACCTGGTGCGTGTGCTCACACCTAACCTGGTGCATGTGCTCACACCTAACCTGGTGCACGTGCTCACACCTAACCTGGTGCACGTGCTCACACCTAACCTGGTGCACGTGCTCACACCTAACCTGGTGCGTGTGCTCACACCTAACCTGGTGCATGTGCTCACACCTAACCTGGTGCATGTGCTCACACCTAACCTGGTGCATGTGCTCACACCTAACCTGGTGCACGTGCTCACACCTAACCTGGTGCACGTGCTCACACCTAACCTGGTGCGTGTGCTCACACCTAACCTGGTGCATGTGCTCACACCTAACCTGGTGCGTGTGCTCACACCTAACCTGGTGCGTGTGCTCACACCTAACCTGGTGCATGTGCTCACACCTAACCTGGTGCGTGTGCTCACACCTAACCTGGTGCGTGTGCTCACACCTAACCTGGTGCATGTGCTCACACCTAACCTGGTGCATGTGCTCACACCTAACCTGGTGCATGTGCTCACACCTAACCTGGTGCATGTGCTCACACCTAACCTGGTGCATGTGCTCACACCTAACCTGGTGCATGTGCTCACACCTAACCTGGTGCGTGTGCTCACACCTGGTGCGTGTGCTCACACCTAATCTGGTGCGTGTGCTCACACCTAACCTGGTGCATGTGCTCACACCTAACCTGGTGCATGTGCTCACACCTGGTGCATGTGCTCACACCTAACCTGGTGCATTTGCTCACACCTAACCTGGTGCATGTGCTCACACCTAACCTGGTGCATGTGCTCACACCTAACCTGGTGCGTGTGCTCACACCTGGTGCATGTGCTCACACCTAACCTGGTGCATGTGCTCACATCTAACCTGGTGCATGTGCTCACACCTAACCTGGTGCGTGTCCTCACACCTAACCTGGTGCACGTGCTCACACCTAACCTGGTGCACGTGCTCACACCTAACCTGGTGCGTGTGCTCACACCTAACCTGGTGCATGTGCTCACACCTAACCTGGTGCATGTGCTCACACCTAACCTGGTGCATGTGCTCACACCTAACCTGGTGCGTGTGCTCACACCTAACCTGGTGCGTGTGCTCACACCTAACCTGGTGCACGTGCTCACACCTAACCTGGTGCACGTGCACACACCTAACCTGGTGCATGTGCTCACACCTAACCTGGTGCGTGTGCTCACACCTAACCTGGTGCGTGTGCTCACACCTAACCTGGTGCATGTGCTCACACCTAACCTGGTGCGTGTGCTCACACCTAACCTGGTGCGTGTGCTCACACCTAACCTGGTGCATGTGCTCACACCTAACCTGGTGCGTGTGCTCACACCTAACCTGGTGCATGTGCTCACACCTAACCTGGTGAATGTGCTCACACCTAACCTGGTGCATGTGCTCACACCTAACCTGGTGCAAGTGCTCACACCTAACCTGGTGCGTGTGCTCACACCTAACCTGGTGCATGTGCTCACACCTAACCTGGTGCGTGTGCTCACACCTAACCTGGTGCATGTGCTCACACCTGGTGCATGTGCTCACACCTAACCTGGTGCATGTGCTCACACCTAACCTGGTGCATGTGCTCACACCTAACCTGGTGCATGTGCTCACACCTAACCTGGTGCATGTGCTCACACCTAACCTGGTGCATGTGCTCACACCTAACCTGGTGCACGTGCTCACACCTAACCTGGTGCACGTGCTCACACCTAACCTGGTGCACGTGCTCACACCTAACCTGGTGCACGTGCTCACACCTAACCTGGTGCATGTGCTCACACCTAACCTGGTGCATGTGCTCACACCTAATCTGGTGCATGTGCTCACACCTAACCTGGTGCACGTGCTCACACCTAACCTGGTGCACGTGCTCACACCTAACCTGGTGCATGTGCTCACACCTGGTGCATGTGCTCACACCTAACCTGGTGCACGTGCTCACACCTAACCTGGTGCGTGTGCTCACACCTAACCTGGTGCGTGTGCTCACACCTAACCTGGTGCGTGTGCTCACACCTAACATGGTGCATGTGCTCACACCTAACCTGGTGCGTGTGCTCACACCTAACCTGGTGCGTGTGCTCACACCTAACCTGGTGCGTGTGCTCACACCTAACCTGGTGCATGTGGTCACACCTAACCTGGTGCATGTGCTCACACCTAACCTGGTGCATGTGCTCACACCTAACCTGGTGCACGTGCTCACACCTAACCTGGTGCATGTGCTCACACCTAACCTGGTGCGTGTGCTCACACCTAACCTGGTGCATGTGCTCACACCTAACCTGGTGCATGTGCTCACACCTAACCTGGTGCATGTGCTCACACCTAACCTGGTGCATGTGCTCACACCTAACCTGGTGCGTGTGCTCACACCTAACCTGGTGCATGTGCTCACACCTAACCTGGTGCGTGTGCTCACACCTAACCTGGTGCGTGTGCTCACACCTAACCTGGTGCATGTGCTCACACCTAACCTGGTGCATGTGCTCACACCTGGTGCATGTGCTCACACCTAACCTGGTGCATGTGCTCACACCTAACCTGGTGCATGTGCTCACACCTAACCTGGTGCATGTACTCACACCTAACCTGGTGCGTGTGCTCACACCTAACCTGGTGCATGTGCTCACACCTAACCTGGTGCATGTGCTCACACCTAACCTGGTGCATGTGCTCACACCTAACCTGGTGCATGTGCTCACACCTAACCTGGTGCATGTGCTCACACCTAACCTGGTGCGTGTGCTCACACCTAACCTGGTGCGTGTGCTCACACCTAACCTGGTGCATGTGCTCACACCTAACCTGGTGCGTGTGCTCACACCTAACCTGGTGCGTGTGCTCACACCTAACCTGGTGCATGTGCTCACACCTGGTGCATGTGCTCACACCTAACCTGGTGCATGTGCTCACACCTAACCTGGTGCATGTGCTCACACCTAACCTGGTGCATGTGCTCACACCTAACCTGGTGCATGTGCTCACACCTAACCTGGTGCATGTGCTCACACCTAACCTGGTGCATGTGCTCACACCTAACCTGGTGCGTGTGCTCACACCTAACCTGGTGCATGTGCTCACACCTAACCTGGTGCATGTGCTCACACCTAACCTGGTGCGTGTGCTCACACCTAACCTGGTGCGTGTGCTCACACCTAACCTGGTGCGTGTGCTCACACCTAACCTGGTGCATGTGCTCACACCTAACCTGGTGCATGTGCTCACACCTAACCTGGTGCATGTGCTCACACCTAACCTGGTGCATGTGCTCACACCTAACCTAGTGCATGTGCTCACACCTAATGGTGCATGTGCTCACACCTAACCTGGTGCACGTGCTCACACCTAACCTGGTGCGTGTGCTCACACCTAACCTGGTGCATGTGCTCACACCTAACCTGGTGCATGTGCTCACACCTAACCTGGTGCATGTGCTCACACCTAACCTGGTGCGTGTGCTCACACCTAACCTGGTGCATGTGCTCACACTTAACCTGGTGCGTGTGCTCACACCTAACCTGGTGCATGTGCTCACACCTAACTTGGTGCATGTGCTCACACCTAACCTGGTGCATGTACTCACACCTGGTGCACGTGCTCACACCTAACCTGGTGCACGTGCTCACACCTAACCTGGTGCATGTGCTCACACCTAACCTGGTGCGTGTGCTCACACCTAACCTGGTGCGTGTGCTCACACCTAACCTGGTACGTGTGCTCACACCTAACCTGGTGCGTGTGCTCACACCTAACCTGGTGCGTGTGCTCACACCTAACCTGGTGCATGTGCTCACACCTAACCTGGTGCGTGTGCTCACACCTAACCTGGTGCGTGTGCTCACACCTAACCTGGTGCATGTGCTCACACCTGGTGCATGTGCTCACACCTAACCTGGTGCACGTGCTCACACCTAACCTGGTGCGTGTGCTCACACCTAACCTGGTGCGTGTGCTCACACCTAACCTGGTGCATGTGCTCACACCTAATCTGGTGCATGTGCTCACACCTAACCTGGTGCATGTGCTCACACCTAACCTGGTGCACGTGCTCACACCTAACCTGGTGCACGTGCTCACACCTAACCTGGTGCGTGTGCTCACACCTAACCTGGTGCATGTGCTCACACCTAACCTGGTGCATGTGCTCACACCTAACCTGGTGCATGTGCTCACACCTAACCTGGTGCGTGTGCTCACACGTAACCTGGTGCATGTGCTCACACCTAACCTGGTGTATGTGCTCACACCTGGTGCATGTGCTCACACCTAACCTGGTGCATGTGCTCACACCTAACCTGGTGCATGTGCTCACACCTAACCTGGTGCATGTGCTCACACCTAACCTGGTGCATGTGCTCACACCTGGTGCATGTGCTCACACCTGGTGCATGTGCTCACACCTGGTGCATGTGCTCACACCTAACCTGGTGCATGTGCTCACACCTAACCTGGTGCGTGTGCTCACACCTAACCTGGTGCATGTGCTCACACCTAACCTGGTGCATGTGCTCACACCTAACCTGGTGCATGTGCTCACACCTAACCTGGTGCGTGTGCTCACACCTAACCTGGTGCATGTGCTCACACCTAACCTGGTACATGTGCTCACACCTAACCTGGTGCGTGTGCTCACACCTGGTGCATGTGCTCACACCTAACCTGGTGCGTGTGCTCACACCTAACCTGGTGCGTGTGCTATCACCTAACCTGGTGCATGTGTTCACACCTAACCTGGTGCATGTGCTCACACCTAACCTGGTGCATGTGCTCACACCTAACCTGGTGCATGTGCTCACACCTAACCTGGTGCGTGTGCTCACACCTAACCTGGTGCATGTGCTCACACCTAACCTGGTGCATGTGCTCACACCTAACCTGGTGCATGTGCTCACACCTAACCTGGTGCATGTGCTCACACCTAACCTGGTGCATGTGCTCACACCTAACCTGGTGCATGTGTTCACACCTAACCTGGTGCATGTGCTCACACCTAACCTGGTGCATGTGCTCACACCTAACCTGGTGCATGTGCTCACACCTAACCTGGTGCGTGTGCTCACACCTAACCTGGTGCGTGTGCTCACACCTAACCTGGTGCACGTGCTCACACCTAACCTGGTGCACGTGCACACACCTAACCTGGTACATGTGTTCACACCTAACCTGGTGCATGTGCTCACACCTAACCTGGTGCATGTGCTCACACCTAACCTGGTGCATGTGCTCACACCTAACCTGGTGCATGTGCTCACACCTAACCTGGTGCATGTGCTCACACCTAACCTGGTGCGTGTGCTCACACCTAACCTGGTGCATGTGCTCACACCTAACCTGGTGCACGTGCTCACACCTAACCTGGTGCACGTGCTCACACCTAACCTGGTGCACGTGCTCACACCTAACCTGGTGCGTGTGCTCACACCTAACCTGGTGCATGTGCTCACACCTAACCTGGTGCATGTGCTCACACCTAACCTGGTGCATGTGCTCACACCTAACCTGGTGCACGTGCTCACACCTAACCTGGTGCACGTGCTCACACCTAACCTGGTGCGTGTGCTCACACCTAACCTGGTGCATGTGCTCACACCTAACCTGGTGCGTGTGCTCACACCTAACCTGGTGCGTGTGCTCACACCTAACCTGGTGCATGTGCTCACACCTAACCTGGTGCGTGTGCTCACACCTAACCTGGTGCGTGTGCTCACACCTAACCTGGTGCATGTGCTCACACCTAACCTGGTGCATGTGCTCACACCTAACCTGGTGCATGTGCTCACACCTAACCTGGTGCATGTGCTCACACCTAACCTGGTGCATGTGCTCACACCTAACCTGGTGCATGTGCTCACACCTAACCTGGTGCGTGTGCTCACACCTGGTGCGTGTGCTCACACCTAACCTGGTGCGTGTGCTCACACCTAACCTGGTGCATGTGCTCACACCTAACCTGGTGCATGTGCTCACACCTGGTGCATGTGCTCACACCTAACCTGGTGCATTTGCTCACACCTAACCTGGTGCATGTGCTCACACCTAACCTGGTGCATGTGCTCACACCTAACCTGGTGCGTGTGCTCACACCTGGTGCATGTGCTCACACCTAACCTGGTGCATGTGCTCACATCTAACCTGGTGCATGTGCTCACACCTAACCTGGTGCGTGTCCTCACACCTAACCTGGTGCATGTGCTCACACCTAACCTGGTGCACGTGCTCACACCTAACCTGGTGCGTGTGCTCACACCTAACCTGGTGCATGTGCTCACACCTAACCTGGTGCATGTGCTCACACCTAACCTGGTGCATGTGCTCACACCTAACCTGGTGCGTGTGCTCACACCTAACCTGGTGCGTGTGCTCACACCTAACCTGGTGCACGTGCTCACACCTAACCTGGTGCACGTGCACACACCTAACCTGGTGCATGTGCTCACACCTAACCTGGTGCGTGTGCTCACACCTAACCTGGTGCGTGTGCTCACACCTAACCTGGTGCATGTGCTCACACCTAACCTGGTGCGTGTGCTCACACCTAACCTGGTGCGTGTGCTCACACCTAACCTGGTGCATGTGCTCACACCTAACCTGGTGCGTGTGCTCACACCTAACCTGGTGCATGTGCTCACACCTAACCTGGTGAATGTGCTCACACCTAACCTGGTGCATGTGCTCACACCTAACCTGGTGCAAGTGCTCACACCTAACCTGGTGCGTGTGCTCACACCTAACCTGGTGCATGTGCTCACACCTAACCTGGTGCGTGTGCTCACACCTAACCTGGTGCATGTGCTCACACCTGGTGCATGTGCTCACACCTAACCTGGTGCATGTGCTCACACCTAACCTGGTGCATGTGCTCACACCTAACCTGGTGCATGTGCTCACACCTAACCTGGTGCATGTGCTCACACCTAACCTGGTGCATGTGCTCACACCTAACCTGGTGCACGTGCTCACACCTAACCTGGTGCACGTGCTCACACCTAACCTGGTGCACGTGCTCACACCTAACCTGGTGCACGTGCTCACACCTAACCTGGTGCATGTGCTCACACCTAACCTGGTGCATGTGCTCACACCTAATCTGGTGCATGTGCTCACACCTAACCTGGTGCACGTGCTCACACCTAACCTGGTGCACGTGCTCACACCTAACCTGGTGCATGTGCTCACACCTGGTGCATGTGCTCACACCTAACCTGGTGCACGTGCTCACACCTAACCTGGTGCGTGTGCTCACACCTAACCTGGTGCGTGTGCTCACACCTAACCTGGTGCGTGTGCTCACACCTAACATGGTGCATGTGCTCACACCTAACCTGGTGCGTGTGCTCACACCTAACCTGGTGCGTGTGCTCACACCTAACCTGGTGCGTGTGCTCACACCTAACCTGGTGCATGTGGTCACACCTAACCTGGTGCATGTGCTCACACCTAACCTGGTGCATGTGCTCACACCTAACCTGGTGCACGTGCTCACACCTAACCTGGTGCATGTGCTCACACCTAACCTGGTGCGTGTGCTCACACCTAACCTGGTGCATGTGCTCACACCTAACCTGGTGCATGTGCTCACACCTAACCTGGTGCATGTGCTCACACCTAACCTGGTGCATGTGCTCACACCTAACCTGGTGCGTGTGCTCACACCTAACCTGGTGCATGTGCTCACACCTAACCTGGTGCGTGTGCTCACACCTAACCTGGTGCGTGTGCTCACACCTAACCTGGTGCATGTGCTCACACCTAACCTGGTGCATGTGCTCACACCTGGTGCATGTGCTCACACCTAACCTGGTGCATGTGCTCACACCTAACCTGGTGCATGTGCTCACACCTAACCTGGTGCATGTACTCACACCTAACCTGGTGCGTGTGCTCACACCTAACCTGGTGCATGTGCTCACACCTAACCTGGTGCATGTGCTCACACCTAACCTGGTGCATGTGCTCACACCTAACCTGGTGCATGTGCTCACACCTAACCTGGTGCATGTGCTCACACCTAACCTGGTGCGTGTGCTCACACCTAACCTGGTGCGTGTGCTCACACCTAACCTGGTGCATGTGCTCACACCTAACCTGGTGCGTGTGCTCACACCTAACCTGGTGCGTGTGCTCACACCTAACCTGGTGCATGTGCTCACACCTGGTGCATGTGCTCACACCTAACCTGGTGCATGTGCTCACACCTAACCTGGTGCATGTGCTCACACCTAACCTGGTGCATGTGCTCACACCTAACCTGGTGCATGTGCTCACACCTAACCTGGTGCATGTGCTCACACCTAACCTGGTGCGTGTGCTCACACCTAACCTGGTGCGTGTGCTCACACCTAACCTGGTGCATGTGCTCACACCTAACCTGGTGCGTGTGCTCACACCTAACCTGGTGCGTGTGCTCACACCTAACCTGGTGCGTGTGCTCACACCTAACCTGGTGCGTGTGCTCACACCTAACCTGGTGCGTGTGCTCACACCTAACCTGGTGCATGTGCTCACACCTAACCTGGTGCATGTGCTCACACCTAACCTGGTGCATGTGCTCACACCTGGTGCATGTGCTCACACCTAACCTGGTGCATGTGCTCACACCTAACCTGGTGCATGTGCTCACACCTAACCTGGTGCATGTGCACACACGTAACCTGGTGCGTGTGCACACACGTAACCTGGTGCGTGTGCTCACACCTAACCTGGTGCATGTTCTCACACCTAACCTGGTGCATGTGCTCACACCTAACCTGGTGCGTGTGCTCACACCTAACCTGGTGCATGTGCTCACACCTAACCTGGTGCATGTACTCACACCTAACCTGGTGCATGTGCTCACACCTAACCTGGTGCGTGTGCTCACACCTAACCTGGTGCATGTGCTCACACCTAACCTGGTGCATATGCTCACACCTAACCTGGTGCATGTGCTCACACCTAACCTGGTGCATGTGCTCACACCTAACCTGGTGCATGTGCTCACACCTAACCTGGTACATGTGCTCACACCTAACCTGGTGCATGTGCTCACACCTAACCTGGTGCATGTGCTCACACCTAACCTGGTGCATGTGCTCACACCTAACCTGGTGCATGTGCTCACACCTAACCTGGTGCATGGGCTAACACCTAACCTGGTGCATGTGCTCACACCTAACCTGGTGCATGTGCTCACACCTAACCTGGTGCATGTGCTCACACCTAACCTGGTGCGTGTGCTCACACCTAACCTGGTGCATGTGCTCACACCTAACCTGGTGCATGTGCTCACACCTAACCTGGTGCATGTGCTCACACCTAACCTGGTGCACGTGCTCACACCTAACCTGGTGCATGTGCTCACACCTAACCTGGTGCGTGTGCTCACACCTAACCTGGTGCGTGTGCTCACACCTAACCTGGTGCGTGTGCTCACACCTAACCTGGTGCGTGTGCTCACACCTAACCTGGTGCGTGTGCTCACACCTAACCTGGTGCATGTGCTCACACCTAACCTGGTGCGTGTGCTCACACCTAACCTGGTGCATGTGCTCACACCTAACCTGGTGCATGTGCTCACACCTGGTGCATGTGCTCACACCTAACCTGGTGCATGTGCTCACACCTAACCTGATGCATGTGCTCACACCTAACCTGGTGCATGTGCTCACACCTAACCTGGTGCGTGTGCTCACACCTAACCTGGTGCATGTGCTCACACCTAACCTGGTGCATGTGCTCACACCTAACCTGGTGCATGTGCTCACACCTAACCTGGTGCATGTGCTCACACCTAACCTGGTGCGTGTGCTCACACCTAACCTGGTGCATGTGCTCACACCTAACCTGGTACATGTGCTCACACCTAACCTGGTGCGTGTGCTCACACCTAACCTGGTGCGTGTGCTCACACCTAACCTGGTGCATGTGCTCACACCTAACCTGGTGCACGTGCTCACACCTAACCTGGTGCATGTGCTCACACCTAACCTGGTGCGTGTGCTCACACCTAACCTGGTGCGTGTGCTCACACCTAACCTGGTGCATGTGCTCACACCTAACCTGGTGCATGTGCTCACACCTAACCTGGTGCGTGTGCTCACACCTAACCTGGTGCATGTGCTCACACCTAACCTGGTGCGTGTGCTCACACCTAACCTGGTGCGTGTGCTCACACCTAACCTGGCGCATGTGCTCACACCTAACCTGGTGCATGTGCTCACACCTGGTGCATGTGCTCACACCTAACCTGGTGCATGTGCTCACACCTAACCTGGTGCATGTGCTCACACCTAACCTGGTGCATGTGCTCACACCTAACCTGGTGCATGTGCTCACACCTAACCTGGTGCATGTGCTCACACCTAACCTGGTGCATGTGCTCACACCTAACCTGGTGCATGTGCTCACACCTAACCTGGTGCATGTGCTCACACCTAACCTGGTGCATGTGCTCACACCTAACCTGGTACATGTGCTCACACCTAACCTGGTGCGTGTGCTCACACCTAACCTGGTGCATGTGCTCACACCTAACCTGGTGCGTGTGCTCACACCTAACCTGGTGCATGTGCTCACACCTAACCTGGTGCGTGTGCTCACACCTAACCTGGTGCGTGTGCTCACACCTAACCTGGTGCATGTGCTCACACCTGGTGCATGTGCTCACACCTAACCTGGTGCATGTGCTCACACCTAACCTGGTGCATGTGCTCACACCTAACCTGGTGCATGTGCTCACACCTAACCTGGTGCGTGTGCTCACACCTAACCTGGTGAATGTGCTCACACCTAACCTGGTGCATGTGCTCACACCTAACCTGGTGCATGTGCTCACACCTAACCTGGTGCGTGTGCTCACACCTAACCTGGTGCGTGTGCTCACACCTAACCTGGTGCATGTGCTCACACCTAACCTGGTGCATGTGCTCACACCTAACCTGGTGCATGTGCTCACACCTGGTGCATGTGCTCACACCTAACCTGGTGCATGTGCTCACACCGAACCTGGTGCATGTGCTCACACCTAACCTGGTGCATGTGCACACACGTAACCTGGTGCGTGTGCTCACACCTAACCTGGTGCATGTTCTCACACCTAACCTGGTGCATGTGCTCACACCTAACCTGGTGCGTGTGCTCACACCTAACCTGGTGCATGTGCTCACACCTAACCTGGTGCATGTGCTCACACCTAACCTGGTGCATGTGCTCACACCTAACCTGGTGCGTGTGCTCACACCTAACCTGGTGCATGTGCTCACACCTAACCTGGTGCATGTGCTCACACCTAACCTGGTGCATGTGCTCACACCTAACCTGGTGCATGTGCTCACACCTAACCTGGTGCATGTGCTCACACCTAACCTGGTGCATGTGCTCACACCTAACCTGGTGCGTGTGCTCACACCTGGTGCATGTGCTCACACCTAACCTGGTGCGTGTGCTCACACCTAACCTGGTGCATGTGCTCACACCTAACCTGGTGCATGTGCTCACACCTAACCTGGTGCATGTGCTCACACCTAACCTGGTGCATGTGCTCACACCTAACCTGGTGCATGTGCTCACACCTAACCTGGTGCATGTGCTAACACCTAACCTGGTGCATGTGCTCACACCTAACCTGGTGCATGTGCTCACACCTAACCTGGTGCATGTGCTCACACCTGGTGCATGTGCTCACACCTAACCTGGTGCGTGTGCTCACACCTAACCTGGTGCGTGTGCTCACACCTAACCTGGTGCATGTGCTCACACCTAACCTGGTGCATGTGCTCACACCTAACCTGGTGCATGTGCTCACACCTAACCTGGTGCACGTGCTCACACCTAACCTGGTGCACGTGCTCACACCTAACCTGGTGCACGTGCTCACACCTAACCTGGTGCGTGTGCTCACACCTAACCTGGTGCGTGTGCTCACACCTAACCTGGTGCATGTGCTCACACCTAACCTGGTGCGTGTGCTCACACCTAACCTGGTGCATGTGCTCACACCTAACCTGGTGCGTGTGCTCACACCTAACCTGGTGCGTGTGCTCACACCTAACCTGGTGCATGTGCTCACACCTAACCTGGTGCATGTGCTCACACCTGGTGCATGTGCTCACACCTAACCTGGTGCATGTGCTCACACCTAACCTGGTGCATGTGCTCACACCTAACCTGGTGCATGTGCTCACACCTAACCTGGTGCGTGTGCTCACACCTAACCTGGTGCATGTGCTCACACCTAACCTGGTGCATGTGCTCACACCTAACCTGGTGCATGTGCTCACACCTAACCTGGTGCGTGTGCTCACACCTAACCTGGTGCATGTGCTCACACCTAACCTGGTACATGTGCTCACACCTAACCTGGTGCATGTTCTCACACCTAACCTGGTGCGTGTGCTCACACCTAACCTGGTGCGTGTGCTCACACCTAACCTGGTGCATGTGCTCACACCTGGTGCATGTGCTCACACCTGGTGCATGTGCTCACACCTAACCTGGTGCATGTGCTCACACCTAACCTGGTGCATGTGCTCACACCTAACCTGGTGCATGTGCTCACACCTAACCTGGTGCGTGTGCTCACACCTAACCTGGTGCGTGTGCTCACACCTAACCTGGTGCATGTGCTCACACCTAACCTGGTGCATGTGCTCACACCTAACCTGGTGCATGTGCTCACACCTAACCTGGTGCGTGTGCTCACACCTAACCTGGTGCGTGTGCTCACACCTAACCTGGTGCGTGTGCTCACACCTAACCTGGTGCGTGTGCTCACACCTAACCTGGTGCATGTGCTCACACCTAACCTGGTGCATGTGCTCACACCTAACCTGGTGCATGTGCTCACACCTGGTGCATGTGCTCACACCTAACCTGGTGCATGTGCTCACACCTAACCTGGTGCATGTGCTCACACCTAACCTGGTGCATGTGCACACACGTAACCTGGTGCGTGTGCTCACACCTAACCTGGTGCATGTTCTCACACCTAACCTGGTGCATGTGCTCACACCTAACCTGGTGCGTGTGCTCACACCTAACCTGGTGCATGTGCTCACACCTAACCTGGTGCATGTGCTCACACCTAACCTGGTGCATGTGCTCACACCTAACCTGGTGCGTGTGCTCACACCTAACCTGGTGCATGTGCTCACACCTAACCTGGTGCATGTGCTCACACTAACCTGGTGCATGTGCTCACACCTAACCTGGTGCATGTGCTCACACCTAACCTGGTGCATGTGCTCACACCTAACCTGGTGCATGTGCTCACACCTAACCTGGTGCATGTGCTCACACCTAACCTGGTGCGTGTGCTCACACCTGGTGCATGTGCTCACACCTAACCTGGTGCGTGTGCTCACACCTAACCTGGTGCATGTGCTCACACCTAACCTGGTGCATGTGCTCACACCTAACCTGGTGCATGTGCTCACACCTAACCTGGTGCATGTGCTCACACCTAACCTGGTGCATGTGCTCACACCTAACCTGGTGCATGTGCTAACACCTAACCTGGTGCATGTGCTCACACCTAACCTGGTGCATGTGCTCACACCTAACCTGGTGCATGTGCTCACACCTAACCTGGTGCATGTGCTCACACCTGGTGCATGTGCTCACACCTAACCTGGTGCATGTGCTCACACCTAACCTGGTGCATGTGCTCACACCTAACCTGGTGCATGTGCTCACACCTAACCTGGTGCATGTGCTCACACCTAACCTGGTGCATGTGCTCACACCTAACCTGGTGCATGTGCTCACACCTAACCTGGTGCATGTGCTCACACCTAACCTGGTGCATGTGCTCACACCTAATGGTGCATGTGCTCACACCTAACCTGGTGCACGTGCTCACACCTAACCTGGTGCGTGTGCTCACACCTAACCTGGTGCATGTGCTCACACCTAACCTGGTGCATGTGCTCACACCTAACCTGGTGCATGTGCTCACACCTAACCTGGTGCGTGTGCTCACACCTAACCTGGTGCGTGTGCTCACACTTAACCTGGTGCGTGTGCTCACACCTAACCTGGTGCATGTGCTCACACCTAACTTGGTGCATGTGCTCACACCTAACCTGGTGCATGTGCTCACACCTAACCTGGTGCACGTGCTCACACCTAACCTGGTGCATGTGCTCACACCTAACCTGGTGCGTGTGCTCACACCTAACCTGGTGCGTGTGCTCACACCTAACCTGGTACGTGTGCTCACACCTAACCTGGTGCGTGTGCTCACACCTAACCTGGTGCGTGTGCTCACACCTAACCTGGTGCATGTGCTCACACCTAACCTGGTGCGTGTGCTCACACCTAACCTGGTGCGTGTGCTCACACCTAACCTGGTGCATGTGCTCACACCTGGTGCATGTGCTCACACCTAACCTGGTGCACGTGCTCACACCTAACCTGGTGCGTGTGCTCACACCTAACCTGGTGCGTGTGCTCACACCTAACCTGGTGCATGTGCTCACACCTAACCTGGTGCATGTGCTCACACCTAACCTGGTGCACGTGCTCACACCTAACCTGGTGCACGTGCTCACACCTAACCTGGTGCACGTGCTCACACCTAACCTGGTGCGTGTGCTCACACCTAACCTGGTGCATGTGCTCACACCTAACCTGGTGCGTGTGCTCACACGTAACCTGGTGCATGTGCTCACACCTAACCTGGTGCATGTGCTCACACCTGGTGCATGTGCTCACACCTAACCTGGTGCATGTGCTCACACCTAACCTGGTGCATGTGCTCACACCTAACCTGGTGCATGTGCTCACACCTGGTGCATGTGCTCACACCTGGTGCATGTGCTCACACCTAACCTGGTGCGTGTGCTCACACCTAACCTGGTGCATGTGCTCACACCTAACCTGGTGCGTGTGCTCACACCTAACCTGGTGCATGTGCTCACACCTAACCTGGTGCATGTGCTCACACCTAACCTGGTGCATGTGCTCACACCTAACCTGGTGCGTGTGCACACCTAACCTGGTGCATGTGCTCACACCTAACCTGGTACATGTGCTCACACCTAACCTGGTGCATGTGCTCACACCTAACCTGGTGCGTGTGCTCACACCTAACCTGGTGCGTGTGCTCACACCTAACCTGGTGCATGTGCTCACACCTGGTGCATGTGCTCACACCTAACCTGGTGCATGTGCTCACACCTAACCTGGTGCATGTGCTCACACCTAACCTGGTGCATGTGCTCACACCTAACCTGGTGCATGTGCTCACACCTAACCTGGTGCGTGTGCTCACACCTAACCTGGTGCGTGTGCTCACACCTAACCTGGTGCGTGTGCTCACACCTAACCTGGTGCATGTGCTCACACCTAACCTGGTGCATGTGCTCACACCTAACCTGGTGCGTGTGCTCACACCTAACCT
This sequence comes from Cladorhizidae sp. MBARI D1340-BT2, assembly GCA_028752905.1. Lineage (NCBI taxonomy): Eukaryota > Metazoa > Porifera > Demospongiae > Poecilosclerida > Cladorhizidae > Cladorhizidae sp. MBARI D1340-BT2. The sequence goes on along the minus strand of JAQNBH010000005.1, from coordinate 19,357,678 downwards.
GGTACGTGTGCTCACACCTAACCTGGTGCATGTGCTCACACCTAACCTGGTGCATGTGCTCACACCTAACCTGGTGCGTGTGCTCACACCTAACCTGGTGCGTGTGCTCACACCTAACCTGGTGCATGTGCTCACACCTAACCTGGTGCATGTGCTCACACCTAACCTGGTGCGTGTGCTCACACCTAACCTGGTGCGTGTGCTCACACCTAACCTGGTGCATGTGCTCACACCTAACCTGGTGCATGTGCTCACACCTAACCTGGTGCATGTGCTCACACCTGGTGCATGTGCTCACACCTAACCTGGTGCATGTGCTCACACCTAACCTGGTGCATGTTCTCACACCTAACCTGGTGCATGTGCTCACACCTAACCTGGTGCGTGTGCTCACACCTAACCTGGTGCATGTGCTCACACCTAACCTGGTGCATGTGCTCACACCTAACCTGGTGCATGTGCTCACACCTAACCTGGTGCGTGTGCTCACACCTAACCTGGTGCATGTGCTCACACCTAACCTGGTGCATGTGCTCACACCTAACCTGGTGCGTGTGCTCACACCTAACCTGGTGCATGTGCTCACACCTAACCTGGTGCATGTGCTCACACCTAACCTGGTGCATGTGCTCACACCTAACCTGGTGCATGTGCTAACACCTAACCTGGTGCATGTGTTCACACCTAACCTGGTGCATGTGCTCACACCTAACCTGGTGCATGTGCTCACACCTAACCTGGTGCATGTGCTCACACTTAACCTGGTGCGTGTGCTCACACCTAACCTGGTGCATGTGCTCACACCTAACTTGGTGCATGTGCTCACACCTAACCTGGTGCATGTGCTCACACCTGGTGCACGTGCTCACACCTAACCTGGTGCACGTGCTCACACCTAACCTGGTGCATGTGCTCACACCTAACCTGGTGCATGTGCTCACACCTAACCTGGTGCGTGTGCTCACACCTAACCTGGTGCGTGTGCTCACACCTAACCTGGTACGTGTGCTCACACCTAACCTGGTGCGTGTGCTCACACCTAACCTGGTGCGTGTGCTCACACCTAACCTGGTGCATGTGCTCACACCTAACCTGGTGCGTGTGCTCACACCTAGCCTGGTGCATGTGCTCACACCTGGTGCATGTGCTCACACCTAACCTGGTGCACGTGCTCACACCTAACCTGGTGCGTGTGCTCACACCTAACCTGGTGCGTGTGCTCACACCTAACCTGGTGCATGTGCTCACACCTAACCTGGTGCATGTGCTCACACCTAACCTGGTGCATGTGCTCACACCTAACCTGGTGCACGTGCTCACACCTAACCTGGTGCACGTGCTCACACCTAACCTGGTGCGTGTGCTCACACCTAACCTGGTGCATGTGCTCACACCTAACCTGGTGCATGTGCTCACACCTAACCTGGTGCATGTGCTCACACCTAACCTGGTGCGTGTGCTCACACGTAACCTGGTGCATGTGCTCACACCTAACCTGGTGCATGTGCTCACACCTGGTGCATGTGCTCACACCTAACCTGGTGCATGTGCTCACACCTAACCTGGTGCATGTGCTCACACCTGGTGCATGTGCTCACACCTGGTGCATGTGCTCACACCTGGTGCATGTGCTCACACCTGGTGCATGTGCTCACTCCTAACCTGGTGCGTGTGCTCACACCTAACCTGGTGCATGTGCTCACACCTAACCTGGTGCGTGTGCTCACACCTAACCTGGTGCGTGTGCTCACACCTAACCTGGTGCATGTGCACACACGTAACCTGGTGCGTGTGCTCACACCTAACCTGGTGCATGTTCTCACACCTAACCTGGTGCATGTGCTCACACCTAACCTGGTGCGTGTGCTCACACCTAACCTGGTGCATGTGCTCACACCTAACCTGGTGCATGTGCTCACACCTAACCTGGTGCATGTGCTCACACCTAACCTGGTGCGTGTGCTCACACCTAACCTGGTGCATGTGCTCACACCTAACCTGGTGCATGTGCTCACACTAACCTGGTGCATGTGCTCACACCTAACCTGGTGCATGTGCTCACACCTAACCTGGTGCATGTGCTCACACCTAACCTGGTGCATGTGCTCACACCTAACCTGGTGCATGTGCTCACACCTAACCTGGTGCGTGTGCTCACACCTGGTGCATGTGCTCACACCTAACCTGGTGCGTGTGCTCACACCTAACCTGGTGCATGTGCTCACACCTAACCTGGTGCATGTGCTCACACCTAACCTGGTGCATGTGCTCACACCTAACCTGGTGCATGTGCTCACACCTAACCTGGTGCATGTGCTCACACCTAACCTGGTGCATGTGCTAACACCTAACCTGGTGCATGTGCTCACACCTAACCTGGTGCATGTGCTCACACCTAACCTGGTGCATGTGCTCACACCTAACCTGGTGCATGTGCTCACACCTGGTGCATGTGCTCACACCTAACCTGGTGCATGTGCTCACACCTAACCTGGTGCATGTGCTCACACCTAACCTGGTGCATGTGCTCACACCTAACCTGGTGCATGTGCTCACACCTAACCTGGTGCATGTGCTCACACCTAACCTGGTGCATGTGCTCACACCTAACCTGGTGCATGTGCTCACACCTAACCTGGTGCATGTGCTCACACCTAATGGTGCATGTGCTCACACCTAACCTGGTGCACGTGCTCACACCTAACCTGGTGCGTGTGCTCACACCTAACCTGGTGCATGTGCTCACACCTAACCTGGTGCATGTGCTCACACCTAACCTGGTGCATGTGCTCACACCTAACCTGGTGCGTGTGCTCACACCTAACCTGGTGCGTGTGCTCACACTTAACCTGGTGCGTGTGCTCACACCTAACCTGGTGCATGTGCTCACACCTAACTTGGTGCATGTGCTCACACCTAACCTGGTGCATGTGCTCACACCTAACCTGGTGCACGTGCTCACACCTAACCTGGTGCATGTGCTCACACCTAACCTGGTGCGTGTGCTCACACCTAACCTGGTGCGTGTGCTCACACCTAACCTGGTACGTGTGCTCACACCTAACCTGGTGCGTGTGCTCACACCTAACCTGGTGCGTGTGCTCACACCTAACCTGGTGCATGTGCTCACACCTAACCTGGTGCGTGTGCTCACACCTAACCTGGTGCGTGTGCTCACACCTAACCTGGTGCATGTGCTCACACCTGGTGCATGTGCTCACACCTAACCTGGTGCACGTGCTCACACCTAACCTGGTGCGTGTGCTCACACCTAACCTGGTGCGTGTGCTCACACCTAACCTGGTGCATGTGCTCACACCTAACCTGGTGCATGTGCTCACACCTAACCTGGTGCACGTGCTCACACCTAACCTGGTGCACGTGCTCACACCTAACCTGGTGCACGTGCTCACACCTAACCTGGTGCGTGTGCTCACACCTAACCTGGTGCATGTGCTCACACCTAACCTGGTGCGTGTGCTCACACGTAACCTGGTGCATGTGCTCACACCTAACCTGGTGCATGTGCTCACACCTGGTGCATGTGCTCACACCTAACCTGGTGCATGTGCTCACACCTAACCTGGTGCATGTGCTCACACCTAACCTGGTGCATGTGCTCACACCTGGTGCATGTGCTCACACCTGGTGCATGTGCTCACACCTAACCTGGTGCGTGTGCTCACACCTAACCTGGTGCATGTGCTCACACCTAACCTGGTGCGTGTGCTCACACCTAACCTGGTGCATGTGCTCACACCTAACCTGGTGCATGTGCTCACACCTAACCTGGTGCATGTGCTCACACCTAACCTGGTGCGTGTGCACACCTAACCTGGTGCATGTGCTCACACCTAACCTGGTACATGTGCTCACACCTAACCTGGTGCATGTGCTCACACCTAACCTGGTGCGTGTGCTCACACCTAACCTGGTGCGTGTGCTCACACCTAACCTGGTGCATGTGCTCACACCTGGTGCATGTGCTCACACCTAACCTGGTGCATGTGCTCACACCTAACCTGGTGCATGTGCTCACACCTAACCTGGTGCATGTGCTCACACCTAACCTGGTGCATGTGCTCACACCTAACCTGGTGCGTGTGCTCACACCTAACCTGGTGCGTGTGCTCACACCTAACCTGGTGCGTGTGCTCACACCTAACCTGGTGCATGTGCTCACACCTAACCTGGTGCATGTGCTCACACCTAACCTGGTGCGTGTGCTCACACCTAACCTGGTACGTGTGCTCACACCTAACCTGGTGCATGTGCTCACACCTAACCTGGTGCATGTGCTCACACCTAACCTGGTGCGTGTGCTCACACCTAACCTGGTGCGTGTGCTCACACCTAACCTGGTGCATGTGCTCACACCTAACCTGGTGCATGTGCTCACACCTAACCTGGTGCGTGTGCTCACACCTAACCTGGTGCGTGTGCTCACACCTAACCTGGTGCATGTGCTCACACCTAACCTGGTGCATGTGCTCACACCTAACCTGGTGCATGTGCTCACACCTGGTGCATGTGCTCACACCTAACCTGGTGCATGTGCTCACACCTAACCTGGTGCATGTTCTCACACCTAACCTGGTGCATGTGCTCACACCTAACCTGGTGCGTGTGCTCACACCTAACCTGGTGCATGTGCTCACACCTAACCTGGTGCATGTGCTCACACCTAACCTGGTGCATGTGCTCACACCTAACCTGGTGCGTGTGCTCACACCTAACCTGGTGCATGTGCTCACACCTAACCTGGTGCATGTGCTCACACCTAACCTGGTGCGTGTGCTCACACCTAACCTGGTGCATGTGCTCACACCTAACCTGGTGCATGTGCTCACACCTAACCTGGTGCATGTGCTCACACCTAACCTGGTGCATGTGCTAACACCTAACCTGGTGCATGTGTTCACACCTAACCTGGTGCATGTGCTCACACCTAACCTGGTGCATGTGCTCACACCTAACCTGGTGCATGTGCTCACACTTAACCTGGTGCGTGTGCTCACACCTAACCTGGTGCATGTGCTCACACCTAACTTGGTGCATGTGCTCACACCTAACCTGGTGCATGTGCTCACACCTGGTGCACGTGCTCACACCTAACCTGGTGCACGTGCTCACACCTAACCTGGTGCATGTGCTCACACCTAACCTGGTGCATGTGCTCACACCTAACCTGGTGCGTGTGCTCACACCTAACCTGGTGCGTGTGCTCACACCTAACCTGGTACGTGTGCTCACACCTAACCTGGTGCGTGTGCTCACACCTAACCTGGTGCGTGTGCTCACACCTAACCTGGTGCATGTGCTCACACCTAACCTGGTGCGTGTGCTCACACCTAGCCTGGTGCATGTGCTCACACCTGGTGCATGTGCTCACACCTAACCTGGTGCACGTGCTCACACCTAACCTGGTGCGTGTGCTCACACCTAACCTGGTGCGTGTGCTCACACCTAACCTGGTGCATGTGCTCACACCTAACCTGGTGCATGTGCTCACACCTAACCTGGTGCATGTGCTCACACCTAACCTGGTGCACGTGCTCACACCTAACCTGGTGCACGTGCTCACACCTAACCTGGTGCGTGTGCTCACACCTAACCTGGTGCATGTGCTCACACCTAACCTGGTGCATGTGCTCACACCTAACCTGGTGCATGTGCTCACACCTAACCTGGTGCGTGTGCTCACACGTAACCTGGTGCATGTGCTCACACCTAACCTGGTGCATGTGCTCACACCTGGTGCATGTGCTCACACCTAACCTGGTGCATGTGCTCACACCTAACCTGGTGCATGTGCTCACACCTGGTGCATGTGCTCACACCTGGTGCATGTGCTCACACCTGGTGCATGTGCTCACACCTGGTGCATGTGCTCACTCCTAACCTGGTGCGTGTGCTCACACCTAACCTGGTGCATGTGCTCACACCTAACCTGGTGCGTGTGCTCACACCTAACCTGGTGCGTGTGCTCACACCTAACCTGGTGCATGTGCTCACACCTAACCTGGTGCATGTGCTCACACCTAACCTGGTGCGTGTGCTCACACCTAACCTGGTGCATGTGCTCACACCTAACCTAGTACATGTGCTCACACCTAACCTGGTGCATGTGCTCACACCTAACCTGGTGCGTGTGCTCACACCTAACCTGGTGCGTGTGCTCACACCTAACCTGGTGCATGTGCTCACACCTAACCTGGTGCATGTGCTCACACCTGGTGCATATGCTCACACCTAACCTGGTGCACGTGCTCACACCTAACCTGGTGCATGTGCTCACACCTAACCTGGTGCATGTGCTCACACCTAACCTGGTGCATGTGCTCACACCTAACCTGGTGCATGTGCTCACACCTAACCTGGTGCATGTGCTCACACCTAACCTGGTGCATGCGCTCACACCTAACCTGGTGCGTGTGCTCACACCTAACCTGGTGCGTGTGCTCACACCTAACCTGGTGCGTGTGCTCACACCTAACCTGGTGCATGTGCTCACACCTAACCTGGTGCATGTGCTCACACCTAACCTGGTGCGTGTGCTCACACCTAACCTGGTACGTGTGCTCACACCTAACCTGGTGCATGTGCTCACACCTAACCTGGTGCATGTGCTCACACCTAACCTGGTGCGTGTGCTCACACCTAACCTGGTGCGTGTGCTCACACCTAACCTGGTGCGTGTGCCCACACCTAACCTGGTGCATGTGCTCACACCTAACCTGGTGCATGTGCTCACACCTAACCTGGTGCGTGTGCTCACACCTAACCTGGTGCGTGTGCTCACACCTAACCTGGTGCATGTGCTCACACCTAACCTGGTGCATGTGCTCACACCTAACCTGGTGCATGTGCTCACACCTAACCTGGTGCATGTGCTCACACCTGGTGCATGTGCTCACACCTAACCTGGTGCATGTGCTCACACCTAACCTGGTGCATGTTCTCACACCTAACCTGGTGCATGTGCTCACACCTAACCTGGTGCGTGTGCTCACACCTAACCTGGTGCATGTGCTCACACCTAACCTGGTGCATGTGCTCACACCTAACCTGGTGCATGTGCTCACACCTAACCTGGTGCGTGTGCTCACACCTAACCTGGTGCATGTGCTCACACCTAACCTGGTGCATGTGCTCACACCTAACCTGGTGCATGTGCTCACACCTAACCTGGTGCATGTGCTCACACCTAACCTGGTGCATGTGCTCACACCTAACCTGGTGCATGTGCTAACACCTAACCTGGTGCATGTGCTCACACCTAACCTGGTGCATGTGCTCACACCTAACCTGGTGCATGTGCTCACACCTAACCTGGTGCATGTGCTCACACCTGGTGCATGTGCTCACACCTAACCTGGTGCATGTGCTCACACCTGGTGCATGTGCTCACACCTAACCTGGTGCATGTGCTCACACCTAACCTGGTGCGTGTGCTCACACCTAACCTGGTGCGTGTGCTCACACCTAACCTGGTGCATGTGCTCACACCTAACCTGGTGCATGTGCTCACACCTAACCTGGTGCATGTGCTCACACCTAACCTGGTGCATGTGCTCACACCTAACCTGGTGCATGTGCTCACACCTAACCTGGTGCATGTGCTCACACCTGGTGCGTGTGCTCACACCTAACCTGGTGCATGTGCTCACACCTAACCTGGTGCATGTGCTCACACCTAACCTGGTGCACGTGCTCACACCTAACCTGGTGCGTGTGCTCACACCTAACCTGGTGCATGTGCTCACACCTAACCTGGTGCGTGTGCTCACACCTAACCTGGTGCGTGTGCTCACACCTAACCTGGTGCGTGTGCTCACACCTAACCTGGTGCGTGTGCTCACACCTAACCTGGTGCGTGTGCTCACACCTAACCTGGTGCGTGTGCTCACACCTAACCTGGTGCGTGTGCTCACACCTAACCTGGTGCGTGTGCTCACACCTAACCTGGTGCATGTGCTAACACCTAACCTGGTGCATGTGCTAACACCTAACCTGGTGCATGTGCTCACACCTAACCTGGTGCATGTGCTCACACCTAACCTGGTGCATGTGCTCACACCTAACCTGGTGCGTGTGCTCACACCTGGTGCGTGTGCTCACACCTAACCTGGTGCATGTGCTCACACCTAACCTGGTGCATGTGCACACACGTAACCTGGTGCATGTGCACACACCTAACCTGGTGCATGTGCTCACACCTAACCTGGTGCATGTGCTCACACCTAACCTGGTGCATGTGCTCACACCTAACCTGGTGCATGTGCTCACACCTAACCTGGTTCATGTGCTCACACCTAACCTGGTGCATGTGCTTACACCTAACCTGGTGCATGTGCTCACACCTAACCTGGTGCATGTGCTCACACCTAACCTGGTGCACGTGCTCACACCTAACCTGGTGCTTGTGCTCACACCTAACCTGGTGCATGTGCTCACACCTAACCTGGTGCATGTGCTCACACCTAACCTGGTGCATGTGCTCACACCTAACCTGGTGCATGTGCTCACACCTAACCTGGTGCATGTGCTCACACCTAACCTGGTGCACGTGCTCACACCTAACCTGGTGCTTGTGCTCACACCTAACCTGGTGCATGTGCTCACACCTAACCTGGTGCATGTGCTCACACCTAACCTGGTGCACGTGCTCACACCTAACCTGGTGCACCTGCTCACACCTAACCTGGTGTGTGTGCTCACACCTAACCTGGTGCACGTGCTCACACCTAACCTGGTGCACGTGCTCACACCTAACCTGGTGCACGTGCTCACACCTAACCTGGTGCGTGTGCTCACACCTAACCTGGTGCATGTGCTCACACCTAACCTGGTGCATGTGCACACACCTAACCTGGTGCGTGTGCTCACACCTAACCTGGTGCACGTGCTCACACCTAACCTGGTGCACGTGCTCACACCTAACCTGGTGCGTGTGCTCACACCTAACCTGGTGCATGTGCTCACACCTAACGTGGTCCATGTGCTCACACCTAACCTGGTGCATGTGCACACACCTACTGTAACCTGGTGCGTGTGCTCACACCTAACCTGGTGCATGTGCTCACACCTAACCTGGTGCATGTGCTCACACCTAACCTGGTGCATGTGCTCACACCTAACCTGGTGCACGTGCTCACACCTAACCTGGTGCGTGTGCTCACACCTAACCTGGTGCATGTGCTCACACCTAACCTGGTGCGTGTGCTCACACCTAACCTGGTGCATGTGCTCACACCTAACCTGGTGCATGTGCTCACACCTAACCTGGTGCATGTGCTCACACCTAACCTGGTGCGTGTGCTCACACCTAACCTGGTGCATGTGCTCACACCTAACCTGGTGCGTGTGCTCACACCTAACCTGGTGCGTGTGCTCACACCTAACCTGGTGCGTGTGCTCACACCTAACCTGGTGCATGTGCTCACACCTAACCTGGTGCATGTGCACACACCTAACCTGGTGCATGTGCTCACACCTAACCTGGTGCATGTGCTCACACCTAACCTGGTGCATGTGCTCACACCTGGTGCATGTGCTCACACCTAACCTGGTGCATGTGCACACACCTAACCTGGTGCATGTGCTCACACCTAACCTGGTGCACGTGCTCACACCTAACCTGGTGCGTGTACTCACACCTAACCTGGTGCATGTGCTCACACCTAACCTGGTGCATGTGCTCATACCTAACCTGGTGCATGTGCTCACACCTAACCTGGTGCACGTGCTCACACCTAACCTGGTGCACGTGCTCACACCTAACCTGGTGCATGTGCTCACACCTAACCTGGTGCATGTGCTCACACCTAACCTGGTGCATGTGCTCACACCTAACCTGGTGCATGTGCTCACACCTAACCTGGTGCATGTGCTCACACCTGGTGCATGTGCTCACACCTAACCTGGTGCGTGTGCTCACACCTAACCTGGTGCGTGTGCTCACACCTAACCTGGTGCGTGTACTCACACCTAACCTGGTGCTTGTGCTCACACCTAACCTGGTGCATGTGCTCACACCTCACCTGGTGCATGTGCTCACACCTAACCTGGTGCATGTGCTCACACCTAACCTGGTGCATGTGCTCACACCTAACCTGGTGCATGTGCTCACACCTAACCTGGTGCATGTGCTCACACCTAACCTGGTGCGTGTGCTCACACCTAACCTGGTGCGTGTGCTCACACCTAACCTGGTGCGTGTGCTCACACCTAACCTGGTGCATGTGCTCACACCTAACCTGGTGCATGTGCTCACACCTAACCTGGTGCATGTGCTCACACCTAACCTGGTGCGTGTGCTCACACCTAACCTGGTGCGTGTGCTCACACCTAACCTGGTGCGTGTGCTCACACCTAACCTGGTGCGTGTGCTCACACCTAACCTGGTGCGTGTGCTCACACCTAACCTGGTGCATGTGCTCACACCTAACCTGGTGCATGTGCACACACGTAACCTGGTGCATGTGCTCACACCTAACCTGGTGCATGTGCTCACACCTAACCTGGTGCATGTGCTCACACCTAACCTGGTGCATGTGCTCACACCTAACCTGGTGCATGTGCTCACACCTAACCTGGTGCACGTGCTCACACCTAACCTGGTGCATGTGCTCACACCTGGTGCATGTGCTCACACCTAACCTGGTGCGTGTGCTCACACCTAACCTGGTGCATGTGCTCACACCTAACCTGGTGCATGTGCTCACACCTAACCTGGTGCGTGTGCTCACACCTAACCTGGTGCGTGTGCTCACACCTAACCTGGTGCATGTGCTCACACCTAACCTGGTGCATGTGCTCACACCTAACCTGGTGCGTGTGCTCACACCTAACCTGGTGCGTGTGCTCACACCTAACCTGGTGCACGTGCTCACACCTAACCTGGTGCACGTGCTCACACCTAACCTGGTGCGTGTGCTCACACCTAACCTGGTGCATGTGCTCACACCTGGTGCATGTGCTCACACCTAACCTGGTGCATGTGCTCACACCTGGTGCATGTGCTCACACCTAACCTGGTGCATGTGCTCACACCTAACCTGGAGCATGTGCTCACACCTAACCTGGTGCGTGTGCTCACACCTAACCTGGTGCATGTGCTCACACCTAACCTGGTGCATGTGCTCACACCTAACCTGGTGCATGTGCTTACACCTAACCTGGTGCGTGTGCTCACACCTAACCTGGTGCATGTGCTCACACCTAACCTGGTGCATGTGCTCACACCTAACCTGGTGCGTGTGCTCACACCTAACCTGGTGCATGTGCTCACACCTAACCTGGTGCATGTGCTCACACCTAACCTGGTGCATGTGCTCACACCTAACCTGGTGCGTGTGCTCACACCTAACCTGGTGCGTGTGCTCACACCTAACCTGGTGCGTGTGCTCACACCTAACCTGGTGCGTGTGCTCACACCTAACCTGGTGCACGTGCTCACACCTAACCTGGTGCACGTGCTCACACCTAACCTGGTGCACGTGCTCACACCTAACCTGGTGCACGTGCTTACACCTAACCTGGTGCATGTGCTCACACCTAACCTGGTACATGTGCTCACACCTAACCTGGTGCATGTGCTCACACCTAACCTGGTGCATGTGCTCACACCTAACCTGGTGCATGTGCTCACACCTAACCTGGTGCATGTGCTCACACCTAACCTGGTGCATGTGCTCACACCTGGTGCATGTGCTCACACCTGGTGCATGTGCTCACACCTGGTGCATGTGCTCACACCTGGTGCATGTGCTCACTCCTAACCTGGTGCGTGTGCTCACACCTAACCTGGTGCATGTGCTCACACCTAACCTGGTGCGTGTGCTCACACCTAACCTGGTGCATGTGCTCACACCTAACCTGGTGCATGTGCTCACACCTAACCTGGTGCATGTGCTCACACCTAACCTGGTGCGTGTGCTCACACCTAACCTGGTGCATGTGCTCACACCTAACCTGGTACATGTGCTCACACCTAACCTGGTGCATGTGCTCACACCTAACCTGGTGCGTGTGCTCACACCTAACCTGGTGCGTGTGCTCACACCTAACCTGGTGCATGTGCTCACACCTAACCTGGTGCATGTGCTCACACCTGGTGCATGTGCTCACACCTAACCTGGTGCACGTGCTCACACCTAACCTGGTGCACGTGCTCACACCTAACCTGGTGCATGTGCTCACACCTAACCTGGTGCATGTGCTCACACCTAACCTGGTGCATGTGCTCACACCTAACCTGGTGCATGTGCTCACACCTAACCTGGTGCATGCGCTCACACCTAACCTGGTGCGTGTGCTCACACCTAACCTGGTGCGTGTGCTCACACCTAACCTGGTGCGTGTGCTCACACCTAACCTGGTGCATGTGCTCACACCTAACCTGGTGCATGTGCTCACACCTAACCTGGTGCGTGTGCTCACACCTAACCTGGTACGTGTGCTCACACCTAACCTGGTGCATGTGCTCACACCTAACCTGGTGCATGTGCTCACACCTAACCTGGTGCGTGTGCTCACACCTAACCTGGTGCGTGTGCTCACACCTAACCTGGTGCGTGTGCCCACACCTAACCTGGTGCATGTGCTCACACCTAACCTGGTGCATGTGCTCACACCTAACCTGGTGCGTGTGCTCACACCTAACCTGGTGCGTGTGCTCACACCTAACCTGGTGCATGTGCTCACACCTAACCTGGTGCATGTGCTCACACCTAACCTGGTGCATGTGCTCACACCTAACCTGGTGCATGTGCTCACACCTGGTGCATGTGCTCACACCTAACCTGGTGCATGTGCTCACACCTAACCTGGTGCATGTTCTCACACCTAACCTGGTGCATGTGCTCACACCTAACCTGGTGCGTGTGCTCACACCTAACCTGGTGCATGTGCTCACACCTAACCTGGTGCATGTGCTCACACCTAACCTGGTGCATGTGCTCACACCTAACCTGGTGCGTGTGCTCACACCTAACCTGGTGCATGTGCTCACACCTAACCTGGTGCATGTGCTCACACCTAACCTGGTGCATGTGCTCACACCTAACCTGGTGCATGTGCTCACACCTAACCTGGTGCATGTGCTCACACCTAACCTGGTGCATGTGCTAACACCTAACCTGGTGCATGTGCTCACACCTAACCTGGTGCATGTGCTCACACCTAACCTGGTGCATGTGCTCACACCTAACCTGGTGCATGTGCTCACACCTGGAGCATGTGCTCACACCTAACCTGGTGCATGTGCTCACACCTGGTGCATGTGCTCACACCTAACCTGGTGCATGTGCTCACACCTAACCTGGTGCGTGTGCTCACACCTAACCTGGTGCGTGTGCTCACACCTAACCTGGTGCATGTGCTCACACCTAACCTGGTGCATGTGCTCACACCTAACCTGGTGCATGTGCTCACACCTAACCTGGTGCATGTGCTCACACCTAACCTGGTGCATGTGCTCACACCTAACCTGGTGCATGTGCTCACACCTGGTGCGTGTGCTCACACCTAACCTGGTGCATGTGCTCACACCTAACCTGGTGCATGTGCTCACACCTAACCTGGTGCACGTGCTCACACCTAACCTGGTGCGTGTGCTCACACCTAACCTGGTGCGTGTGCTCACACCTAACCTGGTGCGTGTGCTCACACCTAACCTGGTGCGTGTGCTCACACCTAACCTGGTGCGTGTGCTCACACCTAACCTGGTGCGTGTGCTCACACCTAACCTGGTGCGTGTGCTCACACCTAACCTGGTGCGTGTGCTCACACCTAACCTGGTGCGTGTGCTCACACCTAACCTGGTGCATGTGCTAACACCTAACCTGGTGCATGTGCTAACACCTAACCTGGTGCATGTGCTCACACCTAACCTGGTGCATGTGCTCACACCTAACCTGGTGCATGTGCTCACACCTAACCTGGTGCGTGTGCTCACACCTGGTGCGTGTGCTCACACCTAACCTGGTGCATGTGCTCACACCTAACCTGGTGCATGTGCACACACGTAACCTGGTGCATGTGCACACACCTAACCTGGTGCATGTGCTCACACCTAACCTGGTGCATGTGCTCACACCTAACCTGGTGCATGTGCTCACACCTAACCTGGTGCATGTGCTCACACCTAACCTGGTGCATGTGCTCACACCTAACCTGGTGCATGTGCTTACACCTAACCTGGTGCATGTGCTCACACCTAACCTGGTGCATGTGCTCACACCTAACCTGGTGCACGTGCTCACACCTAACCTGGTGCTTGTGCTCACACCTAACCTGGTGCATGTGCTCACACCTAACCTGGTGCATGTGCTCACACCTAACCTGGTGCATGTGCTCACACCTAACCTGATGCATGTGCTCACACCTAACCTGGTGCATGTGCTCACACCTAACCTGGTGCACGTGCTCACACCTAACCTGGTGCTTGTGCTCACACCTAACCTGGTGCATGTGCTCACACCTAACCTGGTGCATGTGCTCACACCTAACCTGGTGCACGTGCTCACACCTAACCTGGTGCACCTGCTCACACCTAACCTGGTGTGTGTGCTCACACCTAACCTGGTGCACGTGCTCACACCTAACCTGGTGCACGTGCTCACACCTAACCTGGTGCACGTGCTCACACCTAACCTGGTGCGTGTGCTCACACCTAACCTGGTGCATGTGCTCACACCTAACCTGGTGCATGTGCACACACCTAACCTGGTGCGTGTCCTCACACCTAACCTGGTGCACGTGCTCACACCTAACCTGGTGCACGTGCTCACACCTAACCTGGTGCGTGTGCTCACACCTAACCTGGTGCATGTGCTCACACCTAACGTGGTCCATGTGCTCACACCTAACCTGGTGCATGTGCACACACCTACTGTAACCTGGTGCGTGTGCTCACACCTAACCTGGTGCATGTGCTCACACCTAACCTGGTGCATGTGCTCACACCTAACCTGGTGCATGTGCTCACACCTAACCTGGTGCACGTGCTCACACCTAACCTGGTGCGTGTGCTCACACCTAACCTGGTGCATGTGCTCACACCTAACCTGGTGCGTGTGCTCACACCTAACCTGGTGCATGTGCTCACACCTAACCTGGTGCATGTGCTCACACCTAACCTGGTGCATGTGCTCACACCTAACCTGGTGCGTGTGCTCACACCTAACCTGGTGCATGTGCTCACACCTAACCTGGTGCGTGTGCTCACACCTAACCTGGTGCGTGTGCTCACACCTAACCTGGTGCGTGTGCTCACACCTAACCTGGTGCATGTGCTCACACCTAACCTGGTGCATGTGCACACACCTAACCTGGTGCATGTGCTCACACCTAACCTGGTGCATGTGCTCACACCTAACCTGGTGCATGTGCTCACACCTAACCTGGTGCGTGTGCTCACACCTGGTGCATGTGCTCACACCTAACCTGGTGCATGTGCTCACACCTAACCTGGTGCATGTGCTCACACCTAACCTGGTGCATGTGCACACACCTAACCTGGTGCATGTGCTCACACCTAACCTGGTGCACGTGCTCACACCTAACCTGGTGCGTGTACTCACACCTAACCTGGTGCATGTGCTCACACCTAACCTGGTGCATGTGCTCATACCTAACCTGGTGCATGTGCTCACACCTAACCTGGTGCACGTGCTCACACCTAACCTGGTGCACGTGCTCACACCTAACCTGGTGCATGTGCTCACACCTAACCTGGTGCATGTGCTCACACCTAACCTGGTGCATGTGCTCACACCTAACCTGGTGCATGTGCTCACACCTAACCTGGTGCATGTGCTCACACCTGGTGCATGTGCTCACACCTAACCTGGTGCGTGTGCTCACACCTAACCTGGTGCGTGTGCTCACACCTAACCTGGTGCGTGTACTCACACCTAACCTGGTGCTTGTGCTCACACCTAACCTGGTGCATGTGCTCACACCTCACCTGGTGCATGTGCTCACACCTAACCTGGTGCATGTGCTCACACCTAACCTGGTGCATGTGCTCACACCTAACCTGGTGCATGTGCTCACACCTAACCTGGTGCATGTGCTCACACCTAACCTGGTGCATGTGCTCACACCTAACCTGGTGCATGTGCTCACACCTAACCTGGTGCATGTGCTCACACCTAACCTGGTGCATGTGCTCACACCTAACCTGGTGCATGTGCTCACACCTAACCTGGTGCATGTGCTCACACCTAACCTGGTGCATGTGCTCACACCTAACCTGGTGCATGTGCTCACACCTAACCTGGTGCATGTGCTCACACCTAACCTGGTGCATGTGCTCACACCTAACCTGGTGCATGTGCTCACACCTAACCTGGTGCGTGTGCTCACACCTAACCTGGTGCATGTGCTCACACCTAACCTGGTGCGTGTGCTCACACCTAACCTGGTGCATGTGCTCACACCTAACCTGGTGCGTGTGCTCACACCTAACCTGGTGCGTGTGCTCACACCTAACCTGGTGCGTGTGCTCACACCTAACCTGGTGCATGTGCTCACACCTAACCTGGTGCATGTGCTCACACCTAACCTGGTGCATGTGCTCACACCTAACCTGGTGCGTGTGCTCACACCTAACCTGGTGCGTGTGCTCACACCTAACCTGGTGCGTGTGCTCACACCTAACCTGGTGCGTGTGCTCACACCTAACCTGGTGCGTGTGCTCACACCTAACCTGGTGCATGTGCTCACACCTAACCTGGTGCATGTGCACACACGTAACCTGGTGCATGTGCTCACACCTAACCTGGTGCATGTGCTCACACCTAACCTGGTGCATGTGCTCACACCTAACCTGGTGCATGTGCTCACACCTAACCTGGTGCATGTGCTCACACCTAACCTGGTGCACGTGCTCACACCTAACCTGGTGCATGTGCTCACACCTGGTGCATGTGCTCACACCTAACCTGGTGCGTGTGCTCACACCTAACCTGGTGCATGTGCTCACACCTAACCTGGTGCATGTGCTCACACCTAACCTGGTGCGTGTGCTCACACCTAACCTGGTGCGTGTGCTCACACCTAACCTGGTGCATGTGCTCACACCTAACCTGGTGCATGTGCTCACACCTAACCTGGTGCGTGTGCTCACACCTAACCTGGTGCGTGTGCTCACACCTAACCTGGTGCACGTGCTCACACCTAACCTGGTGCACGTGCTCACACCTAACCTGGTGCGTGTGCTCACACCTAACCTGGTGCATGTGCTCACACCTGGTGCATGTGCTCACACCTAACCTGGTGCATGTGCTCACACCTGGTGCATGTGCTCACACCTAACCTGGTGCATGTGCTCACACCTAACCTGGAGCATGTGCTCACACCTAACCTGGTGCGTGTGCTCACACCTAACCTGGTGCATGTGCTCACACCTAACCTGGTGCATGTGCTCACACCTAACCTGGTGCATGTGCTTACACCTAACCTGGTGCGTGTGCTCACACCTAACCTGGTGCATGTGCTCACACCTAACCTGGTGCATGTGCTCACACCTAACCTGGTGCGTGTGCTCACACCTAACCTGGTGCATGTGCTCACACCTAACCTGGTGCATGTGCTCACACCTAACCTGGTGCATGTGCTCACACCTAACCTGGTGCGTGTGCTCACACCTAACCTGGTGCGTGTGCTCACACCTAACCTGGTGCGTGTGCTCACACCTAACCTGGTGCGTGTGCTCACACCTAACCTGGTGCACGTGCTCACACCTAACCTGGTGCACGTGCTCACACCTAACCTGGTGCACGTGCTCACACCTAACCTGGTGCACGTGCTCACACCTAACCTGGTGCATGTGCTCACACCTAACCTGGTACATGTGCTCACACCTAACCTGGTGCATGTGCTCACACCTAACCTGGTGCATGTGCTCACACCTAACCTGGTGCATGTGCTCACACCTAACCTGGTGCGCGTGCTCACACCTAACCTGGTGCACGTGCTCACACCTAACCTGGTGCACGTGCTCACACCTAACCTGGTGCGTGTGCTCACACCTAACCTGGTGCATGTGCTCACACCTAACCTGGTGCGTGTGCTCACACCTAACCTGGTGCGTGTGCTCACACCTAACCTGGTGCGTGTGCTCACACCTAACCTGGTGCATGTGCTCACACCTAACCTGGTGCATGTGCTCACACCTAACCTGGTGCATGTGCTCACACCTAACCTGGTGCATGTGCTCACACCTAACCTGATGCATGTGCTCACACCTAACCTGGTGCATGTGCTCACACCTAACCTGGTGCATGTGCTCACACCTAACCTGGGTTGTGCTGGTTGGTGTGTTCAGGGAGCAAGTCCTGAGCTGCAGAAAACCTGTCGGCTTGTGACAGGAATGCTGCATGGCCAATGCTGTTATCAATTTTTCCTGAAATAAAATGAACAAGCATATTTGATGACATCAACTATTATCAATTTGTGTGAGTGTGTGTGTGTGTGGAGGGAGGATGAGGGAGGGGGGATGAAAGCCACTGGATTGGTTGATAGTTATCTTACCTTGGGTTTTCAAGAATGATTTTGTTACTTGATACGCTGCTGGTGAGGGAGTATCCTGCATGAGTATGATTGATTGGCTGTGGATCACTAGACTGCATATGACCAATATTAATTATGCATGATCAATGTTGGGCACAGATTGGTAATCATTGCCACTGTACGGCTTCAGCACAGCAAGACCAGGCTGCTTGTTAAGCAGGCATCTATGTTAAGGGCCCACTTAATTAATGTTGATTGTAGCCTCTAAATATTTGGTGCCAATTGTCAAATCAGTAGTTCTGCTTATTGTCGGCAACTAAATATATTTGTAGATGGCATGTCTAACAACATGCACTCCCCATGCAGCTCTGCTCTGCAATACTTCAGCTGCTCTCCATCCTTGCTAGCTAGCTAGCCCAGTGCATACATGTGCCCTGCCAACAACCAGCATTTATGATATATTTCTATAAATATATATAATGTGCCAATTGATCTACTTAGCAGCGAATACCAAAAGGACCACCTGCCATCCCTCACCGTGACGACAACTATCCTCCATGTGTGCACAAGAAGGCAGAGTACGTTACAAGAACAAAGTCATTAAAAAAACACGAAAAAGGAACCTAGTGTAAGCCTAAACAGATGATCATTAATTAAAATCCAGTAAAAATATGGTAAAGGGTCATCTAACTGGTTGTCGGCATGGGTGCAGCTTTTATTTACTGTTGCACACTACACAAGTCAGCACATGCCATACCTTGTTCTACTATTGGAGTTGGCCAGGGATCAGCTACAGCCTCCTTCGAGGACTTGGTAACAGTTCATAGCACAGGATAACTCAAGAAATAACAAACGGCAGGTGTTATCTGTGATAACAGAGATGCTCCTTGAAGATGAGGTTCAAGCTCTATTATGGTTTTGAGGTCAGCAGTTGACTACCTTGGTGAAGGGTTCAAGGTGTGCTGGGAGTCTTTTTAGAGCTAATAGCAGCTAAACCCATTTAGGCAGCTAAAATGTGAGTTTTAGCTCGGGTTTATTTATTACTATATATATTTTATTGGGGGGGGGGGGGCGATGTTGTCCACCTTGTTAAAATGTGAGTTAATCAATATGCTAGTATTCCCTAGTGAAGTGAAACAGCTGGATAACCTGGCCGAGTGGATTGAGAGGACTATGAATAACTTTGCAGTGCAGTGAAATCCTAGAGGTATTTTCACAGAGACATAGCAATAGAAGAACCCACTGAACCCACTTTGCACCTCTAGTGCAAACCTGACACTTAACTGTGACAACTGGAGCTAGCTTAGCTGGAGGTTGATCAAACTTTTCAAACTCTTGAAAAATCAGTGATCCCAAATCTCAAGTCCTTTGCTAGTCCCTGACTAGCAACCCCCCAATATTTTAATGTGCTTTTAAAGCACTCTTATGGTCTTGAACATTTCCCATTCGCTTGCCCTCTAGTCCCCCCTTGTAACTTAATAGACAGGTTTGACTGGACCTCGCTTTGCACAAGCATGTGACCAATGGAACACAACACGATGTCACTGCTTTACCTTGATCACATCCTGAAGAAGAGGAAAACGTTTTGTAACTGAAGGAAAAGTGTGACTGAGGTTGAATTTCTTATGAGGATGCGTAACATTTGGAGGATCACTATCACCGAATTGGTAAGCAGCTGGACTAGGCATGGAGTAGTCGTCCTTCTTTGTCAGGCGTAGTGCTCTGGGTGTCGTGGACCCAAAAGGGCATGCTGCACCTAACCTAAAGGAACATGAAACAGAGGCAGCAGCATCATCAACAAATTTGAAACACTCTCCTGGTTAACCACCAAGGGTTTTTATAAGAAACTTTTCAAAACTATTTAACTGTGAATAGTTGCAGTTTGGTAAAGAATGGGGTCTACAACTTGCATCACTACATCTCGATGTCTGTAACACTTGCATCACTACATCTCTATGTCTGTAACACTTGCATCACTACATCTCTATGTCTGTAACACTTGCATCACTACATCTCTATGTCTGTAACACTTGCATCACTACATCTCTATGTCTGTAACACTTGCATCACTACATCTCTATGTCTGTAACACTTGCATCACTACATCTCGATGTCTGTAACACTTGCATCACTACATCTCGATGTCTGTAACACTTGCATCACTACATCTCGATGTCTGTAACACTTGCATCACTACAGCTCTATGTCTGTAACACTTGATCACTACATCTCTATGTCTGTAACACTTGCATCACTACATCTCGATGTCTGTAACACTTGCATCACTACATCTCTATGTCTGTAACACTTGCATCACTACATCTCTATGTCTGTAACACTTGCATCACTACATCTCTATGTCGGTAACACTTGCATCACTACATCTCTATGTCTGTAACACTTGCATCACTACATCTCTATGTCTGTAACACTTGATCACTACATCTCGATGTCTGTAACACTTGATCACTACATCTTTATGTCTGTAACACTTGCATCACTACATCTCTATGTGTCTGTAACACTACATCTCTATGTCTGCATCACTACATCTCTATGTGTCTGTAACACTACATCTCTATGTCTGCATCACTACATCTCTATGTCTGCATCACTACATCTCTATGTCTGCATCACTACATCTCTATGTCTGCATCACTACATCTCTATGTGTGCATCACTACATCTCTATGTGTGCATCACTACATCTCTATGTGTCTGTAACACTACATCTCTATGTCTGCATCACTACATCTCTATGTCTGCATCACTACATCTCTATGTCTGCATCACTACATCTCTATGTCTGCATCACTACATCTCTATGTCTGCATCTCTATGTCTGCATCACTACATCTCTATGTCTGCATCACTACATCTCTATGTGTGCATCACTACATCTCTATGTCTGCATCACTACATCTCTATGTCTGCATCACTACATCTCTATGTCTGCATCACTACATCTCTATGTCTGCATCACTACATCTCTATGTCTGCATCACTACATCTCTATGTCTGCATCACTACATCTCTATGTCTGCATCACTACATCTCTATGTCTGCATCACTACATCTCTATGTCTGCATCACTACATCTCTATGTGTGCATCACTACATCTCTATGTCTGCATCACTACATCTCTATGTCTGCATCACTACATCTCTATGTCTGCATCACTACATCTCTATGTCTGCAACAAAACTCTCAGCAAAGAAATCAACCCACGAGTGGCTCATTCTCAAGAGATGGAGTGATTCCAGGTAAACATGTGTTTGTGCAGCTTTCCTCTGAAGACGAGTTCCCAGATACAGCCATAAAGACTAGAAAGAGACCATGCATGGTGATGGCAGTCACAGTTCGTGGCCATTTTTCTTCTTCATTTTCCTTATCTCCCCACCCTCCCAATAAAACCAGAAGTTAGTCTACTGAGCATGTGCAGGTAAAAAATATTTTTGTTATGTGTACAGTTCATTATATACTGTATATGCGTGAACAATGTCGGAGTTTGTGTGTGTTATGGATTCGATCAGCATTGACTGCTACATCACCATCACCATATTAACAGAAAATAAAAGAAGCAAGACTGTACCCATGTAGAACGCAACCAGGTTGACGACACTTTACCACTTAAACAATGAACACACCAAGAACATAAACCACATAAAAACCCTAACAGAAGTAAACCGGAGGCGACCACAGATGGTGGAAAATGAGAGGGAGGGAGGAGGCACGTTGCTATGTGGTGACTAGCTTCGAGTTCAGGCTCTGGTGTCTTTGTTGTTTGTTTTGGGGTTGTCATTGCTACCCCACCCTGTCATGTGCATTGCACATGACAGGGTGTGGCTTCATCATACATCACATGGTGGATAAGCCTCACATTAGTTACATGTTCCCAAAGAAGACGAGAGCATCTAGCCGAAATGTCTAATGATTAAGTTGAATATTGACAAAGCGTGTTGCAGATGGTGTGTGCTCTCCTTTATGACAAGAAGAAACAAGTTCAAGCGTCTAAAAGGAGATGCTTGTGCAGGAGTCTCTGCCCTCCATTGCTGGGTGCGTGGAGTTCTCCCTTGCCATAATAGTGAAGGAAGTAAATAATAAGGAGTAATCCTATTTGCTCATGTAATTGGAACTCAATCAAAATAGATGTTCACATGAAATCAATGTTGAATATAACTAAATAAACAAGGTAATGATCATCAATATATGCATCAGTCGATTATGTTCAATGTTCTCTATCTCCCCCGAAGTCATTAACCCATTGGAATGGTTGAGGGCTAAGTTTCTTCATTATTATTACAAAGTCTCCTGATGTCTTCCATGCTGGAGGCCTCTTTATTCTGGTTGATCTTCTCGGTGCTTGTGGGGTTGGGGAAGGGGAAGTTAAGATTGGATTCTTAATTGGTGTGGAGGCTGGTGGGAGTTGGGTGTGGCTTGTGGTTGATGTAGGGGTGCTTGCCTCCTCTGTCTCAGTTGGAGCCGTGAGAGGAGTAGTGTCCTTCCACGGTATATCGAGATGTATAGGGGATGGATTAGTGGGAGATGTGGTATTGTCATCAGGTGGTGATGCTGGGGGAAGGTGGGCAATGTCCTCCAGGATAGATCTTCTTTTGGCTGGTTGATATACAGGAATATATTTTCTTATATCCTCACTCTGTCGCCTGTGCGTAGTGGTGTTAGGGCTTCGGTGTGCTCACTCCAGTGGTCTTGGTGGATCATATGACGGTGTCTTAATGCCTCTTCTCTTAGGTTTAAGGACTCCTTCCAAGTCTGATGTGGGTGGTATTTTCCAGGCAGGATTGGGATTAAATCCTTTGTTGGTCTTCCAACGACACACATGGCTGGGGAGAGTTTGGTATTGGGGTCAGGTGTGTTCCTATATTGGAGAATGGCTTTCTGGAATGCATCAATGTCTATTGCACCATCTTTCCCGACATTACCGGTGATCAACCTCTTGATGGTTTTGACACCTATCTCTGCTCTGCAGTTGCTGTGGGGGAATGCCACCGAGCTAAGGCAGTGGTGGATCCCCCAATCGTGTAGGAATTGCCTGGTGGTGTGAGCTATGAACTCAGGGCCTCCATCTTAGTGAATATGGACTGTGCATCGACTGCTCGAACCACCTAACTACTACTAGATAGGATATGTATATGTGACATTACTACGTACGGCCCTTACCCAGTGCACGACCCCTTACCTAGCGCATGCCCACTATACACCCGTTCACTTGTGGCACACATCCTTGATTGTAGCATTGAAACTATATCCAGTGTCTTCGATTGGGGAATGCGCACGGCGCAGTTCTCTATGTGTGCCACAAGTGTTTTATAGATTCCTGTTAGGCATCCTACCTTGCCAGCAAGAGTGCTGGTCAAGAAAGCGTTCGTTTTTCGGCACAACTCTATTTGGTGCCCACCGACTGCATGGCGGTTGACTGTCCCTATCCCGGATGCGACTACGCCACACCCGATGGCATGGATCCTGTAGTGGTGGCAGCAGTACTCAACGGCCACATGCTCATCCACAGCCAGGCAGCAAGGACTAAGCCAACCCCTGTGCGCCGACCAGAGATCACGGCAGGGGGCACAACCGAGGGATGGCAGTACTTCCTCACCAGGTGGAGGGCCTACTCACAGGCCGTCCACCTGGCAGGGGCAGACGTCGGCATACAACTGCTGGAGTGCCTGGACGCCAAACTCCGCCGAGATGTGACCCGAAACATCGTCGGTCCCTTACCAATTGAGGAGCTCCCTGAAGCAGACCTGCTGGCAGCCATCAAGGCCCTGGCGGTGAGGGAGGAAAACCCTAAGGTGGCCAGGGTCGCCCTATCCAGAATGGTACAGGACCGGGGGGAACCCATCCGATCATTCGCAGCCCGACTCCGTGGCCAAGCAGAGGTATGCTGCTTTACTAAGAAGTGCTCCGGGTGTGAGATAATCAACAACCAGGGGGAACAGAGGGTCGCTGACCAGCTCTGCATCGGCCTGGCAGATGCAGACATACAGGAGGACCTTCTGAAAGACCCCAACCAAGCAATGACGGTGGAAGAGACAGTGAGGTTCGTCGAGGTAAGGGCTGCGGGCAAGCGGTCCGCGGTCACCATTACCACACCCACCTCGACGAACGCCGTAGACGAGGAGGCCGACAGTGAAGACGCCCTGCACAGTGGCTACCGGCAACAACAGCGGCAGTCAACACCCCGCCAGCCAGGCAGAGCCAAAGCCACACCATTTAAGCCCAACCGCACTCATAACACCTCACCTCGACCACCACTGAAGGACGCACCCAGAGGTCAGGCAGCTACACCCAGACCAGTGATAAACCCGAGGGCCATCTGCTGTTTCTGTGGTCGCCAAGGCCATGGTGAAAGAGAGAGGACAGCCACCCGACGGATCCACTGCCCAGCGTTCGGGACAACCTGCACATCATGCGGCAGGTCCAACCATCTCGCCCACATGTGTTGGTCGAAGCTGGCGGAGCACGAAAGCGCAGTGTCTGAGGAGATTGACACCATGTCAGAGGACGCCCTCCCCCACCAATCCTGGGACTCCGGGGCGCAGCGATGGACTCAGCGCCGCTCCCCTCCCCAACCCCTCATTGACGTGACTGTATCCACCCACAAGGAGGATTTTCGAACCCACGGCCACACACTGAGGCAAGAGAGGCACAACCTGGCCACCACTGCCATGGCCGACACGGGTTGCCAGAGTTGCCTGGCAGGACCACACCTGCTGAAGGGCCTCAACCTGAACAAGAGGGACCTCATCCCTGCGTGCCTAGTGATGCACTCCGCGAGCGGCAACAACCTGCCAATACTCGGTGCAGCACTACTCCGCATCAGATCCAGACACTCCGGACGTGAGACTCGCCAGATGGTGTATTTTAGTGACCTGGCCACCAAGCTATACCTCAGCCTGACCACCTGCACAGACCTCGGGCTGATCGCGTTGGGGTTCCCCCTCTGTACGCTGACGCCACCCTCGGGAAACGGCACGGGTACACGGGCGACCCCAGATCAGCCACCATCACACCACACAGCGGACCTGCAGACCAGAACCACGGCCCAGCCACCTCCACGCCACACAGCGGACCTGCAGACCAGAACTCCGCCCATCACCCTGCAGAACAACCCGCAAGCGGCCGTGCAGACCAGACCACAAACAACTGGCCAACGGACAACCACTGTGGTGAGTCAACCAACGCATACACCACCACCACGACCATGCTCATGCCCTACCAGGGCCCCACCACCTGACAGACCCACCTCCCTGCCATTCCCTGGCACGGAGGCCAACAGAGACAGACTTGAACGTCACTTGCTGGACCTTTACTCAGCAAGTGCGTTCAACGTCTGCGAGCATCAGCCCCTCCCCATGATGTCGGGACCACCCTTATCCCTAAACATCGACCCGAACGCCACCCCCAAACCCTGCCACACACCCATTGACATTCCAATTCACTGGCAGGACGAGGTGAAAGCTGGGCTAGACAGGGACGTCCGCCTTGGCGTGTTGGAAAAGGTCCCTCTGGGCACGCCCGTCACTTGGTGCCACCGTATGGTGATATGCACCAAGAAGGACGGGTCACTCAGGAGGACGATCAACTTCCAACCCCTCAACCAGCACGCCACGCGCGAGACACACCATTGCCCCTCACCATTCCACCAAGCCCGTGCCGTTCCAGGTCACACCAAGAAAACCATTTTCGACGCCTGGAACGGCTACCACTCAGTGGCACTCGAGGAGAGCGATAGACACTATACCACCTTCATCACCCCCTGGGGGAGGTACCGATACTGCTCGGCCCCCCAAGGCTACATCGCCTCAGGGGACGCGTACACGGCCAGATATGACGCCCTCGTTGCCCACGTGGAATCTAAGACCAAGTGCATAGACGACGCACTGCTCTGGTCCGACGACATAACGGGGGCTTACCACCAGGCAACTGAGTGGCTGCATATCTGCGCCGTGAACGGGATCACCCTCAACCCGCGCAAATTCCGCTTTGCCCAGGACAAAGTGGAGTTTGCCGGGTTTGACATCACCCCCACCGAAGTCCGGCCATCCTCCAAGTATCTGGAATCCATTACCAACTTCCCCACCCCAACCGGAATCACTGACATCCGCGCCTGGTTCGGCCTGGTGAACCAGGTGGCATATGCATTTTCCATGACGGCCGCCATGCAACCATTCCGTGCCCTCCTCAAACCCTCCACCACCTTCAACTGGACAGACGAGCTGGCAGCGGCATTTGCGACATCCAAGAGAGAGATCTGCGAGCGCATCAGGGAGGGTGTGGTCATATTTGACAAGCACCGCCCAACCTGCCTGGCGACGGATTGGAGTAAAGACGGGATTGGGTACTGGCTATTCCAGAAACACTGCCAGTGCCCGTCCCGCGAGATCTTCTGCTGCCAGGAGGGTTGGCGCGTCACCCTGGTGGGCTCGCGCTTCACACACCCGGCAGAGTCACGATATGCCCCAGTGGAAGGAGAGGCCTTAGCGGTGGCGGATGCACTGGACAAAGCAAGACACTTCGTCCTCGGGTGCAGCGATCTCGTTGTAGCGGTAGACCACAAGCCCCTGCTGAAACTCTTCGGCGATCGCTGCCTCGAGGACATCCCCAACCCCCGCCTCCGGAACCTTAAGGAGAAGACCTTGAGGTACCGGTTCCGGATGGTGTACATCCCCGGCGTGAGAAATCACACCAGCGATGCCCTCTCACGCCACCCATCCGGAACTCGGACCCCACCACGCCTACACCTACAAGACGACATCGCAGAACCATCCACTGCCTGCCCGGCGAGCCCAGCGTCATCCATTGCCAGCATCACGGAACACACCGTCCCCGCCCAAGATGAGGACGGCCTCACAACAGCCATATGCATGGCCATCTCGACCATCCCCATCAATTGGGAGAAGCTGCAGATCGCCACAGCCGCAGACCCGACTCTACAGGACCTAGCATTCTATGTGGAGAATGGCCCGCCCGAAGATAGACATATGCTCCCAGCCAACATCCGGGAATACTTCCCGGTCATCTCCAACCTAACCATCATCGACGGCGTCATCTGCCATGGGGAGCGGCTGGTCATCCCGACATCACTCCGACCAACATGCCTCGCAGCTCTACATGCCGCCCACCAAGGCACCAGCAGCATGACGGCCCGTGCCTCCTCATCCCTTTACTGGCCGGGCCTCTCGACTGACATCACGGCGACCCGCAACAGGTGCAACACCTGCAACAGCAATGCCCCCTCCCAACCAGCGATGCCCTCGACCACACCAGAGGAGCCAGAGTACCCCTTCCAGCACATCTGTGCGGATTACTTCCACCACGAGGGATCCGCATACCTCGTGCTGGTTGATCGGTACTCTGGCTGGCCAATCGTCGCACCTGCACTGAACGGAGCATCGGGCCTTGCCGCCATCCTCAGGGACACATTCGCCACCTTCGGTATACCGGACACCCTCACGTCCGACGGTGGGCCGGAGTTCGCGGCCCATGCCACCAGAGAGCTCCTCACCACTTGGGGCGTTCATCATCGGCTCTCATCCGCCTACAACCCCCATGCCAACAACAGAGCAGAAACAGCCGTCAAAACTATCAAACGGCTTATCGCCGGCAACACCGGCCCAGGTGGATCCCTACAGAACTCATTCTTCAAGGCACTCCTACAATACCGGAACTGCCCGAGCCCAGACACCAGAATGTCGCCGGCGACCAACCTGTTCGGCAGGGCTACCAGGGACATGCTCCCCGGCATCCCACTCCGATTTCAACAGCCCAAGGAATGGGACGAGAAACTGGAGCTTAGAGAACGGGCACTCTCCCGTCGCCTAGTACTGGGGCGAGCACGATGGGACGAGCACTCCCATGGCCTGTCCCCCCTTCGTTGCGGTGACACGGTCCTCATCCAGAACCAGACTGGCCGCCACCCAATGAAATGGGACAAGACAGGGACAGTCGTGGAGGTGCTCCAGTACCACCAGTATTCCATACGAGTTGACGGATCAGGCCGCCTCACCACGAGGAACAGAAGATACCTCAGGCGCCACAACCCCCAACCCACGGAGCAAGATAACCCACTTCGCCGAGATCTGCCAGCCCTATTGTACCCAACACAGCACAACAGCAGCCCGAGCCCACTTCCCCCCGTACCATTGCCGCCAACCAGCCCGCCACCCAACCCACCCACTCCGTCACCCATCCCGACACCTGGGATCGCACAGCCGACCCTCAACCATCCAACACCAATCGCCACGAGCCCCCCTCGCCCGCCAGTACTGGCCACACCAGCCAGTCAAAGATCGTATGCAGCAGTGGCCAAGACACCCACGCCACCCCATCGCCCAACCAAGACTGCCCCAAAGAACCTGGCGCAGACGACCACCCTTACCCCCCCCAAGACGCTGACCCCAGCCCCAGGCCCAAGACGGAGTAAGAGGGGACCAAAACCAATTGACCGCTACGGGCAGCGATGACAGCCCACACATCAGTCCACCTGCCGTCGGACTTGGGGGGAAGTAGTGAATATGGACTGTGCATCGACTGCTCGAACCACCTAACTACTACTAGATAGGATATGTATATGTGACATTACTACGTACGGCCCTTACCCAGTGCACGACCCCTTACCTAGCGCATGCCCACTATACACCCGTTCACTTGTGGCACACATCCTTGATTGTAGCATTGAAACTATATCCAGTGTCTTCGATTGGGGAATGCGCACGGCGCAGTTCTCTACATCTGTTGAGAGTTCGTCTGGTATGCCATAAGTGGCAAAGGTTTGTCTTAGGACATTGATTAGTCCTTGGGCTCCATCTTTAGCTCTCTGCACTATAGGCCAGTTTGAGTATCTATCAATGATGACAAGATAATTGCAGCCTTGGTAGTGGAAGTAGTCTGCACAAATGCACTGCATTCCAAAAGTTGGATGATTCTGTTGGTTCCTTCCAATTTGGTGGCTTTTACATAGTCGTTCCACCTTGATTTGAAGTACTGCCAGTCTTCCGTCGGGGCACGATGATATACTTGGCCCTTTTACCTTCTCAACTCGTGCTGTTTGTGCTGATCCATTGGTCGTTCTATGACTGGTTGCGTGAGCCGTGATAAGTGCAGCCGCGATCACTGGCTCCACATCAGGCGTCTGGTACTCACAGCCTTCTATCGGGCACTGAATAGCAGGCATCTCGGGGCGAGTTATGGTGGTGCTCTTTAACTGGGAGAGTTTCTTTTTGGCTTCTTTCTTAGCTTTGATGGTCGAGGTGACCGTTCCTTTGTCTTGGCGAGTTGTATTTGAGTTATATTTGAGTTATATTCAACATAAATAATAAGGAGTAATCCTATTTGCTCATGTAATTGGAACTCAATCAAAATAGATGTTCACATGAAATCATAGTTGAATATAACTAAATAAACAAGGTAATGATCATCAAATATATATATGCATCAGTCGATTATGTTCAATGTTCTCTAGGAAGCTGTAAAAATAACTAGAAAAATGGAATGTGCTGAATATCTGCTGAATATCTGCCGAGACATAATTACGTGACATAATTACGTAAATACTTCACTTCTTAATGTTTATTGTTGAAAAGTAAACCAGTTAGATGACCCTTACCATACGTTATTGAAGTCTACACGGGTACACTTGTGTTCTCTTTATTGCTAATATAATAAGGATGTCAAAAAAACACTTCTCTCTATATATAGTGATAGTAGAACATGTATAAAGATTCACACATGAAAAATTGCTATTGATCTCCATAAGTGCTACACACGTAAACTCTGGAATTGTTCTGCCATGCCCATTTAATTTTGTGGCCATAAACTTGCATTCCAGTTTGGAGGGGGGAACAATATGAAACAAAGAATTAAAAAGAGAGATTGTGCCTGCCATCATGAATGCTTCCTGGCCATTATTGCTGCTTCTGGAAGTTCTTTGGAGGAGTAAGCTGCACAGGCATCCTATGTTTATATACCTGGAATTGCTCTAAATCCCATGCATTTCTTGGATATAAATGACATAGTCATGCATGCATAGCTTTTGTTCGCTTCCTTCAATGGAGCAGACTCCTATACCAAACAGGAGCTGATTGTATCTTCATTCTAACCGTATGAACAGCTTCAAGAGCTATAGCTAATTGCCAATTAAAAAAGGGGGGAAACCACAAATGAAGTTGGTGGGCAATTGGCTAGCAAAACCATTCACAATTATTTATTATTTATTGAACCATATGCACTAAACAATAGTTTTTCCCCCTTTACATGGATATGCCTATAGACTGCTGTACTAATATAAAATAGCCAGAAAACGTATTTCTTGTGTTACAGAGTGAGAGGAAAGGTCTGATGATCGGAACTGCAGTCACTGACTTTTGCCACTGTTTCTGGAAGCTCTTCTGCTCAGGAAAGCTGCAGGCCATTTTTGCTTTCTGGCAACCATTCTGATACCTTTGCTCTTGAGAAAGGAGGTGCCTTGATGTGATTGTGTTGTAAACATTGCACAATATGGTAAGGTGTGGCTTCTGTTTGCTTATCTCAATTGCAGCTTATTGTTGCATTCCAGTGATATGAACAGTTGGAAATACATATTCATATAAACAAAAAACAAAATTATACATGTAGCTGTAAATATTATGGTTATTAAAAAACCCACAAATTAAGTCAGTGGTCAATCAGTTAACTGTGTACTGGCTCATGCTAATATTTTTTACTGCAACAAATCTACTTACATACTCTTTTTCAAAACGTCAGCCACTATGGAGTTATTCTGGCTGTAATCATAGGTTCCTGGACCTAACAACAACAATAAATCATGTGAAACCACAAGAGTAAAAACTGTTCTCTTATGAAGGGAAGAAAGAATTGCTTGGGCACACTTTCTATTATGGGCTTCATTAAAATATATATATCTATTATCACAATGTGCTTTATTAAGAAATTCCAGACATAGTCAAGTGGTGACTTGGTCACCAGCAGCAATGTTTATTAGAAAGATTTCTGGAGCTAACTAAATGTTGTAAATAGAATTGGAGATGTGATGGCTTGGGAAGGAAAGTCTCTTCAGTAGATCTCCTATCAAGACAAGCAAACCCTCTCAATTAGTTATGAGACTTCAAGTGCACTGAAATTATGACCGCTTGTGTTGTGTATGCATGTGGGTGTGTGTTGTGTTGTGTATGCATGTGTGTGTTTTGTGTGTGTGTTGTGTTTTGTGTGTGTGTGTGTGTGTGTGTGTGTGTTGTGTTGTGTTGCGTTGTGTGTGTGTTTATGTATCGACGTGTGTTGTGTGTGTGTTGTGTATGTTGTGTGTATGTGTGCGTGTGTGGTGTGTTGTGTGTTTTATGTATTGTGTTGTGTGTGTGTGTGTTGCATTGTGTGTGTGTGTAGTATGTGTGTGTATGCATATGTAATGTGCTGTGTGTGTGTTGTGATTGTATGTGTATGTTGTGTGTATGTGTGCATGTGTGTATGTGTATGTATGTGTGTGTGTATGTGTGTGCATGTGTGATCACTTATTCACTTACCTCTTGTACGAATCCTCCACATATACTTGCATAAAGGAACATGGGTCACAAGCAGTTTGAAGTTTCTATGGTTCAGGTCGATTCCTCCCCACCAAAATATTGCACCCCCCACTATTCTAAATGACCTCAGATGCCAATCCTTTCAGTGGTGCATCTGGAATGGGGGGAGGGACTTGAGGAGTCAGGACCCTCCCCCAAGCATCTAAGTTATAATGTTGTTGTTGTTGTTGTTGTTTTCCCCACTTATTAACAGCTGTTTAGTTTTTATGTGTGTTTGATGTATAACATTATGCAGTTTACATGTATATATAATTATATATATATATACCGTATTCCCTCGAATACAAGTCAACCTTAATTATAAGTCGACCTCCAAATCTTCAGTCAAAATCTTTGATTCATTGCAAAAAAAACTTTGCACCTGCATGCACGGGAGCATTCGTGAGTGGTTCCTCAGGGCCTTCGATGAGGACATACGTTTGAGAATTCAACAGGCAAAATGTGAATGGAGTATTAGTATCTCTGGTTCTCAAACGCTCAACAACTGCTATCAATCTTACGCTTGCTCTTCACAACTCCAGACCACTTGCTCTGTGCCCTGGCTTTCTCCCAGCCTCTAATACATTTCTGTGACACTCCGAGCCTCCGCTGCGCTTCACAGTTGTTTGTTTGATCATAGATCATTTACCTTAGGAGGTAAATGATCTATGGTTTGTTCCACATACTTGACAATTTTCTCCTCACAGCGTGTGACTTCTACGCTCTGGCCATCATGATCGATTGGCTTGGACGTGATCCCGTGCACTTGAATATACGATGACCTAGTAAATTTGAGGTCAAATTTGGTATCGACTTCTATTCAGAAAAATAGGGTGTATATATATCTGAGAATAACTCAAAATGCATTGAATTCTCTGTAAGTTTCCTTAAAGAAACTATAAAAAGTCAAAATTGACTAAATATTAAATATCAACTTTTCTGGGACCAGCAGAATCATGCATGTGGAAGTGGATAGAGCCACCTGCAACAACTAATTTTAATTTTGTTTGTTTGTGTTGGTGTGTTTGTTAATTGGTTTGTTAATT
This sequence comes from Cladorhizidae sp. MBARI D1340-BT2, assembly GCA_028752905.1. Classification (NCBI taxonomy): domain Eukaryota; kingdom Metazoa; phylum Porifera; class Demospongiae; order Poecilosclerida; family Cladorhizidae; species Cladorhizidae sp. MBARI D1340-BT2. The sequence goes on along the minus strand of JAQNBH010000005.1, from coordinate 19,324,532 downwards.
ATCTGAGCAGACTCTCAGGTGACAGTATTTACAGAGACTTTCCTAAAGTTGACTATGGAGAAAGCATTGCACTTATTATTTACTGTTGGAGGTTGGTAGTATAACAGTCCATCAGAGTTGCCAAAATAGCCACTTGCCAGAGATTAGTGACACCAAAATTGATTTCATGGGGAGAATAATGAGAGGGGGTGGAGAGGAGTGAGGGGCCTTGAAAAAACCCCTAATGTTTTGCCCTTTAGGTCTGTTCTTAAAAGATATGTCCTGCAACAGACTTTCCAAGACAGTTGGATTTGAAGTGTTGCTGTGCACAGTGGTTGGTCAGTCTGTGCTGCAATTAGCATGGCCTACTAACTCAGCAACACCAGATTCTGTGAAACAGGTCTTGTTAATGGTCAACTAATGCCAACAAATCCAGCCCACCTGAACTGAGTTGTTACTGTTTCTACAGTACATGCCAAGATTTTAATCGATAAATTTATTTCCACTAGTAAATGAATTGTACTGCGTAGCAAGCAGTAGTGGTGGCTATGATTGACTGCATGTGCTCCAAAGTTAGCATTGCTTGCTGAGGTGTACCTGAAACCATCTAGCGCTAGAGACTTTGGGCAACCTAGTGTCACCAGACCTCAGCCAAGAAGAATCTGTTGCTAAATGCCAGAGTGAATGAAACAATGGCTGAGAGAAAGTGAACACTTTTTGACCAATGACACCCACACCAAAGCAAAAATTTCCCGATATGCAGCAGAAAATAGCATCCAAACAATGCTTCTAAGCTCTCCAAAATACTCAACACAAAAGCACTGTCAGGAACTTCTAAAGGGCCTCCAAGACCATTACATTCACGACAGGTTTAGAGTAACATGGCAACATAGCCAATCATGTGTTACGTACAATGCTCTTGTGAATGCTCAAGTATACAAATGCCTCCCACATAATTACAAGGTGTGTTGCTAAGTACTGCACCTGAGCTGCGTAGCTGCTGTACCTGGTGTTCGTGATGCTTCTGCGTTGGTTTTAAACCTCCTCGAGCTCTGACTGAAAGGTGTCCTTCTTCTCCCTGCTAATTGGTGTAGAACATTATCAAATGCTGTGCGAGGATCCTGATACAGATTGCAAGCTGGAGTATCAGTTTTCTTAACCACAAATCTCTGCAGCAAGAACAAAAACAGTGGAGGTAGCAGGGATGCCAAGGCCCTGCTTTGTAGGCAACCAAGAAGAGTGTCCATTTTGCACATAAGATAATCAACCACCACCCTCCTACCCCAGACAACAACAACAATTAGAGTAGTGATAATCAACCACCACCCTCCTACCCCAGACAACAACAACAATTAGAGTAGTGATAATCAACCACCACCCTCCTACCCCAGACAACAACACCAATTAGAGTAGTGATAATCAACCACCACCCTCCTACCCCAGACAACAACACCAATTAGAGTAGTGATAATCAACCACCACCCTCCTACCCCAGACAACAACACCAATTAGAGTAGTGATAATCAACCACCACCCTCCTACCCCAGACAACAACACCAATTAGAGTAGTGATAATCAACCACCACCCTCCTACCCCAGACAACAACACCAATTAGAGTAGTGATAATCAACCACCACCCTCCTACCCCAGACAACAACACCAATTAGAGTCGTACTTACTACATGGTTTATATACTGCCCACTAATTGCTTATTAACGGTCTAGGCTTGTGTGATGTCCAGAGGGCTACCCACATTTCCACCCAATATAACCCCTGAACATCCCAATATAACCTGAATATCCCAATATAATCCCAGAACATTTCCACCCTGTATCCCAATATAACCCCTGAAGAATTCCATCCACACATCATATAGAGCTTCAAACACCCTCCAGTGAGGATTTATCAACACATCATAGAGCTTCAAACACCCTCCAGTGAGGATTTATCCACACATCATAGAGCTTCACCCTGCAGTGAGGATTTATCCACACATCATAGAGCTTCACCCTCCAGTGAGGATTTATCCACACATCATAGAGCTTCACCCTCCAGTGAGGATTTATCCACACATCATAGAGCTTAAGTCCCCTCCCCCAGTGAGGGTAGTGTTGTTTGTGTTGTGTACAGTTTTTGCTGTCACTACTAGTGATCATATGATGGTAGCATAGGTTTGCACTATACCCATAAATATTCATGAGAAGCACATGAAGTGTAACAGTTCAAGTGCACATGGCAAGGCATATATAGTCATCTATTACTACAGGCAGTTACCTGCATAGAGGATCCAAAGGGAACAACACTGCCAATGCCATCATCCTCACTGCTCGCCTGAGCTGATTCAAACTGTGACTTGATGTTGTACTGACCAGGACCAGGAACACCCTGAAACACACCGCAGGCACCAATAGCACAGAGTCAACAACAACAACAACCACAACACAATAAAGAAGACCAAACAAACAGATATTTGATTGAATACATCCAGAAACAAACTAAGTAAATACACAGACTGATGGACTGACAGACCAATGGACAGACAGACCGACCGATGGAGACAGACCAACCAATGGACAGAAAGACATACCAATGGAGACAGACAGACCAATGGACAGACAGACAGACTGATGGACAGACAGGCAGACAGACAGACAGTCTGATGGACAGACAGACAGTCCGATGGACAGACAGACAGTCCGATGGACAGACAGACAGACAGACAGTCCGATGGACAGACAGACAGTCTGATGGACAGACAGACAGACATATGGGCAGACAGACAGACTGATGGATAGACAGGCAGGCAGACAGACTGATGGACAGACAGGCAGACAGACTGACTGACTGATGGACAGACAGACAGACTGATGGGCAGACAGACAGACTGATGGATAGACAGGCAGGCAGACAGACTGATGGACAGGCAGGCAGACAGACTGACTGATGGACAGACAGGCAGACAGACTGACTGACGGACAGACAAACAGACTGATGGACAGACAGACAGACTGATGGACAGACAGGCAGGCAGACAGACGAATAAATAAAAAAGTAAAGAATAAACAATTAAATAAAATTTCTGTTTAAGTATGCACGAAACACGAACCAATTAATAATTTTAAAATTAATAACATGCATACAAACAAACAAACAAACAAATAGTAGACACACAAACAAACCCACGCACAACTTATCCCACGCACAACTTATCCAATGGTTACCTTGGCCTTCTCAAGTTTGGGGATATTTTCATGATAGCGTGGGACCTGAACAAGTTTAAATTGAATGTGATCATAGCATGTCAGTTAATCAGGAATAGCATGACAACATCTGCCAATGGCTTCCCACATTAAAAACAAACAACTGCATTGGATTGAGCTGTCACGAAATGAAACTGTGTTGTGTAGACCATAACAATAGTTGACCCTTTACCATTTAAAATCATGTGCACCAATCAGACCACCTTGTGCTGTTATACTGTTCAGATGTTTATAACAGATGTTTATAATATTGGCATCAAGAATTTAAACCGGTAGTTTGTTGGCCGAGAGACATTGAAATGGTAAAGGGTCATCTAACTATACATGGGTATAGTCCTGCTTTCTTTATTTTTGGATAACTGTTTGCTTCTAAATAAAACATGCTTGTCTCTAGTGTTTAGTGTTTGTTGGCTTGTTTTGTTGTTGCTTTAGTACAACAAAAATTGTTTTGTTTAGATTGACTGACTGAAAGGATGAAGAGCTGAGATTAGACATAAGAGGATATCCTGTCAAAGTTCAACTTAACACCTTTTATGAATTATAAGCCTGCCTGTTTACTACCTTAGCAAAGGATTCAAGGCTCTCTGGACCTGTTGTCAGAGCTAGTAGTAGCCAGAATTACCGATTGGGCTGCTAAGAGTCGCCAAAGTTAGTTTTAGCCCGAGATATGTGCTAGTTGTTGTTGCTCTAGCTGTCCACCATTTTAAAAAGTGGGTTAAGCCAATATAGGAATGCAGTAAGATAGCTATCAGTTTTAAATATCTTTACTGACATCTGCCTGAGAACATATTTGTAAGTGGCCTCAGATGGTGAATATATGTGTGCCAGTGGCATCAGACCCGTGGATGCTGCAGCCCTCCAGCATTGCAGTTTCATAGAGGGCTGGGTCACTGTCAGAGATCAGCCACACAAGAGTGTAGAACTCTCAAATACAGAGGACCTCTGTTGGGTGTGCCCACGAGGACACTCTAACTTCAGTGCTGGGGTCTTTGGGTTACCAGTCAGCGAGCGTGGAAAACCTTTGCAGCTAGTTACGATAGTTCAAATTATCAGTTGCTCTATATTTACAGGGCTCATTATTTTTTGTTAGTTTAGAGGTCATGGATATATTTTTTAAGACTGGTTCACAACAGGACAAAAGGTTCACAATAGGACAAATACAACAGGACAAACAGCAGGGAAGGGAAGAGATTAATCCTCAGTTCCAAAATTTGTTTGTCTGTCTGTATCATTGATCTATAGAGATAACCTTCACAAAAAAATGTACCATTCATTGCTAAACAGTCCAGTGCACTTGTATCGTAGTCACTTCTGGTTTGCCAGGGTGAACAAAAAAAAAAGTCACTGGGCTCTTCCGTGTGCTCACTCTTCCAGGCCTTTACTGCTGTTTCTGGAAGCCTTTCTGTAGAGGAAAGCTGCACAGGCACCTTTGCTAACCTGGAGTCACTGATTATGAGAAAGGAAGCCCTAGATGGATTGCTTTGCTGTAGTTTTGTTGTAGACAATAGCATGACACAGCTTTTGTTTGTTTGCCTCAAAGGAGTTGATCCTTAATCCTAATCACCAAACTGCAGCTTATTGTATCTGCAGTCTAATTGTACGAACAGTTTTGGTTAGAGCTATAATAATGATTATATAAAAATCACAAAGTTGATGGTCAATTGAAAGCAAAACTATTAAATGCGTCCATTGTATTGCTTCAATGTTTTTAACCACTCACATTCAGCAGCTTGGCGTCGGCTACAGCACTCTGTGAAATAACACAAACACACACAATGTTTGGACATTGTTATATTAGCATACCTGTACCAGTGCAGCTACCAGCATATATACCACACATGTGAATACCAGCTCACTTAACCAATAATACAATGACTTAATCACCTTGCTCTTCACAGGAGCAAATTTAGCCGAAATCCTGGGGAGGGATACAAACTGGGGCACCTTAGCGATTACAACCAGGACTGCCAGAATGTTGATAAGAGATCTTTAACAAGTAGTAAGCCATGACCACAAGGTCCAGCCAACTTTACGAAATACTGGGGGAGGAGGAGGAGGGGGGGGGCATGTATGTACAGGCGAGCCTAGGTCAGTGTGGCATTCAATATAGGTCTTTGGGGGGGGGGCAACTGAAACACTTCATCAGTGAAAGTTCAATAAACTGCTCCGCGTGTTCCCCCTGTCCTACTAAGACATGCCTAGTGTGTTCCCCCTGTGTCCTACTAGGACATGCCTCGCATGTTCCCCCTGTGTCCTACTAGGACATGCCTCACGTGTTCCCCCTGTCCTACTAAGACATGCCTAGTGTGTTCCCCCTGTGTCCTACTAGGACATGCCTCGCGTGTTCCCCCTGTGTCCTACTAGGACATGCCTCACATGTTCCCCGTGTCCTACTTGGACATGCCTCACGTGTTCCCCCTGTCCTACTAAGACATGCCTAGTGTGTTCCCCCTGTGTCCTACTAGGACATGCCTCACGTGTTCCCCCTGTGTCCTACTAGGACATGCCTCACATGTTCCCCCTGTGTCCTACTAGGACATGCCTCACATGTTCCCCCTGTCCTACTAAGACATGCCTAGTGTGTTCCCCCTGTGTCCTACTAGGACATGCTTCGCGTGTTCCCCCTGTGTCCTACTAGGACATGCCTCACATGTTCCCCCTGTGTCCTACTGACATACCTCGCATGTTCCCCCTGTGGCTTACTAGGACATACCTCGCATGTTCCCCCTGTGTCTTACTAGGACATACCTCGCATGTTCCCCTGTGTCCTAGGCCATGCCATAAAACTGTATATTGGGAGCTACAGGGTTTGGGGAGAGTTTGTTTTGTTTTTGTGTTTTGGCGACCCCTTACCTGTAAAAAGCCCCAACACTAGCCACCATAACATTGTTGCAGGCACTGGAGCTGGCTGTGTGAGTGTACTTAGTTACAAAAGCATTGCCACATCCAAAAGCTATCTTGCATGCCACAGACCCAATACCTACCTGACCCTAAGAGTGCACAGAGAGCTCTATCTGTAGGGCATGCATGAGAGGTGCTGGAAGCCATATAGATACTTGAGCATGGCCCATTTGTGGATGTCCCACTTAGTAATTAGTAATAACACTAAGGAGCTCAAGAGGATTAACATGCACACCCCACCATCTCCCTCCTATACCGACTCCCAGAGAGATGAGAGGAATCCAGAAAACTCAAACATTATTGTTCGTCTTTGTTCATGATATTAACATTTACTTGTTTTTCAGCACTCTCCATGGGGGTGTAGGTTGCAGGGCCCGGGCCGGCACCAGGCTCTATTTCAACACAAATGAGCAGAGTGTCAAGATCTGGAACAGAAGACTGGATAGAATCTCATACCATGCAAATATTCTAGCCCATGTATCTGCCGTGCAGGAGACCAATATACCAGGACATTATTAACATTAAATTTTTAAAAAACCGGACAGAGGTTCGTACACATACCAACAACGGAACAGAGGTTTGTGCACATATCAACAATAGGACAGAGATTCATGACACATACCAATAACAGGACAGAGGTTCATACACAAACTAATAACAATAGCCCAGAGGGCCAATGCACATAAAAACAACAGGACAGAGGTTCGTGCACATACCAACAATAGGACAGAGGTTTGTGCACATACCAACAATAGGCCAGAGGTTCATGCACATGCCCACAACAGGACAGAGGTTCATGCACAAACCAACAACAGAACAGAAGCTCTGCATATACCAGCAACAGGACAGAGGTTCATGCACATGTATACCAACAACAGGACAGAGGTTTGTGCATACCTACAACAGGAGAGAGGTTCGTGCACATTCCAACAACAGATTCGTGCACATACAAACAACAGGACAGAGGTGCATGCAAATACAAACAACAGGACGGATGTTCGTGCACATACCAACAACAGGACAGAGGTCCGTGCACATATCAACAAAAGGACAGAGGTTCGTACACATACCAACAGGACAGAGGTTCGTGCACATATCAACAACAGGACAGAGGTTCGTGCACATATCAACAACAGGACAGAGGTTTGTGCACATACCAACAACAGGACAGAGGTCCGTGCACATACCAACAACAGGACGGAGGTTCGTGCACATACCAACAACAGGATGGAGGTTCGTACACATACCTACAACAGGATAGAGGTCCGTGCACATATCAACAAAAGGACAGAGGTTCGTACACATACCAACAGGACAGAGGTTCGTGCACATATCAACAACAGGACAGAGGTTCGTGCACATATCAACAACAGGACAGAGGTTTGTGCACATACCAACGACAGGACATAGGTTCGTGCACATACCAACAACAGGACAGAAGTTCGTGCACATACCAACAACAGGACAGAGGTTCGTGCACATATCAACAACAGGACAGAGGTTTGTGCACATACCAACAACAGGACAGAGGTTCGTGCACATACCAACAACAGGACAGAGGTTCGTACACATAACAACAACAGGACAGAGGTTCGTGCACATACCAACAACAGGACAGAGGTTTGTGCACATACCAACAACAGGACAGAGGTTCGTGCACATATCAACAACAGGACAGAGGTTCGTGCACATACCAACAACAGGACAGAGGTCCGTGCACATACCAACAACAGGACAGAGGTCCGTGCACATATCAACAACAGGACAGAGGCCCGTGCACATACCAACAACAGGACAGAGGTTCGTGCACATATCAACATCAGGACAGAGGTTCGTGCACATACCAACAACAGGACAGAGGTCCGTGCACATACCAACAACAGGACAGAGGTCAGTGCACATATCAACAACAGGACAGAGGTCCGTGCACATACCAACAACAGGACAGAGGTCCGTGCACATATCAACAACAGGACAGAGGTCCGTGCACATACCAACAACAGGACAGAGGTTCGTGCACATATCAACAACAGGACAGAGGTTCGTGCACATACCAACAACAGGACAGAGGTCCGTGCACATACCAACAACAGGACAGAGGTCCGTGCACATATCAACAACAGGACAGAGGTCCGTGCACATACCAACAACAGGACAGAGGTCCGTGCACATATCAACAACAGGACAGAGGTCCGTGCACATATCAACAACAGGACAGAGGTTCGTAACATACCTTTAAAAGCTATTCTATTTGATGTTAATCTCCCAAAGCTTACTCCCTTGCATTTCCGAGAAGCCGCTGTTATGTCCTCCTGGGTGGGAACAGGGAGGTGGGTGAAGGGGGGGGGGGAGTAAAATAAATGCATGATTCCTAGTCATGCAGTGGCAAGAAGGAAGTGGACGAGGTTTGCAGCTGTACACTACACTGCATGCATGTACACTACACTGCATGCATGTACACTGCATGCATGTAGTTCATGGCAAGGTAGGCCAGCGCATAGGAGGTCCCAAAAGTGTGTGTCATGAATGTGTGGCAGGAAAACATTTCACCTGAGGAGTATAGTCCTGTATCATACAAAAGCCAACCATCTTGCCAATTGGCATGAGAGGCAGCCGTCTTAGGAACACACAATGTCTATATATTATCATGCACCTCAGCTATACAAGAACTTACGGAGGGAACCTTGTAGAAAGCTGGTCCCACAGTGCGATCATAATCAGGACATTCCTGTGGTTTGAGGAGACCATTGTTGTCTTCTTCATAGCCATAATTTTGTCCAAATGTAGGTATGGATGGAGCTGTGGCCCGACGCCGGAACAGAGTGGCAGGTCTGGATCGCTTGGTCTGGGCACCAGATAATGACATGACAACAAATCTACATGAGGTACAGTATATTGCCATGATAAAGTGTAGTCAAGAATTCAGCAGCGAAATGAGCTCTGGCAGTATAAGTAGCAGATACAGTAATATGACCCAAAGCACTGCAAGATGACTCCACCTGCATACAAACTCTTTTAATCAACAGATTTCGACATTTGATGTGCAGTTAGTCTTCAAACCTCTGACTCCCGGGGGGGGGGACATGTCCAGCATTGCCACAACCTTACCCAGGATGTCCCTGGATAGCTGGGAGAACTTGATGTCTCTAGAGAGGGCGACTGACTGTACAGCATAGATCCAGAAATAGGGTACTTGGGACTATCTTGAGATGTCCCTAGCCAGCCCTGGCTAGTCCTAGCTTTAGAATAGCCCTAGCCATAACCCTAGTCCTGGCTAGTCCTAGTCTTAAAGTAGCCCTAGTCCTAACCCTAGTCCTGGCTAGTCCTAGCCTTAGAGTAGCCCTAGCCATAACCCTAGTCCTGGCCAGTCCTAGTCTTAGAGTAGCCCTAGCCCTAACCCTAGCCCTGAGTGTTAGAGTAGCCCTAGCCCTAACCCTAGCACTGGCTAGTCCTAGCTTTAGAATAGCCCTAGCCCTAGCCCTAACCCTAGCCCTGGCTAGTCCTAGTCTTAGAGTAGCCCTAGCCCTAACCCTAGCCCTGGCTAGTCCTAGTCTTAGAGTAGCCCTAGCCCTAACCCTAGCCCTGGCTAGTCCTAGTCTTAGAGTAGCCCTAGCCATAACCCTAGCCCTAACTAGTCCTAGCGCCGTAGTCCTAACCTTAGCCCTGGATAGTCCTAGCCTTAAAGTAGCCCTAACCATAACCCTAGCCCTGGATAGTCCTAGCCTTAAAGTAGCCCTAGCCATAACTCTAGCCCTGGATAGTCCTAGCCTTAAAGTAGCCCTAGTCCTTACCCTAGCCCTGGATAGTCCTAGCCTTAAAGTAGCCCTGACCATAACCCTAGCCCTGGATAGTCCTAGCCTTAAAGTAGCCCTAACCATAACCCTAGCCCTGGATAGTCCCAGCCTTAAAGTAGCCCTAACCATAACCCTAGCCCTGGATAGGTCCTAGCCTAGTCCTTACCCTTGCCCTGGATAGTCCTAGCCTTAGAATAGCCCTAACCCTAACTATTCTGGTTAGTCCTAGTCTTAGGTCCTAGCTATAGAAATCCTATAGTCGCTCGGCCCACATCAACTACCAGGTTCTTTCTTACACTACTAGTTATAGCTCTCTAGGTCAGCCACACTATCCAAGGAAGGCAGTACACAGCTCCAGAACTACCACAGCTGCAGGCAGCCATAGAGAAGTGGGCAGTTCAGATGGAACAGCTTCATCCACAGCTGTCTCCTTTGTGAGTGAAGTCTATGGTCTGCTTGCTGAAGCCTTCCCCCTGCCTTCACATGAAGACAGCCTGGATTTGTCCACCAAAGATGCTTAGAGATTTTTCATGCCATATTTACCACTCGAGTGAGAATGTTTTGTCACAGTTAACCGTAGTCTCCTCTACAGTCCTGACTTCCAAAATTAGCACACCTTCTGAGCATGCTCAGATTCATAGTGCGCATCTGTTCTAAGGTCGTGGCTCACTTTTCCATGTGGTGGGTGTTGTGTTGTGCTGGTTATATTTTGGCAATTCCAATGGGTTTGTAGAGTACACCAAGTAAAGGATTATATCAACCCCTTTTACGATGCATGTGTAAACTCTGACATTAGTACGTACAGATGAACACAACCCCCAACAATATGACAATAAATTAATAATAATATAACAATAATAATAACAACAACAACAACGACAACAACAACAATAATAATAATAATAATATGCCTTGTCCGTCCGTCCATCCATTAGATGCGTGCAGATCAAATTTATTCATTTGTCATGACTACGGGTATTCCTGGAAAACCGCTTGCATCATGATTATATGCATGCGCCCCAAAACGGAATACTGAAGAAAGTACAGAATGGCTACTCTGCGAGCTGCACAGTGCTGAACAACAACTATACAGCATGTGACAGAAAGAAGGAGAGCTGCAGCAGAGATATGGAGAATGAGAAGGGGTGCAGCAAGTGAGACTGGAGAGAAACTGCAAGAAAAGTTGACTGGGGAAGACAAAGGGAGTGGAGAGCTCAGTAACTGATACCAACAGAGAAACTTAGGATCTATCCCAGAACAAATGAGCAAATGCAAGGGATGAGGAGAGATCATCTAATACTAGTAGTAGGAGGAAGGTACTGAGGACTGCACTGCCAGAAGCGCAAGGGATGAGGAGAGAGCAGCAAACATTGGTAGGCAGAGAGAAGTGAAGGCTGCACTGTCAGAGAGTGTAAAGGATGAAGAGAGAGCAGCAACCATTGGTAGGCAGAGAGAAGTGAAGGCTGCACTGTCAGAGAGTGTAAAGGATGAAGAGAGAGCAGCAAACATTGGTAGGCAGAGAGAAGTAATGGCTGCACTGTCAGAGAGTGTAAAGGATGAAGAGAGCGCAGCAAACATTGGTAGGCAGAGAGAAGTAATGGCTGCACTGTCAGAGAGTGTAAAGGATGAAGAGAGCGCAGCAAACATTGGTAGGCAGAGAGAAGTGATGGCTGCACTGTCAGAGAGTGTAAAGGATGAAGAGAGAGCAGCAAACATTGGTAGGCAGAGAGAAGTGATGGCTGCACTGTCAGAGAGTGTAAAGGATGAAGAGAGAGCAGCAAACATTGGTAGGCAGAGAGAAGTGATAGCTGCACTGTCAGAGAGTGTAAAGGATGAAGTGAGAGCAGCAAACATTGGTAGGCAGAGAGAAGTAATGGCTGCACTGTCAGAGAGTGTAAAGGATGAAGAGAGAGCAGCAAACATTGGTAGGCAGAGAGAAGTGATGGCTGCACTGTCAGAGAGAGTAAAGGATGAAGAGAGAGCAGCAAACATTGGTAGGCAGAGAGAAGTGATGGCTGCACTGTCAGAGAGTGTAAAGGATGAAGAGAGAGCAGCAAACATTGGTAGGCAGAGAGAAGTGATAGCTGCACTGTCAGAGAGTGTAAAGGATGAAGTGAGAGCAACAAACATTGGTAGGCAGAGAGAAGTGATAGCTGCACTGTCAGAGAGTGTAAAGGATGAAGTGAGAGCAACAAACATTGGTAGGCAGAGAGAAGTGATAGCTGCACTGTCAGAGAGTGTAAAGGATGAAGTGAGAGCAACAAACAAGGATGAGAGTACTGAGGGCTGTATTCGGCATGAAGGGGTCAGCCAAGAAATATTTCTCACCAAAAACATTATTCTCATGAAGTATTTTTGACCTTTCCTGGTTGATGATTATTATTTATGGTACTAAATAAATTAACAAACAACAAAGAATAGACCATAGCACAAGGGTCTTCTTAAGAATTGTAATTTCGTTATGTCAACTGGGAGTTTGTTGAGAATTGTGATCTGTCAATATTTTATAATCACAAACACGTAGTAAATCCTTCCAACAACAACACACAACATATCGCAGAGTTTCTGCGGGTACTTGCTAGTAATAATAATGATGATGATGATGATGATGATGATGATGATGATGATGATGATGATGATGATGATGATGATGATGATGATGATGATGATGATAAAAATGAAAAAATATATAAAAAAATAAATAAATAAAACTAAAATAAAATAATAATAATAATAATAATAATAATAATAATAATAATAATAATAATAATAATAATGATGATGATGATGATGATGATGATGATGATGATGATGATGATGATGATGATAATAAAAATGATAAACGAAAAAATAAAATAATAAACGAAAATAAAATAATAATAATATAAGAGTATAATTTATACCTAATAGTAATAGTAGTAGTAATAATAATAATAATAATAATAATAATAATAATAATAATAATAATAATAATAATAACAACAGCCAATAACAAAAACAACAGCAACAATTATAACAACAACAACAATAATAGAACAACAACAATAATAGTAATAATAATAATGATAATAAAATAATAATGATAATAATAACATGCCTTGTCTGTCCGTCTGTCCATCCGTTAGTGTGTCATGCTTATACACATGCACAGATCAAAAACTTCGCCATGACTATGGGTAATCCTCTCTGTGTTTGCGTCACGATTATACGCATGCTCTCCAATATAGTACAGGTGGAGAGAAGTGAAGGCTGCATTGCCAGAGATCGTAAATGATGAAGAAAGAGCAGCAAGCACTGGTAGGAGGAGAGTACTGAAGGGATCAGGCAAGGAATAACTCTAACCAAAAACATTATTCTCATGAAGCATTTTATACCTTCTTTACCCTTTCCGGAATGTTTGATTATGGTAATAAATAAATTTACAAACAAGACTATAGCACAATGGTAGATTATTTATGGAAGGGCCATCTTGAAAGAATTGTGATTTGTCAACATTTTATAATCCTAAACACCAAATAAATACCTTCCAACCACAACTTCCAACCACAACACACAAACATTTATATATCTCGCAGAGATTCTGCGGGTACTTGCTAATTAATATAAGGAACTCACAATTTTGTGCATCTCTGGTGAGTATTTCCTCGGCCACTTTGATGAGATGGAGTATGTACCAGGGCCAGGTGAGATGGAGCTCACTGGAAGAAACCTAATGGACTAAGAAAACATTTTGCTGTTGTACTTTGCCTTTCTCTGCTGCATTGCAAATGAACACTAAGCCAAGCACCTCTGCCAACTCTGTGAGTAACCTTGCACTACATGGCTGCACTAGCAGTAGCTCTGTTGCCACAGTGCAGGGACCAAGGGTGGGAGGCTAGCCCCGAGGTTGAACAAGCTAAATGCAACCAAATCCCATGGTTTCCCACCTGACAGCTATTATGTGTGCATGCCTGGAGGTTAGGAAAGTGTGATAGGACTCTGCATATGCTGAGACTTTATGCTGAGACTTTAATTACAATATGCTAAGACTTCAATTATTATAATATACTGAAACTTTAATTATAATATGCTGAGACTTCAATTCCAATATCCTGAAACTTTAATTCCAATCTTCTGAGACTTTAATTCCAATATGTTGAGACTTCCATACAATATGCAGGGCCTTTAATTACAATGTGGTGAGACTTTAATGCTGAGACTGCAATTACAATGTGCTGATACTTTGAGACTTTAATGATGAGACTAGTTGCAATATGGGTGGACTTTAATTACAATGAAGTAGGATTTTAATTGCAATGTGGCGAGACTCCAATTAATTAAAAGCCTGATTACACTAGATATAGCGGGTCACTGATGTAACTGCAGTGCGATAATGCCAAAAAAGGTAAGGGCATATCCCATGCACATGCTCATGCTCCTCATCAACCCCACTGATGCCTGCATGCCAGTGTGAATCTGGTGGTATAGGTATTAGGACTGCCAGGATGTCTAAGCACTGTGATACTGATAGTAATCAGTTAAAATCAAGATGTAACACTTGAGAATTCATACCTTATTGTCAACTGAGGTGCCTCCTTTTACTTTGGCTTTGTCGATGATGCCAGAGTAATGGCCTGGCCCTGGTGCTGCAGCAATGCTCTCACCGATGCTAAGGAACGACTGTCGAACATCCATGCTATGAAATGGAGCATAGTTCTCTAAGAGAGAAACAATCAACATCTTGTTAAACATTGCAATAAAAGTGAAAAGATCCTCGTCATTCCACACCGGTTAGACATCTATTCCTAGTTTGGCCTAAATTATTAGCATGCATTCGTACATGCACCTCGCACTGTGTGAGGTATCCTACCCCTCCATCTGGCTGGCCATGGCTACAGTAATGTGCAGGAGCTTGGATAACTTGTCTTGACAGATAAGTCACTGATGTTGCCCGTGGCTGCTCAGGCATAGTCACATGCAGCCACACCCTCTACCAATCTCTCTGATTTGTGTATGCAGGCTCAGGCATAGTTACATGCAGCCACACCCTCTACCAATCTCTCTGATTCGTGTATGCAGGCTCGGGAATAGTTACATGCAGCCACATCCTCTACCAATCTCTCTGATTCGTGTATGCAGGCTCGGGAATAGTTACATGCAGCCACACACTCCACCAATCTCTCTGATTCGTGTATGCAGGCTCGGGAATAGTTACATGCAGCCACACACTCCACCAATCTCTCTGATTCGTGTATGCAGGCTCGGGAATAGTTACATGCAGCCACACACTCCACCAATCTCTCTGATTCGTGTATGCAGGCTCGGGAATAGTCACATGCAACCACACCCTCTACCAATCTCTCTGATTCGTGTATGCAGGCTCGGGAATAGTTACATGCAGCCACACACTCCACCAATCTCTCTGATTCGTGTATACAGGCTCAGGAATAGTCACATGCAACCACACACTCCACCAATCTCTCTGATTCGTGTATGCAGGCTCGGGAATAGTTACATGCAGCCACACACTCCACCAATCTCTCTGATTCGTGTATGCAGGCTCGGGAATTAGTTACATGCAGCCACACACTCCACCAATCTCTCTGATTCGTGTATGCAGGCTCGGGAATAGTCACATGCAACCACACACACCCCCAATATTGTGTATGTAGGCTGAGGCATACTCTCAGCCACACCCTCTACCAATCTCTCTGACCTCCGCTAGATTGCGTGACCTCGAATCGTATACCTGAAATAGGTGCTGCCATAATTGCCTAGAATTAGAGAAAACAATTTTTAAACATCTGGCCTATTTAAATCACTTTTAAGCTATAGTGGTGCCAAATGAAATTCAACGAAGACTTCCTGTGTGCTTTATGCAGTAACAGAGAAATTTCACAATGATATTATCCAAAAATTTATTTACATTACTATCAGCACAAGTCTATACAGATATATACATTGCTACAAGTCTATATATCATGTATACACAGCTACACATCTCTATACATGTATATACTTCTACAAGTCTATATGCATACATACCATGCTACAAGTATAATATACATGTATACACTGCTACAAGTATATATACATGTATACACTGCTACAAGTCTATATACATGTATACACAGCTACAAGTATATATACATGTATACACAGCTACAAGTATATATACATGTATACATTGCTACAAGTCTATATACATGTATATTGCAAAATACTGCATATATTTGATAAGCTCATGAAACAACAATGAAACTAAATACACAAGTGGGGTAGATCTCACTGAGATTCTAAAAGAGGAACTCGGGTTTGCGAAAATTTCCAATTACATGTGCTTGACCTTTGTACTAAGTTTGGAGCATGTAGTTTTTTATTTTTAATAATTAATTATAGAAAAATGCTTCAGTCAGAAATGTTGCACAATTAGGGGAGTAAAGAATCAAAACTTGTTCTTCAGGTGTGTTAGCATATTATTTTACTTGTCGCCCATTGTATTCACCCATTGTATTCACACACAAAAAAGAAAAGCATGAGAGAATGTGTGTATCTACCTACTGTTGGCATGATCACTTGAACCTGTTGAACACATGGATGGCACGTATAAACATTCAAGAATCCCTAATAAAAATATGTGCTATGTCCTTGCATTGCAATTATACTTAACTAAGCTTGCACAGTCGCTGCAATACTGGACCTTGCTTGTGTTCTCTCTCTGCAGGTCACCTTGCATTGTTGCTGACATGCATTCAAGTGTGAATCAATTGCCAATCCCACAAACAAAGAACAAGAACAAAAACTGTGCTAATAATCACACGCCACAGCATTAACGGCAAGTGAAATGCACAAGTTGGGGCGGTTTCTTGCCTTAACAGACTCAGGGCTTATGCAAGCGTAAAAGACAGCCAAAATGATTTTGGTGGTAGAATTCAAAGTACATAGCTAACTAAGCTTACCCCCAATACTCCTGCGAGTGTAATGGTTGTAAGTGCCAGGTCCAACATGCGGGCATGTACTGGAAGAAGTACCAGTAAGAAATCGAGCTGCCCGATCGTACATTTTCCACCTCAAATACAAAGGCTTCACCTACGTAGCCATGACAACAAAAGTCAGCCGCTCAGTTTGGTAATGGTCATCATTAAGTTATTTTAGGGTAGGTAAAGGGTCGTATGCTATTGAGATAGGGGAGAAGGATCAGTAGGGATGGGAATCATAAGAATCGCATCTAGTCTACGTTTACCACCGGTACTTGGAAGTATTAAGCGGCGTCTTCTGGGCTTTCGATATGCTTCAGACGCGGTCTACGTTCCGGATAAACCTCCCACTCAAGGTAAGAGGGAGCAATGATCTTTGATGGTATCCAATTTCACACTTGCTAGCTAACTTCAGTGTTTTGAATGTGATGTGTGAGGTCAAGGGTAATATGGTGTACAGCCTAGTTCTGTGAGAGCTAGGCTATTGAGCTCAGAGGAGGAGAAGGAAAGTTGAAACTTGTGTTGAATTTTTTTGAGAATTGATGTCATAATGGCAACACATCAATCGCTTGAACTGTCTCAAAAAGGACGATGAGCATGTTATGTAATGATTATGCATAATTAATACACAATGCTTAAATGTGCATGGCACAACATCCTAAAACCTGTCGAAATAGTTAGCTACCATGCACCAACCTGGCTAAGTATTTACATAGCTATCATGCATCAGTGCTACCTGGCTAAGTAGTTAGCTACCATGCACCAGTGCTACCTGGCTAAGTAGTTAGCTACCATGCACCAGTGTTACCTGGAAAAGTAGTTAGCTACCATGCACCAGTGCTACCTGGCTAATTAGCTATGATGCACCAGTGCTACCTGGCTAAGTAGTTAGCTACCATGCACCAGTGCTACCTGGCTAAGTAGTTAGCTATGATGCACCAGTGCTACCTGGCTAAATAGATAGCTACCATGTACAGCAGTGCTATCTGGCTAAGTACTAGTTAGCTGTCATGCAACAGTGCTACATGTATCTGGCAAAATCTGGTTTGAATTGATTATTTTACAGTTCGGAGTTCAGGTGAAATTTTATCTACAGATATTCACAAAAGGGTGGTACATCTTCAGATGTCCTGAAGTCATACCATGGCAGCGTGGTTTAATTATGCTACCGCAAACTTGTTTAGCGTAGCACTTAACTGAGAATAAATTAACTGAGAATAGGCGCGTACTTTAACACTATTGCTAAACAACGCACTCACACAAAAAAATTAAACGGATACTTTCCATATTTTTGTTAGACGAGAAACTGAGGACCAAATCTTGTTGATGAAGGAACTAATTTCTTGAACAAGACTAAGAAAGACCCAGTCACTTGAGGCAGGTTATCTAGGAGCTAGTCTCTCAAGGCAAGCTAAGAAGGAACTAGTGATGGCCATTCAAGTGTTTGACTTTTCCCCTCAGAAACAGGTTCGCTACAGAACTACTTGGACATCCTTCATGGCGGAAAGCTTCTTTTGGCCAATGATAAGAACAATCCTTGCGACAAACTTGCTGTTGGCATCCTTCACAACCAAAAGTACAATCGCTAACAGCCAGCTTGAGGTATGTCGCAAACTTCATCGGGTGTGAAGGAGTTACCTGCACTACTAGAGGACTTGGAAAAGGACTAGAAGTCCCCTGCAAATAAGCAGCAAGAAGCTCATCAGATATTCTGAACAACTAGAGATGTTGAAGCTAATAATAGACATGCTCATACTAATACAATTCCTGCCAAAATGTTTTGTTGAAATTCATTGCCTACTAATATGCATGCACATAATTCGTACTTTTCAACGACATCGACATCAGCGCTTGCCAGCGAAACACCTTAAGGTCGCCTAACAAAGACTGTTTTGTTAAACGACAAAGAAATGGGTGCTTAACTACTTCATGTGCACTAAACAGCGAGAGGCTTAACACCAGAGGTGAATGATCAGCTCTAGTTGGATGGAAGTGGTGCAGACAAGCATTTGGAACATGAAAAGTGAAAGGAGCTCAGAATAAAATGAGACATGAAGTGGTCAAGTGTCATAAAGAGAATGTTTAGTGGTGGTGACGGATGCAGCAATCTGTGAAAGTGAAAGTGTGGTGATGATTACTATTTGATCATGGGGGTAGAAGATTGTGCAATGAGAAGACGTTCGTGTTGGCTGCTGCAAAAGTGACAGAATCAGTGATCCGGAATATTTCTCGAGATTATTTAAAAAGGAGATGATGTCATAGATCTAACAATATCAGAGGAAGGATATACTGAGAGCAATTGAACGATCTTTGTGATTTATGGTGTAAACATTCAAAATGAATTTTGTAGCACCATATTGAATTCTTATCAAGTGAGATCTATTAGCAAGTGAAACCTCTTTTATCAAGTGAGATCTATTAGTCAAGTGAGACCTCTTATCAAGTGTGAGTTATCTTTTATCAAGTGAGATCTATTATTATCTTTTACAAGTGAGATCTATTAGTCAAGTGAGACCTCTTTTGTCAAGTGAGATCTATTGGTCAAGTGAGACCTTTTTTGTCAAGTGAGATCTATTAGTCAAGTGAGACCTCTTTTGTCAAGTGAGATCTATTAGTCAAGTGTGACCTCTTTTATCAAGTGAGATATATTCGTCAAGTGAGACCTCTTTTATCAAGTGAGATATATTCGTCAAGTGAGACCTCTTTTATCAAGTGAGATTATCTTTTATCAAGTGAGATCTATTAGTCAAGTATTATCTTTTATCAAGTGAGATGTCCGACAGCTATGTGTTAGTTTAGGTCTAGTGAGGGAAGTATATAGTAACCTCTTTTGGTTCGAATGGAATTCGAAAAAACAGGAAGTCTAACGCAGTAAGTCAAGTGACTTGTGGGCCGCTGATATTATATGATCAGACCAGCAAAGCTTGTCAGAAATAACCTTGCCTAGGTGGCTTTGACAACATCGGATGTAGCACTTGATCAAGAGTCAGGGGATGTGTTTGGGCATTTATTTACATCGAGTTCAAAGGTTCCATGTATTACTTCAGTTATTGATGGCAAACACTATCCCCAGCAGAAGTGGGCAGCATTTTAAGCATAACTATATAGTTGGGACAATCTAATAGTATATACAGTGATACAGCTAGTGTCTAAGGATGCTTCTCTGAGGGACTCCTAATATATACTGTATGATAGGCAGTAGATCTGATTGAATGCCTGACGGAGACATATTGCTGTCTAGAGAAGAGGCAGGACTTGAAGAAGTCTAATGATATGTCAGTAATGCCTAAATGGACTCTCGGCTTGAACAAGAGTTCATAGTACGATATTTTATGACAGGCCTTGAATATATTGCGATTCTTGTGAGAAAATGCACAAAAGATCAGATGAGAAGTTGTTGCAGATTCGACTTATTCCGGCCAAACTAGGCATTCGATATTTTAGGTGAATGATGTTGTTGGAATACAGCATAACAGTGCTACTAGCTTGTGATGGAATACAGCATAACAGTGCTACTAGCCTG